>CM035234.1:36272557-36856417 GCA_020226215.1 Sindora glabra | reverse complement strand
AATTCTTACGTTTCAGACAATCCTTCTTCATGTGGCCTTTTGTATTACAAAAGAAGAATTTTATAGAACTTGTATTTGCGCTATTATGTGCAACAGCTTCTTTTCCTTGAGTTAGTGGTCGATTTGCACTTTTTTTAATCTTTTTTGGGGCTTTTTACCATTATGACCCAATGATGCCATGTGAACTAGTGGAATATAATGCAATTCTTCTCTTTTTAATTTTTCCTCCTCTTGAACACACATGACAATCAATTCATTTATGGTCCATTTTTCCTTATATGTGTTATATCTTAAATGGACCAAATTAAGGAGGAAGAGAATTCAAAATAAATTACACCAAAAAGAATTCAGAAATGGTCATGTCCATCTTATCTTTTAGTAGTCAAATTACTTATGAGTGTACTTGCTAATGCCTTGTCAGAAGATTTGAATTGTTTCTTTATAGATTCCAAGAATTCCTTATCATTAGAGCAATCTGCCATGGATATATGAATATCATTAGCAATATTACTTTTCATAATCATTAAGCTCAAAGGATTAGATCTTTCCTAGTTGCTATAGTTGGATCGCTGCTTAAAAGAACTTGCTTCAGTTGGCTTTTTAGGTTCATTAACTCATAGGCACAAGTCTAAGTCCAAGTATCCCAACATAATTAATAATTATTCTTTTCAATCTCTAAAATTGGAGCCATTCAATTCAAGAATGTTTGACATATGCCCAAAGAGAGAACCTGCAGCGATAGCTTGAGCTGTAATCATGATCAGTTAGTAAACCATTACATGACTATTCAAGAGTAATTTTAGCACATCATCATAATTTCATTTAGGAAAAAATATGACATGCAATTTATTTACTCAAAAGTGATAAACTTCATTCACTTTTATAAATTTTTATTTTGAGATGTTAAACACCTTTAGGCATAAAACAACTCAAAACTATAGCATGATTATAAAATAATTACACCTTTAGGCATAAAAATTCTATAGTCACATCTTTTAAGATTTGTGTCATATTCCAACCATGGATATATCTTACTTCACTTTGGTAAAAACAAAATAACCATAAAAAACTTAACATACTACAAAATGAACATTAACATAATTATAATCATAAGCCATAACCTTACTTTGATACTACATGTTACAAAAAATTTCATGTTAGAAAAAAATTTATTTTTAAATCTTGGTTATGATTACAATTACAAATAAGTTATAATGCTTAAATAACTTAAGCATAACAAAATGCAGAAGTAAGAAAAGGCAGATGAAATACCTTGAGCCATAATAAATCTAATAGCTATAACAAACAAAATAAGATATAGAATTAAATAACACCTTAGTCTTCTCTCTTTTTACTCAAATAGGACTATAATATTTGTGAGATGATGGAAGTCACACAAACTTGTGTTTATGAGTGAAGAGAAGGACTAAAAGCCCTTATAACCTTCATGATTCGACCCATTGAAGAGTTTTGACTTTTCACTTTCCTCTAGCATTCATGGATCCAATTAACTCAAGTAATTAAGTGAAAGACCTTTCATATGCAAAACTATTAAATGCATTCAAGGGTACATTAATCTTGGATAATGTATATTTAATTTAGATACATGACTTTGACTAAGTATCTAAATCCAATTATGATGATGACTTATTGTACTATGCAATATTTATGTAGACTTTAACTAATAGCTTTTAAACTATGTCCTTTCATATAACTATAATTATTCCATAATATGGATTATGTCTTTTCATGTGGTCATGAAAGGCACATTAAGTTTATCATAAAGTTTATCATAAATCTAATAGTTGGGGGTTGTTAGCTATTGCCGCATATATGTAAATTTTTTTTGCAAAAAATTGGCAACACCAAATGTTTTCAATTATTTTTTGGAAAAAAAATGATTGCATAATCATTGCAATTTGTTACATGATGTGGTTCTAACAGTTAATTGGAACCATTGCTAATTTTAAGCTAGCAATATGTTTCCTAGTGATTCTTGTAACCACCATCATACACATAATAAATGATTTGAGTCCTGGTCATCCTAAAGTTGGAACCATCCCCAACCGCACCATTTTGTGCCAATGGGTACAAGCACGGTGAAGATTATGATGTTTTTGGCAAAGTTAGGGTTTTGGAATACAAGACATGTAGAAAATTAAGGAATTGCCATGTGTACTTACAGCAAAGGAGAAAGTGTGTTACATTAGGTAAATAAGTTGAGAAAATTGCATAAATGACCTACTTAAGGAGATGAACTTAGTAATGGAAAAATTTTGTAATAGATATTTGCTCTATGAATTTTTCCCTAATAGAGTAAGAATATGATAGAAAAATTTGTTATGGAAGGCAAGGCATAGAGCAATTTTTTAATTCAAATCAGAGTAGTAGTGTAATTTATTTTACAAAACTTCACATATTTAATATTATAATTTTATTCACATAAATGATATATGTATATATTATATATGTAAGCTTTTTTGTAATTTATCTTTTTAAAATATTTTTAATAATTTTATTTTTTATTTTTTAATTTAACTACTATATAGAAATTGAAAAAAGAAAATTAATAAAGAAAACAAAAGGGCATTGTTATTGTCCTAATTGTTGCAATTTATTAATTAAATTTTATATATTTTTAAATCTATATGGTGAGCCTATATTAAATATTATGTATTACTTATATTTCAATTTTAAATATATAAAACTTAAAATTTTTATTATTATTTTTTTTAAATTTTCAGATTTCTTCATACAGCAGCCATCCCTTGCGGATTGTGGTGACTCTGCCTCAACTTGCCCCATCATGCAAGGTGGACCAAATTCGGAGCAGATAGCAAGATAGTACAGGGTGAAGCAACTTGAGGAAAATTTAGCCCCACCCTCTCCACTACCATTCTTAGGTGAACCCAAGTAGAATGATTTTGTCAATGTCTGCAGTAATATGTGCAAGTCCTCTGTTTATGTATTTTATTGTAACTAACCCGTGCTTATCAAGGTGTTGAATTTCTTTGTTGAGCCATCATATTCAATCCCAACATTCACAAGGTCACTGCTTTTAAAATCGATTCCAATGGATCCTAAGTCACCAACCTCCGTTGCAGCCATGCTATTAAAGTCCATTCTTTCTTTACTTGACTTCCTCTTCTTCTACTCTAAGCTGACCAATTAAATATAATGTCAAAAATCAAATTAAGCAAACTGTTGGAGTGTTTTCCTTCAATTCTCTTTTTACCCACAAACCTCAATTCAATTTATTTCATGAATTTGCTGATGCATTGGTGCACCATAGTTTTTTTCTAAAATTTCCAACATGCTTACTACTTTATATATCTTTCCATGTCGTAGGCTTTATATACGTGCTGGTGCATTTAATTTATTATAAAATTAAAATTAGATAGAATTTTATATATAACAATTATTATGTAATGAATATGAAAAAAAATTAATTTTTTTATTAACTCCTATAATATTATGCAATATATGTAAAGATAAAATTTAAGTAAAGATTCATTTTTTATTTTATGTTTGTTTATTGAGGAAATACTCTTCTTAGATTACCAAATCGGTATGAAGTTATATTCTCAACCTGTTTGACTCCTATCGCATTATATATAGCGAACCATTAAAAAACTTATGTTTCCTAAGCCCATTTCTAATTAATTGATAAGGATGTAAGCGTCAACAATCTTACATATGTCTCTTGTTTATTTATATTCCAGAATTCAAAAACTATAATTGCCTTCTTTATCGTTATATAAATTGACAGTTCTATTTTCTTCAAGACTCTGACTGAGCTTATGTAATATAAACAGTTACGTTTATTTGTTCTTTATCTTAATTTCTCTTCAATTGCAATTGTGATAGAATAAGAAAAGACAAATGGTATGGCTCTATAACATCATTACTAAGATTTCTATTTGGTCTATATTATTGGATCATTTAATTTAATCTCTTAGGCCTACGGTCATTGAACATGCCTAGATCCACCAGCAACACATTACCTAAAAATTCAAGAGACATTATTTCATAAAAGATGGTTGAGCCATTTCATTTTAGTGAGGTTTTCCAAGTTTAAGCATGGCTATCTTTGTAATGTCGAATCGCACCATAGATGGCTTATTTCTGCAATGAAGGAATGATCGAAATGGATGAATCTAGTAGAATGAGAAGAAATTTTGTGTACATACGTGGTTCTGTTATGTATGAAAAATAGTCATTATAGTATTGTCAGTGGCGGAGCCGGGTAGGCTGGGCCTGGGCCCGGCCCCCTATTTTTAAAATTTTTTATAATATATAATATAAAAAATTATGTGACTCCCTAAATTTTATAATATTTTTTTTGACTCCCTTATCTTAATATTTCTCCCTTCGCCACTGAGTATTGTGTTTATATGTATGTCCTCTGCATGTTAATCTCTAGCGGCCGGTTTGGATGTTATGAGAGTAGAATGTTAGTTGTTTGTTGGGAATGTAGTCATTAGCATGATAGTTGTATGTTTGCTTTCTTTTTCTACGTATTATTCTTTCTGTGAAACGAAGTAGTAGCATGGATCAGGCATCGTTGATTTTTCGTTCTGGGGTTAGTCTGTAATTTTGAAAACAAGACGTCCTTCTTCAGAGTTTTTCAGGACCAGCAGAAATGAATTTTTATTTTGTATATTTTTTTAATTTTTATATTATTATATAAAATAATTTTAATTATGATTTAGTATTTAGATATTTGTATAAATAAGTATTTTTTGGCGATGTTATCAAATATTTTTTAAAAAATAAATTTATAAAAGTCATCTTATAAAAATTTGAAAATATATAAAATTTTGTTGATGGGATTGCAAATTTTTATATAATCAAGTAAACCTCCCTTTTTATCCCTGTGAAATTTATTTTTTCTCTTCTTCATCCATATAAAATATTTTGTATCAATTTTATGTTTGTAAAATACTAATTTATTCAATTTTATCTTTTTGTTAGTGTTGATAAGAAGTTTAATTTGCTCAATTTTATCACAAATAAAATAGAAAAAATTAAAATTTTATAAAAATAAAATTAATATAAAATATTTCACAAATACAAGAAAGAGGATCCGACTCTATAATTCTTCAAGAAAATGTGAAAATTCACTTTAGATTCAAAGCCGCTAGGTTTTGCACCAAGTAGTTATGAAAAATTTAAAAATAAAACTTTAAATTATACAAAATATTAGAATTAATATCATCATCCATTTAATTAATTAATTTTTAATTACGTGATTTTTTATGAACTTTAAAAAATGATTATAATTATAATAATGATTATATCTTAATTTAGCACATCATTTGTTTGCACGTGATATCAAACTCACTATCATGCACTAAGTTAAAATTTTATATATTTGATTTAATTTTTATTAAATATATAATATATGAATTATATGAAAAATAACGTGAAAAGTCACCTTGCAATAATAATTTGATACTTGTATAACAAATTCAATGAAAAATTATATGATTAATTAAATGAATGATATATATTAATGTTAAAGTTTTATAATTTAGTAATATTTTATGGATATAAATTGATAGAAAATATTGTACAAGGATTGAAAAAAAATAAATCTTGCAAAGATAAAAAATGAGGCTTACTCAATTATATAAAAATTTGCAATCCCATAAAATCATACAAAAATTTATATATTTCAAATTTTTATAACATGACAACTTTTAAAAATTCATTTTTTAAAAATATTTTATAACATTACAAAAAATATTTGTTTATATAAATTTTTAAATATTAAAATTATTTTGTATAATAATTAAGAAAATAATAATAATATAAAAAATGAAAAAAAAGTGCCAAATGATACATAGACTTCCCTAAAAGAACAACGGGACAAAGAGTATGACAAAAATTTTAGAAAAAAAGATAAATGGCTGCTCTTTTTTTTTTGTTTTTTGTACATTAGGAGGCCAAATAGGCCCAAGAACAAAATCAAAACTAAACAGGAATAGAGTGGGATGAGTCAACCCCTAGTTCATTAGCCATGAGCAAGTGCCTAACCCCCACAAGAGGGCTGGAGAACACAATAATGCCCACTTCCTGGTTAAGACCGAATTTAGAGAGCCAATTTGTACACATGTTGATGTTCCTGCTAACATAGTTGCTCTCAATCTTACCCTTAAAGTAGACTAACTTTAAGATGTTGCTCCAAAAATTAGCTAAGCTATCTTCGAAAGGTTCTCTTTTGTGCAACTTATCAACCAGTAAAAGAGAGTCAGTCTCAATACAAATCTTGATGTATCTTAGGTCTCTGCCAATGCTAATGCCATCAAACAACCCCCACATCCCAGTTCCAATCACCAAGCAGATGCTAAGTCTTCTAACAGCTCCAAAAAGCCATTCGCCTTTTTTGTCTCTGATTAGAAAGCTAGTACCAGTTGTACCATTAGCTTCCTTACAAGCTCTATCTGTATTGATCTTAACCCACTCTGGATTGGGAGGAATCCACCTCTGATGATTGTTGTTTTGAATGGGCTCAGGGATAATGCCTTTCGAAAAGTAGGAGTAACACTACTAATTTTCGACTCACTAAAGAAGGATTTTATGGCCAAATGTAGTTTTGGTTAAATAAACTTTCATTTCTCCATTTCTAGGCAGCCTAGTAAGCAATCGCCCATTACTCCTTCTAAGAGCCACCCTTTTTACTAAAGAAATTGTAAAAATAAAATTCTTATTTCAACTTTAAATATAGTTGATAAAAATTTTGTGAATAAATATATTTTTTCAATTAATATAAATTAAATATACGCCTTCATGTTTTAATTCACACATAATTTTGAGTTTGGTGTTATTATAAAATAATTCATATTAAAATTCGCACCCCCCACACACAATAATAGGAATTTAATTTATATTTTTCTATATCATTCCATCGTTACTATTTGTTATCATATTTTACTTTACTATTTTTCTTGAATTTATATATTTATATTATCACTCTATTTTTTATGTTGTAAAGTAAAAAAAATCCTATTAAATCATTAACTATTATAAAATTTAAAATTATTTAAATTATATTTATATTATTAAGAATGATATAAAAATACACTTCTTCATGTTTAAATTTTTAAAGAAAAATTAAATTTAAATTATATTTTAAATTATTTCATTATTAAATGAGAATAAAATAAAATTATTATATAAATTAATATAAAATTATTGATAAGAAATATATCAATGGATGATTATTTTTTAAAAAAAATTAAGTAAAAAGTACATATTAGTTCCATCATTAGAAATAGGTAAGTTATTTATTTTTTTAATTGGTAAGATTTATACAAATATTTATAAAAATATTCTTAAATTCAGTTTTCATATTAAATTAAGATTAATACAAGTAATTAAATTTATTTCTTTTCTTTTTTTAAAAGATAATCAATACCATCACACACACACACAAATATATAAATATATATATATATATATATATATATATATATATATATATATTATGATAGTTTATTTAAAATGATTAATTTAAAAATATGTGTAAAATCATATTAAATTACATATATATTTTGTACATATAACTAATAATTTGTTCATTTTATGATAATATTTTGTTCCAGGCACATACCTATCTTTAGTTTATCTTAAAATTAGTATCAATTCTAGGGACCGATAAAATGATTCAAAGTTAAAACATTATATTTTTCTCAAGACAGTTTAAGTGACGAGGGAAAAAATTATATATAATTATATATAATCAGAATGAAAATTGTCATCTTCAAAATTGAAATAATTTTATTTAACATTTATAATTTTTAATTTTTGCAATCATCCATCTAATCTTATAATTCATATAAGGGTCAAATTATACTTAACATCCATACTTTATCATTAATAAATTAATGGTTCTTACATACCACTTTATAGAAAAAATAATGACAGCCACGTAGAGATGGACCATTCAGGTATTTAATCAACCAATTAAATTTTTCTTCTTCTTATTCGTTCATATCTTAAGACCCTGCGCATAGCAAATTTGGAAGTGTATTATTTGTTTATTATGTTATGTCTAAAAGAGTCTGTAATGACACATTTAATTCCATAAATTTATGTTTTCTTAGAGGACCAGAGAGCGGTAATAATGTGGAAAAAGGATATATGAAACCTTTACTGGAAAAAAAATTGTATTCCCAAAATTGGATTAGATCCTGTGGGAAATTTCTTTATTTTATGCCATTTAGCATTTTTTTTGAAAATATAATTAATAGTAATTCTGCTATTAATGGAGTTATTACTCATTTTTTTATTCTAGATATTCAAGAATATAGTTGAAGAGGATTTTCCTTTTAACTGAGAAATTATATTGAAAGAAGAATCTCAAATCCTAGGAGATAAAAGTACAGTGGTGTGTTAAGGAACCGAGTGCTCCAGTTGAATTGACTGCGAACAACCTTAATTTTTCAATCATTTTATACAAATAAAATTTTGATTTAAATTTAATTCATTATTATAATTAATTAATTTTATATTATCATCTTTGAGTTATGATAATTAATTTCCTATTGTTATCATGTGCTATAATATTATGAAATGTTATTGAAACTTATTATTATTAATAAAATTGTTTAAGTTTTATATTTTTCATGTATAATAATACTTTTTTAACAATATATTTTCTAAAAATAAATGGTTCTTAAATTAAAAATGTACATAAAACATGTTAGTGGGCTTTTGGACTAAACTTTCATCTATAATTATTTGAAATATATTGGTTTGAGTTCAAATCCTACCTATTTTTTATACATCTTGATCTAGTCTAATCCAATTATAATTCTACAAAATCAAACTAAACTTAAAAGTTTGGTTCTTTTTTTATTATTATTATCTCCTTGAAAATCATGGAAAAATCAAATTGAAATATTTCCTAAAATTATATCAAGATTTTATAAAATTTATGGAAGTTCACACTATATAAATTACAACAATTTTAGATTCATATAATTCTTGACTTGTGTGTTGAAATTTGATTTAAATTTGGACAAGGATTTTCATCTCCCTTGGGTTGATTAACCTTGCACACATCACTGAGGACTAGCACAAATGGCATACTTTTATGCCTTCAAGGCCATGAGGCATAAAGAGTGGAGTCTACTTCCCCCTAACCACGAATTTCATAATCACAAAAAAAGAAAAATCAAATTAGTTATTTGGACTTCACCCACCACTTGGACAACTTCAATTTTCTCATTAATAGTATACACAAATGATAATTAGAGAATGGTCCTTGATGCTAGTGAGCTGAGGAGGTTTAAAGGCAAGTCTCTTTTGTTGTTGATGGGTTAATGAGGCCCAAAGGTAAACAAGTTTGTTAGTGTGGTGATGAGACCTAAAAGTCAATAAAGCTTTTTAAAAAAATAAAAAGAATTAATTGATAGATTAATCAAAGTAGTAGGGTGAATTAAACTTTTTTTATCTCTACTTGTTGGAACTAGTTTGTAAATTATTATGTATGTGTGTGGTTAAAACATTAAATTAAAATAATAAAATACACACACTAATTGTTAGAAATTGTTGGAAAGTCATATTATTTTGAAATCAAGAGACACTTTGGTCCATGATCAAGAGACATCATATTAATTAAGGATCAAGATATATATTGCTTCATAATCAAGAGACATTTTGATTAATGGTCAAGAAATTTATTGCTTCATGATCAAAAGTCATGTCAAAAGATATGATAGTTAATGATTAATAATCAAGTTGGTTTATAATCAAGAATCATGTTAATTCATGGCAAATAGACTTACTAGTTCAAAATCAAGAGACTTGATGGTTCTTGTTTAAGGGACATGTTAATTCAAGCATTATCTATAAATATAACTAAAATAGTGAAACAAACAATATATATTTATTATTTAAAAAAATATTTAAGTTAATTCATAACTAAAAATGATTGAGTTAATGGAAATGAATTAAAGAAATCTATCTTTCATCATAAATGAAAAGAATAAATGAATCTTTATTTTTCATCACTCTACTACTTCTCTAAATTATTTAAAAAAGTTCTTGAGGAGAGATTATTAGATTGTTAGGTGTTCAATCTTTTGTAGTGCTTAAATAAATCTTAGGAGTGATTTGCCATAAAACCCTGCACCAAATAATGGGGGCAAAGTCACTTAAAAGATTGTATTCTTTGTAACACATTTTAAACACACCATATTTTCTAACTTATTTTCTATTTTGTTTCATGATATATTTGATAAAGTTTTTGAATGTTTTATTTCATATCAAATATCAAGGATACATGACTAATAGTGACAATCAAATCAAAATGAGAAACAAAGAATATTGAAAAAAGATTTTATTGCATAATTTTTCATAGCATAGTGTTGGTGTGTGATTGAAAATACAGGAGACAAACGGGTGTTGGATCTTTTAGAGTTTATAGTTACCATAAAGATAAGTGATTATTAATTAATTTATTTATTTATGATAATTGAATGAGTTTTTTATATGCATGTGCAAAAGAATACTTAAAATTTATATGTATAGTATTCAATATTTTTCTAATAATTATCTTGTACATGATTTTATCTTTCTTCATCTTTTTTTTTCTCAAAAAGTGCATTCTGCCCCAACAATCTTTAAATGGCTTTATTTTTGTGATTGGAAGATGATAAAATCTATGAATTCTTTGTTATTATTTATGTATAATGCACAATATAGTATGATGAAATCAAGTGACTCTTTTATAGATAAACTACAGAAAACTTATTAATGATTTCTTTCATTGTCATTTCCTGCTATTATTCTGTTAAAAAGGTTTTCTTATTTAAGTTAATAGTAGATTTCACAAGGTTTTTTTTAAGGTTGTTCATGGATGATATTTGATATAATTGATGTCAACTAATTATTGGATGGATAGGTACACAATTCATCAGTATTCTAATAAGTGATATGACATATGATTTGATTATGATAATTCATACTGATTTTATTAATTTTATCTAATTTGCTATTTAAAAATTAGATGAATTTTACAAGATATCACTTGTATATCAAATGTCTTACGAAATCTAATAGAAACTATTCTAATAATTAACTAGTTGGAATGGAATACATGAAATAATTTGTTATTCTTAATTCTTAAATATAAAGAAAATGTTTGTATGATATATGACACAAATTTAATTTGCTAATGATGTCCTATGTTTTGAAGCATAAGAATGACATTTATTCTATGCAAAAGCGAGCATGATGTAATTTGTTTTGCTTATATATGAAGTATATATATATTAGGACATATTTATTTTGTGTGAATTATGCTAAGAAACATTTTTCCTTATAAATCTTGGATTGATAATGAGGAAAATGTTATCTTAGGCATAAGAATATAATGGCACAATGGGATTAGAATAGTAGGGCATTATCCTTGATTAAAAATTATATGATTTTTATAATTGATTTGATCATTGATACATTAGTTGAGTGTTAACATGATTATAATCAAGTACTAAAAATTGGTGTTTCATATAATCATAATCAAGTGTTAAAGCTTGGAATACTAAAAAGAAAAAAATCCTCCTTGTTAAACTTTGATATAAGAATATTATCTATGATATTAATAATTCTATGCTTATAAATTGCTTATGTTGTTTGTATAGTTCTAAAATGCACAAATATATATAAAGATCCAAATACAGCAAAAAATTGTAAAATCCTAAGAGATGATAAAAGATTTAAAAAGTTAGGATTATATGAATTTTTCAATAGTATTGGAATCCAAATACTGAAAAGAAATTGTGAAAATCCTAGGGAAGCATAAAAAATTTATAGGATTGTATAAATTTTTAGTAGTATTGGAATATCTCTAGTTGGAAAATTTTCCATGTTGAAGAAGTAATTTCAATTGTTTCAAATAAATAGACATGTGAAACTCATTTCATCATGAAAAGAGTTTGGAAATTACTTTTTAAGCAATGGACAAAGAAAGAATAGGCTGCATAATTATAAAAGGGTTATAGCCATAATATATATTAGCCATGTTTTTGTACCATGAAGTTATGATGTTTAAATGTATGTGAAAATGTCATATTGGAAAATCCTAGACATGTTAACTTGAAAAAAAAAAAGAAAAGGGAATAGGTATTAAACTCCTTAACTAAAGCCACCAATAATGGAAGCCTAACCTTTCTTAAACCAAATCTAGTCAAAAAGTTTAATGAGTAACAATAAGTTATTGACTCATGGCTGTGAAGTAGTAAAATCATTTTACTATTCCAAGTTAGTGCTATATATAGCCATAAGTGATAAGGGTGAGTTGTAAACTTTTAATGAAGATTCAAGAAGGCTTATCAATAAGGTCTTAAATGAACTTCACCTATATGAACATAAGTGGTGCCGCTTTTGGTAAAAGTTTGGAGTTAACTTTTATATATGTTCATGAAAAATCTAGGTGTACCCCATGGCCATATGAGTGCTATAATTATTTGGGAATTTCTTTTGAAATTTATAAAATTATATGTGTGATATTTCTTGTTTTAATTAAGAATTTTGGTTTCAATGCATGAAATACCACCATATATTCTCTTAAAACTAGGGAAATAATTATACTAAGGAAAAATTCAAATCGAAAGGTATTTTTCTTTATGCATGCCTTTTTAAAGATTTTAAGAAGTGGTTTAAATTTATTAAGTGGGGGATTATTAGAACTAGTTTTGTAAATTGTTATGTATGTGTGTGGTTAAATCCCCAAATTAAAATAATAAAATACACACACTAATTGTAGAAATTGTTGGAAAGTTATATTGTTTTAAAACCAAGAGACACTTTAGTTCATAGTTAAGAAACATCATATTAGTTAAGAATAAAGTGATGTATTGCTTTATAATCAAGAGACATTTTGATTCATAGTCGAGAAACATATTGTTTCATGATCAAAAGTCATGTTAAAAGACATCATGGTTAGTGATTAATAATCATGTTAGTTTATGATCAAGAGTTATGTTAATTTGTGGTAAATGGACATATTGGTTCAAAATCAAAAGACTTAACGACTCATGTTTAAGGGACATGTTAATTCAAGCATTATCTATAAATATGACTAAAAAAGTGAAACAAGTATATATATATTTATATGAAAAAAATATTTGAGTCAATTCATAACTATAAATGATTATGAGTGAATGGAAATGAATAAAAGAAATTTATCTTTCATCATAAATGAAAAGAATAAATGAATCTTTATTTTTTCATCACTTTATTACTTTTCTAAATCATTTAAAAGAGTTCTTAAGGAAAGATTATCATATTATTAGCTATTCAATCTTTGTAGTGTTTAAATAAATCCTAAGAGTGATTTGCCATAAAACCTTGCAGGAAAATTCACTTAAAGGGTAGTGTTCTTTGTAATGTATTTTAAGCACACCACATTTTCTAACTTATTTTCTATTTTATTTCATGATATATTTTGATAAAGTTTTTGAAGATTTTATTTCATATCAAATAGTAAGGATACATGACTAATAGTAACAATCAAATCAGAATGAGGAATAAAGAATATTGAAAAAAGATTTCATTGCATAATTTTTCATAGTACATTGTTGGTATATAATTGAAAATGTAGAAGACAAATAGGTGTTGAATCTTTTAAAGTTTATAGTTACCATAAAGATAAGTGATTATTAATTTATTTGTTTATTTTCCATAATTGAATGAAGCTTTTTTTATATGCAAATGCAAAAGAATGACTTGAAATTTGCATGCATAACATTTAATATCTTTCTAATAATTATCTTGCACATGATTTTATCTTTTTTTCATTATCTTCTTCTCAAAAAGTGCATTCTACCCTAACACTACCTTATTCAAATTTGCCATGTTGGATACAAAATTTTTCTCCTTTCTTTTTTAATATGTAGCATAGTTTTCTCAATTTCTTAATTCAATGGTACCAGATTTTTTATTTTTTTAAATCTAGTTTGCATGCATAATAAAGATATTACTTGAAAATTAATATAAGTTAAAAAAAAATAAAACACATTAATTAGTATTAATATTAATAAAATTAAGGAATAATTATATTTTATTCACTTGTAATTTCATTGATTTTCACTTAACCTACCTGTATTTTCAAGTGTTATAATTTAATTACCTATACTTTTAATATTAATACTTTGCCCACCTAAACTTTTTTTGTCAAATTTTTAATAGAATATTTCATAACAAATGAGTGAATTATACGAAATTATAATGGATTAAATCATAGTTTTTTCATATTTATATAAATTGGTATTTAGAATTTTCAATTGGGATTAAAAAATTATATTAGCCCCATCTCCTTAATTTAAATCTATTTATATGTTATTGTCATATGCTATATAAAATTATAAGAATTACAATATAAGAATTTTGTTATTTACAAACATTAAAAGTTTTAATTAATTTTTTTTACATGCCTCATGTATTGTGATAAGTTTTTCTCTAGTTGAAGGTATTTTATTAAAATAAAGAGATAAAACTAATATATTTTAGTTCCTATCGAGAAGTCTTGATATTAATTCATATAAATATAAGAAAATTACATTTTATTCACATTTAATTTCACACCATTTCACTTAACTCATTTGTTACAACATTTTTTGTTAAAAATTGGGATAGGCAAAGTGTTAATGGTAAAAAGAATAAGTGGGCAAATTATAACACTTGAAAAAATAGGTGGGTTAAGTAAAAATTAACAAAATTATAGGTGGATAAAATGTAATTTTACATAATATTAAAAAATAATTCTCGACTTTGGTACTAAAATCTTGTTATGAAATTAACAATTAGCACACTCATACAAGTATATACAATCAACAAATAATATCATGAATAATTTCAAAGGTTGAATCCCTTAATGATTGTTTTATTCTATTAAGTACTAAAATTGTCTTCAATTGATTTTGTTTGAAAATAATTATAAAAATGAATTATATGAACACAAGAATTAAATAAATGTAAAAAGTTCAAATCTTAAAAATTAAGCAAAAAGATTGTAATTTAAAAAAAAATTAAGAAAGTTATCTTAGGATTTATAATTTCACCAATTTTGTATGAATTATATTTATAACTTTCTATTAATCATCACTAAATCCTATTGCCAATCAATACTCTAATATATAACTCTTTCCATAGAAAAACTATTATATTCTTTTAACCTAAAATAGTATATTCCTATATGAATTAAAAACTAAAAGAAGTCATTAAGGACAAGTATTTACAAGATTGTACCTCAAACAAGTATTTCATATTCAAGGATTATAATTTAAACTTTTTTTAGTGCTATCTAAAATATCTTTTGAAAAGTAAGGATTCCTAAACCTAGGGTGCCAATCAATACTCTAATATATAACTCTTTCTATAGATAAATATTATATTCTTTTAACCTAAAACAATATATTCATATATGAATTAAAAATTAAAAGAACTCATTAAGGACAAGTGTGTACAAGATTGTACTTTAAACAAGCATCTCATATTCAAAGATTTATAATTTAAACTTTTATAGTGCTATCTAAAGTATCTTTTGAAAAGCAAGGATTCCTAAACCTAGGGCAGGTGGTAGCAAAACAATGGTCTAAGTCTTCAAAATGTCAAGCTTAAAATTATATTTATGATTGGACCTTTATAGCTTGATTATTTATAAGATTTCCCTTATCTAACAAGAGCAAGCGTGATGTGTTATATGGGGAGAAAAAATTACCAACTCATCAGTTTGGATCCTTGTCATCGTAGAATAATCATTAGTGAACTATTTAAAGGAATAAATGAGATTATGAGATAATAAATAGAAATTATGGATTTTTTTTATGTCTTATAAGCATGTTTGAACAGCACAAACAACCCCTACTATAATAAATGAGATTATGAGATAGTAAATTAAAATGATAGTATAATGAGACACACACACACCCATGGAAATAGTAGGGTTTAATGTAGTGAAAGGAGCAAAACTCTCAAAGAATATCACATATCATTTTAACCAAATAACTTTTGGTTTTGTTTTATGTTTTTAAGCACTCTAAGGCTTTATTCTGTGCAAGTAACTGATAAATTAATTGATAAAGTAGTTAATACCTAATTGATAAGTTAGTTGATTATATAAAAAATATTTTAAAAAATTATCTACTTAACTAGTTAATATTGTAAAATGATATGGAAAGGCATGTTAATATAATAGATATATTAATTTATTTAATTCATTTTTATTTAAATATAATTTTATATTAACCTAATTAAAATATTCAAAATAAAAATATAACCATCTAGAATTTAATTTAGTATATGTTATGACCTTATATATTTATTTACTTGCATATTTTTCTATTATTTATAATATACTTATAATTACTTAAAATATAGAAAATTATATTACGTATTTATTTAGATGTGTACTTTTATATGTTTATAATTTAAAATAAGAATATAGTTAAATACAATTGAATTAATTATTTCTTATTAAATCATACATTTTTTAATTTAATCATTTGTTTTCAAATATCTAAGATTTAGGATTAGAATATAATTACATAAAATTTAATTAATTATGATTTATGATATCACATATTTAAGCATGTACTTATTATTTAATTATTTATGCTAAATTTATGATACTATACATCTATTTATTCACATTCATAATTAATTTTATTTGTTTATTATTTAAAACTAGTACATAATTATTCAGTAAGAGCATAAGTTGTAAATTAATAAAATAATAATAAATTTGAAAAAATATTGAAAAGTTATTAGTTTATAATTTATAAGTTACTAAAAGTAGTTCATTAGATTATTAGTAGCTTATAAAATTAGAATTTATTGTCATTATAGAAGAAATGTATATTGACAATTTTTGTTATTAGTATTTGCCAAAAAGTCATTGATAATGGCCCACTCCGATAATAGGTCATCAATATAAGTGTTATCGATATAGAATTGTACCTATTGACCCCTCTATTGAGAACAACTTAGGTTATTGCAATAGAGTGAAGGTATACTTATAACAAGGTTATCGATATAGGTTTTGACATAGTATAACTTCCACCTTATATTGACGACTTTATAGTTTGTGTAAAGTAATTTGATATTTTCAAAATTTGAAAAATAGTACCTACCTAGATGACATTACCATTAGTAAAGGTGATTTATTTACTTTTTTAATTTTTGAAGAATGTCTACATAGATAACAATATCGTTAATTTGTTTTTTTAAATAATGATAACAATGTCATTTAATAATTTTATTTGTTTATTCGTCTAATAATTTTATTTAAATTTTATATATAAATATTTGTAATTATTTTAAATAACAATATTATCTAATACATGAGATGCACGTCCAATATTTTTATATAATGTAAATAGAATAATAAATCAAATAGATGAAAAATATATAAAATAAAATTATGAATAATATATAATAAAATATCATTGTAGCATTCATAAAAAATACATAAAGCTTTTGTATAAAAAAAATTTATGTACAATAAGAAAAGTCTGCAAAGCAAAAAATACCATCAAAATCATTATCAGTGTTCTCATCTCAGTCATGATGAAGCTAGCAATAGGGGAAACGATTGCTAGAAAGTAGGCTAAGGTTGGATCTAGGGCATTACAAGAGTGAATATATTAGGTATGGACAGTGTAGACACATGCAGCTAAGGCCGAGCTATTATAAAAGGTGGAAGAAAAAAAATCCCATGCTAAGTGTAGAGAATCTAAGAAAGTACATCTATATATATCCTCCACTATTCGTGCATTTGCTATTAGTTATGTTACTAAAGAGCAAGCTGTTCTTGTTGTTCCTAAATGAATTGTTGACTCTAAGCAGGATATGATTGCATCTTGATAACTAATCTTGCATCCTACTATGACTTTTTAAGATATGACTTTTTAGCCAGCACATGACCAATTATTTTCCTATGTTCTCGATAAGTGCCAAGCACCTTGTTGGCAATAAAAGCCTTATCAATTTGTGCTGAAGTTAATGATGAGTTAGTGGATGATGCATTGAATTGCATTTACTATGTGACCAGCTCTATCATTCTCATATTGATGTAATTAAACAAATATTAGATAGAATAAGTAAAAAAAATTTCCTAAAATTTTTATGAAATAAGAATAAAATTACTTACATAAGTATCTCTGGTAGCCTAATGTACCCATTCCCTTAACTAGTATGTATGACAATCCCTAAAATTCTTTATCATCAGCTATAGATCACTTGCGTCCTTATATCTTTATAGTAATTTTATTGAAAAAAGCATGGTATATAATATTAGTAAGATATTAGAGGGTTTAAGAATGTTATGAATGCAACATTTAACATACCTTGTTGTATAGTGCACCACATTGGTTTTTGATCCATGGCAATCATTATACACTTTCTTCACCTTATTTTCCTTTTTTCTCTTGGAAAACTCTTATAAATTGCTAACAAAACAAAACAAAACATTTATGATAGCAAGAGTGAAATATAACTTAATCTTTAAAATGATAATGTTCATTTAGAACTTTATATTTATCCTATACTCTTGATTGTGAAAGTAGTCACAACATCCTTCTTAAGGCTTGATTAGGGTATTTTGAGGGACTACCTACTTTGTGCATTACAAGTCAGGATCCTCTAAGTCACCCATATATTCCAAGAACCACTTATTAAGGCTCGACTTGTGGTCTTGGTACTTGCTCATTACAGTTCGCATGACACCTTATATCAAGGTCTTTAACTCCCCTGTTGATAGGCTCACAGACTTAAAGATAGATTATATTGGAAGACATGTAACAAACATATGATTGATGTGTTAAATAATTTCAATATCGAATATAAAATAATAAGAACAATCCATTGAATGATACTTACATGGGTTTCTTAGACGATATATGCCTTCTACTGCCAAGGCATCTTACTCTAACTCTTACTTTTCTCTCACTAGCATACTTACATCATGAGGGAAATGACTAGAGTTTTCACCCATTACATGCCATTTACCATCCTCTTTCTCAAATCTAATTGGTAATAATAGAAAACATTGTTTTTGAATTTTTTTGTGCATGTTTAAGGACCTACTTGGACTTTGCTTTTTCATAAGGGATACTTTCAGATATAATATAATGTTAATACCATGGATTTATGAAAAATAAATGCTAAAATGAAAAATACATTACAATAAATTTTACCTAGCTAGCACTATAAAGGAAGGTAAGTGAAGTAATGTGGTGGCTCTCCTCCATCATCTCTTTCATGGTAGCATGCGTTAACGTCAACTATGGCTATTAATTAACATGAGCAATAAGCATTATTAAAGACACATAATTGAAATAGTCATAACAATGCCATGTAAAATAAATTTTTTATAATATATCACATTTGCATCATTACAAAATTATGATGTTAACCACATTAAGGTTTAAACCTTAATTTGAGTCATTATCAATAAAAGTAGCAAGCTCATCCTCATCATCATCAATTTGACCATTCTCATTAGGTATCAATACAATTAACATGGAAAAGGACTTCTTCATGCAAAATTATAGTGGTAAGCTATAGATGGTCATCATCACTGACCACATATTATAGTATAGGCTTATATTATCAAAAATGTTGAATTTATTTGCATTTAAGCCTAGTTTAACATTCCTTGATTGTGAAAAGAAATTATGATACGTCTTGTCAAAATCTTGCCAAGCCTTTCTATCAACAAGATGTTGTATAACCATATTGTGTATGATGTTATATCATATTCTTTTCAGTATGTCTCAATTCATACAATGCTTTAATTAGGGTTTAATAAAAAATATCATGACACTTTATAAGATGCCTTCTTTTCTTTGGTGTTTTTATGTAGCAAATAACTCTCCCCATAAATTGGACAATTCTTTTTTGCAGCATGTTCTTCTCCCCTAAAACACACACACACACACACACAAATCATACTTGTAAACATGAATTCACTCATACCATAACCCTAATTTGGTGAGCCATTTCTTTGCACTATAGTGTGATTTCGATAACTTGTTCTTTTTAGGAAGTGTTTCATTTAACAACTTCAAAAGAGAATCAAATAACTTGTTAGTCTATTTATGTGGCACTTTTAGATGCATAAGCTTCACTAAAAAGTTCAAGACTAAAAATGTTGTGCAATGAGGATACAATTCTATTTCAACTTATGCAAAAAGGTTGTTTGAGATATCATCATGACATATGTGCCCCACTGAGGTGTTCTTATTCTCATCTTCATCATTCTCTACCATTTAATTAGCACAAAAAATGCCAATGAAATCATATATAATGTCAACTATCTCATTCGCATCATTGAAAGGTGCCTCACATATAGCCTCAATAGTTAATGAATCCTCTTCAACATAATGGACCTAATTTGTATATAATGGATTAAATCTATTGTTTATTAGGTGTGCCTTCAAGGCTATTAATTTCTAAAATAACAAATTTATGCACTTTTTACATAGAGATCTCACCAATTCCCTTTCATTAACAAAGTTATTGGCTATCTTGATGAATTCTAATGCATCATTTTAGTACTCATTAAATAAGCTATCTCATAAAGTTATCTAATTTTTGTCCATAGATATGTTATAACTGGCCAATAATGTCACAATTTGTTATAAACTTCAATCTTATTTGCATGTTTGTTATATGCCCCAAATCCATCATATCAATCTAACTCTAAAAGGTAAGGCTCTATTGTATTTGAGATATTCTTATAATTATTGACTCAACTTATCTATGATACGTTTCCTAAATGTAGAAATTTTGACGACATCTTCCTATATTTTTCTAAGTATGTAAAATATATACTGATATAATATATATTAGGAGAAAAGTGAAGATGTCAAGAAATTTCTACAACATGAAACAATGAACAAATAAGTTAGCAAAAATAATTACAAAAGTTATTTCAAACTGTCCAAATTTATAGGATAATTCAAGGGTTGGTTGGCATATAAAGCTTAACCAACCCTTGAATGAGTCAAAGGTTATAGTGCAAGTGCATTTCTATCTCAAATTATTGTAATTTAACAATTATAATAATTTTAAATATACAATAAAATTATAAAAAATTCCTACATAACTCATAATATCTACCACTTTACTTAAGGCTAATAATAACTATTCTGTGTTAATGATTAAATTTTTATACTAGTTAACTTTAATTCTATCTCTTAGATAACACATTTTTTTATGTTTACTTTTCCATAAATTGCATCATTCTTTTATGCTTTTTTATATAATTTAATAATTTAATTAAATTATTCATAATATTATACATTTATTAATAAGTTAATATTTCTATTTATTTATTTATTTTGTTAAGTATTGACTTAACTTATTTTGTTATGATCATATTTTATATATTTCACATCATTAATAATTTTATATTTTACTTGCTTGAATCTTCAAATTTTGTATGTCATTACTATTTGATTAATTCGATTTTCTACATATTAACATTTTAATATTAGTATTTAAATTACTTATGATGTTAAATTTTTATGAATCTTTTTATTCTTCAATATTTACTAATAGATATTTGTTAATAAATTAATATTTTTACCCATTTAATTTTTTTAAGTAACAACATTGCTTATTTTGTTAGGATTTGAAGTTATTTCCTTAAATTGTTATGCATTTCACATCATTAAAAAATTTACATTTTAATTATCACATTATGTTTGTTTATGTGTCATCATTAATTCATGTACTTTATTTTTTTTTACGTATTTTAACAAATTAATAAAATTAATTTTTTAATTTCTTATAATATTAAATTATTACAAATTGCTTTCTCTTATATTATTAAGTGATACAATTTTATTAATTAATTAATATTTTTATTTTTTAATTTTTAAAAAATAATTACAAAATTTTCACTCCCTTATTATTTAGTAAAACACATTGATAAATAATTTAATTTACTATTTTTTAATTTCTTAAATATTGACATAATTTCTTGGGAATTTAAATTGTTTACTTAAATTATTATATATTTCACATCATCCTATAATTTCTAAAAAAAATTCACAACCCTATCTTACAACATACTCACCAAATATTTGAAATAATAAATATAACAAATTATGCAAAAATGCAATTTCACCAACTAACATAACAACACATAAAAATAAATTTATACTCATATACTACATCAATACTATCATCAATTTAAAGTAATAAATATATCAAATTAAACAAAGTAACAATTTTATCAAACTATAACATAACATTTTATGTTAATTACTTCATAAATTGTATATTCAAATAATATAATTTTAAGTTTCTCTGGCTTACTTCAATGAAATAGTAAACTAAACAAAAACCAATATCAACTAAACAATACTAACAACAACAAAATCTAAACATTTAACAAAATACAAGTAAGAAAATATAGAAAATGATGAAAATGTAGTAGAAATAACCAAAAAAAGAAGAAAAAGAAAACTCACTTTGGAAACCTTGGAATATATCTTTTTTCTATTGGTTCTTCGTTCTTCTCTTTGTACAAATGACAAAAATGGCATCATGGGTGCCTTAAAGACAACTATATATTAATGACACCAAAACTCAATTGTTGATGTAGGATTTTTTTCAATTGTCACTGTAAAATTAATAAGGAGCACATGCATCATTTGAACTAATTGGGCCTATACTGATAATAAAGTTATTGGCATAGACTTTTTGAAATTATTTTAAAAATTTGGAAGGTTTATGCTGATAACTTTGTCATTGGTATAGGCCACCTTAAAAATTACCTACAAGTTAATGACAATCAAATTTTCAATAGACTACATAGCAATAGACTACACTGATGACAATATTGTTGGTGTAGAACTTTCAAATTTTAAAAAAAAAATTTGAAAGTTTACACTAATAACTCTAGTCAATATAGCCTTCAAGGGAAAATGCTAGTCAGCTGTTAGCAATCAAATTTCTAAAGGTCTATACTAACAACAAGTTGTTGATATAAACCTTTTGATTTTTTTTTAAAATTTGAAAAGTTTACACCGATAATAAAAGCCTTCATGCTAAAATGCCCTCTCACTATTGGCGATCAAATTTTTGAAGGCCTATATTAATGCCTTGTCATCAGTATAGTATTTAAAAAAATTAAAAAAAATACCCCGTGCTAGCAATTGAATTTTTGTTGTTGATTTAAATGTTATCGATATAGGATATTATTGTTATAATGTTTCACCGATATGTTAGTGTACAAATTTTTATAAGTTAATTTATAACTTATTTACCAATTCAATAAATTACAAGTTAATTTATTTGTTATGTAAAATAGTAAATACGTGAGACTTGAGTAAAAGCCTCATTTATAAATAAGTTTCCCTCTAAATCGTAAAAGAACATTTGACAAATATATCTTTAAAATTCACTGGAATAAATTTACAATAAACTAAATTTACTGAACTTGTTTTACGTCTTGATTCTAAAAAGTTAGTTTAAAACTAACATATGCATACAATTTTCTAGATCACAAAATTATATTGTTGTCCAAATGAACACTCACCAACATGTATTCTTCAATCATGCAAATAGGACATATCCAAGCATACTAGTTAAGAGCCCATCTTATGTGGCCTATTAGATCAGACCAATTCCATGTTGCACGTCTTAAGTGAGCATACTACGGTGTAGGCATTTCACTTGTGCGCATTGCAAAATAAGGATGAATAAAAACAAAATGTGACATATTTCAGAAACCATAAATCATCGTTATTATTGGTTTTGAGAGTTTTCTTTTTTGACCAGTCTATACTAGCTGCGCAATGTGTGCCATGATAATCGTTACATATATTGATAATTATAAGCTGAGTTATTTACTGCGCAACGTCTATGCATCGAGTCCCTGTTTCTACAAAAACTATTAGTAGAAAAAGAACACTGAAAAAAATGGAAGGAATTGCATATTTTTGTGTGTATTCTGTACAGAGATACAAAGTCTATATATACAAGAGTATGAGCTAATTTAGGAAAAAAATACAAGAATAATTATGATTGATATGATTGCTATAATCAAACTAATAAATCTCCTGTAATCATGCTAACAAAAACCATGCTAGTACGTGAAACATTTTTAAGATAACGACAAGAAATCATTGAAATATAGAGGAGACTGGTTGCGCAACGTAGCAGAAGGACAATAACTTCATCACCAACACAATGAACCGTAAAGAAGACAACAGCCTGCACCCTAAGACATTAACGCCATAAGACTACGCCTACCTCGACAAAGATAAACACGTTTAGACAGCACTTAAAATAAATGGAGAAAACATTGCAGCGAGGTGACAACTGCCATGCCATAAATCCTATTTTTCCTTCTTCTTCTCATCGTCCATCTTCAGTGTCATCGCAAAAGGAGCTGCACTAAGGCCAGCTAGGAAGTCCTGCGACCAATCTTCACCACCGCTCGCTCTTCCATCCTCTTGACCCAGGCTTTCCTAGTTGAAGGATGCGTTCTTGTCGTCACTGTCGTAGTCACATCCAACCTGCTTCCCCGAACGACCTTGGTATAGTTCATTACAAGGAAAACACTACTGCCGACCAATGTCACTTTCGAAGCCATGCCCTTCCACCATTGGGTGTTGATTACTGCCCTTTCCCCATTGCCATCGCCAGAAGCCTGCCCCAGCCACTTCCTTGCGTTGGTAGGATTGATACACCGCACCATTATATCCATTCACACAGGTTATTAGCATCAAATCTTTGCTATAAATTTACTATTTTAATAATGAAACAAATTAGATTTGCACATAGGTTAAATGAAAGTCATTTGGAGGTTTAACTAAATGCTCCAACTTCATGAATTCTGGATTAAAAAATCCAATAGGGTAAAAAAAAAAAAAAAAGCCCAATAGAGGGCTCAATCCAAAACACAATTTAGTCCAAAATTAGGAGAGTATTCTAGAACTTTTAGGCTAGGGTAGAAAATGAATATTTCTAAGGAAATCTCAGAATTTTAACAGGAAGATATTTTCTCATTAATAAGGAGAGATTTTTGAAGACCAATTTGCCCTTATAAATAACTATAAATACTCCCTCAAAGTTGTAGTTTTCATTATCAAGTAAATAAGAATTCCTTTCTCTTATTAAATAGTTCTCTTTTCTTCTTTCTAGTTTGACTCTTGAGTCATTTTAGCATCAAAGCTAGATTTTTTAGTTTCTTATGCAAGTATTTAAGTTAGAGGTGGTTGGAATTCTCACTGGTTTCATAGTTCTACAACTACCAATACTAAAACCCTTTTTTCCGATCAGTTTCTTGACAAAACAACACCATAGACATGCTCAGCGAGCTCAAAACACCAAAGTGCAAAATTTTGTGGCGGTTGAACACTACACCTACCTTCACGCACCAATGCCGAAGAGCCACGCATTGGTCAGACGTTCCACGTGCTACTTGAGGTAGAAGATAACCACATCACCGCCATGTAATTTACTCTACAAGTGCTATGTGTCAAAAAGTGCTACATCATCATATCCAATCAGCTTTTTGACATCAGCTGTTAAGTCAGCTCCCAAGTGCACAATCAATGCTACGTTAACCAATATAGTTGTGCCATATGTCAAGTAAACCACGTCAATAATCTTATTAGCCAAATTTTCTTATAATTTCATAACTACCCCTCATCTTTCCTATATATTCATTTTGACCCTTAATTTTTCTTAAAATTACAAGATAACCCCAAGCCTTTCACAAATTTTATTTTGACTCCAAAACTTTCTCAAAATTTCTATTGGTTCTATATCCTTCTAAATTTATCAAAACACCCATAAGCCTTGCCAAAATTCAATTTTAGCCCCAATCTTTATCTAATTGTTAAAAATAACCCTAAAACTTTTCAAAAACTTTACTTTAACCTTATTACCTACCATAAAGTACCAAAATGCCACTAAGAAGAGAAAATGAAAGAAATGCCTAAGAAATTAAGATGAAAGAAATGCGAAGATAGATTCAACAATTGCAAGAAATTATCAATGCCTAGCAAGCCTTATTGAATCATAGAAGAAATTCAGAAAATGACTCTGACTTCTTCATCAAAAAGTAGCCATTGACCCCAAAGATAGCTAACCTAAGGGAATAAGATTAAAGTAGACATTCTGGATTTCGAAGGAAGGCTCCATCTTGATGAATTTGTAGATTGGCTTTAAATAGTTAAAAGAGTGTTTGAATTGAAAGATATATTGTATGAATAGAAAGTTAAAATTGTTGTTGTCAAGCTAAAGAAATATGCTTTCATCTGGTGGGAAAATTTGAAAAGGAAATGAGAACACGAAGGATGATGCAAAATTAGGAAAGGGGAGAAGATGCGACGAGAACTTACACGTAAGTTTTTACTTGATAATTATTATCAAGATAACTTTATTCACTGATAGAACCTTCGCCAAAAATCCCTATCAGTGGAAGAATATACCAGGGAATTTAAGAAATTGATGATGAAATGTAATATACAAGAGAAAAAAGAGCAAACTATTGCTTACTACTTTAAAGGTCTGAACTTCCAGATTGCCTAACTAGTCTAACTTCAATAATATTAGACCATAGATGATGCCATCCAGCTTGTTATCTAGATTAAGAAATAACTACCTAAAAAGCCCATATTCCAACCTTTCTCCTCAAGAAACCCTATCAACACTAATAAAACTCAAGCCCCACAACCTATTACTTAAAAAAAACCCTATCTAAGCCTACCAAAGAAGCCAATCCTAAATGACTCACTCAACACAAACTACCCAAATGCTTTAAATGTCAAGGATCTGGCTACATTACATTAGATTGCCCAAATAAAAAAATCATCCTTATCATGGAGGGAGAAATTCAAGAAGTATCGGAAGAGGAAGAGCTTGAGCAAACACAAGATGAACCTATTGAATCACCCATGCTTTATGGAGAACTCATCTCTATCAATCATGGAGAATCATTGGTAATTAGATAAAGCTTACATATCGTAGCCAAGAAGGAAGAACCATGGCTAAAGCATAACATTTTTCACACTTAATGCACAGCCCAAGGCAAACTTTGTGATGTCATCATAGATAGTGGAAGTTACGAGAATGTTGTATTGAGATACATGGTGAAAAGCTTAAACTACCTACCCTTACAAGTTGTAGTGGCTTAATAAAGATAACAAGGTAAAAGTACGGAAGGCTGCCTTATTACCTTCTCTATAGGTAAAAAGTATCAAGATGAAGTATGATGTGATGTCATCCCTATGGAAGCTTGTCAACTTCTTTTAGGAAGACCTTGGCAATATGATCATTGTGCTATATACAATGGTTGTGCAAATATCTATTCTTTCAAAAAAGATGGAATAAAGATCAAGTTAGCCCCACTATTACCTAAAAAATTCAATCAGGCCAAAAGTAAAGCCAAGCCACTATTATCTTTAACATCCAAAGCTAGAAGTCTAAACTTTATAGCAAATACTCTGAATAGAAAACGCATTATACTTACCATTGGAAGATGCCCATTCAAAGTAGTGTATGATACTCATCCCCTTAACGTATTTGATTTAGCATCATCTCCTACTAGTTGTCAGCACAATGCAAATGTAGAGCAAAAAGTATAGAAGTTTCACAAATAAGCCCATGCAAGAATTAAGAAATAAAATTTAAAAAATAAGGCCCAATGAGACAAACATTGATAACAGTATACTTTCAAAGAAGGAAACTTGGTATAAATACACTTATGAAAAGAGAGGTTCTCAAATCAACCTAATGCCAAGTTATCTCTAAGGACAGATGGACCATTTCGAGTTGTTCAAAAGATTAATAATAATGCATACAAAATAGAGCTACTAGGCTTCTATGACATCTCTGCTACCTTCAATATTGCTAATCTTTCACCATATTACGAAGATGATAACTAGACTTGAGGGTGAGTCATATGTAACTTGGGAAAAAAGGAATAGAAAATCCAATAGGGTAGAATAAAAAAAGCCTAATGGAGAGCCTAGTCCAAAACACAATTTAATCAAGAAATTCTAAAACTTTCTAGGTTAAGGTAAAAAGTGAATATTTCTAGAGAAATATCATATTTTTAATAAGAAGAAATTTTTGAAATTTTTTTCAAGACATTTTCCCCTATAAATAGTTACAAATACTCCCTCAAAGTTGTAGTTTTTATCATCAAGTGAATAAGAATTTCTTTCTCCTATTGAAAAGTTCTCTCTTCTTCCTTTCCAATTTGGCTCTTGAGCTAAATTCCCTTTTAGGGATTTCGCATATGACACTTAAAAATAGAATACATAACATTACACATGATGAATTCATCTCCATTTGAAGCTAATTTTCTCTCCATCCCACCATCATAACATTACCTCAGGCCACTCGATTGTCCATTAATAATTAGTCCAGACTTCTATACCTTACTGATTTAGTAAGGCATGAAGCTTGCTCGCATGGCAAATTGACAGCCGTACATTTGCTAAAATTTTTGCAATTTGGTCTCGTCTTTTCTACTAAGAAACTTGCACAATTGCCCCTTCAACTTGTTAAACATGTAATGTGTTGAAAGTGCAAAAAAATTAAAGGCTCTAGAAAACCTGTGCATAGTGGTGGGCATTGATCATTGCCATTAGAAAGGAATCATTCATTAACTGGGGTTCTGGATCGTGCTCTGTCTCTAACATTGTCCCGAGGTAAGTAACAATTGATGGTTTCAATCATGATTATAGTTTTTATGCATCAATATTCCCATCTTGGCCTATGAAGTGTTTGTTGGGACTGTTCCAATGGTCTCAAGGTGAATGCTTGCAAGCTTTAGGTGTTTTAGAGATCTGTTCATTAGACTAATTAATAAGATTGAGCAATTCTTTCTCTAGTCTATGAGAACTATGGTGTCTAATCCATCATTCATCGTTCAAATGTCTGCTATAATGGTGCTACCTCATCATCCATATAATCTAGTAGCCATGACACTACACACATTAACACACACATACACATAAAAAAAATAGCTCACCAGTTCTGCTTGTTTGAAATTAGACTTGACTTGTAATTTAGTATTTCTTGTCATTCTCTAGATCCCAACTTAAGCTTTGTAACCCACGTAGTGATAATAGATCATATGTATCTCTAAAAACCATGTATAATCCTTCCCCCAGTTGAAATAGCTATCTAGTTTAATACTCTGTATGATAAATGGCCTAGCCATATATTAATCCACCATTCCACTTATTATGATTATGATAGGTGTAGATTAGTTGAAAATATTATTTTACTAACTACAAAGTCGTTGCTCTAGTTGGCATCTTATGCTCCCTACTTCAATCTATTGTCATAATATAAGATCATTAATGCCATAACAATTATGTTAGTCCTAGAAACTAAACTGATTATGTAATCTTGGAGGTTGGTCTTAAATGATGTTACTATTTGGCATGTAAATAATAACATATTGTCTCCTCCCAGCCTCATTCTTAATCATACTCAATCTGGACCATTTACTCCTCTTCTTTATTGATATTATTGGCTCATGACCAAATAGCAATATTTAGACCATAGGAATAACATGTTACTATTTTGCATGCAGACAGTAACATGTTATTTTTTCATAACTTTGTTACTTATCACACCTAATTTGTCTATCTATTCTACTTTTTTTTAGTTATGTTACTGTCTCGAAGCCAAAAAGGAACATGATAGACTAAGAAAGCAATGCATTACTGTTTATTCTGAAAATAGTAACACATTGCTTTTCTTATTAGTTTTGTTGTTGACAATGCTTGATCTATTAATTTATCTTGTTTCCTAGTCATGTTACTATTTCATGATCATATGGTGATGTATCAAACGAGGAAAATAACATGTTATTATCTGGTCCAAAAATAGTAGCACATGGTGTCCTAGGTCAGTTTTGTGGCTAATGATGCTTAATTTATGAGCCAATGTAATTTGTATTCATAGCAAAGCTTCTATTTTTGTCTAACCTTCTATTTTATTTACCTATACAAAATGACACATAACACTAATCAAGTACTTTATAGGTACACAGGAACTTACTTGAATGACCGAGTTGCTCTATAAAATCAATGGATAACATGAATGGTAAGAAACGCATGGCAACACAAGTTAATTTATCCATGGATGTCAATTGCACGAGTGTTGCCTGGGATCATGTCTTGTATTGCAAGTTGGCATGTTTGTGATGCATATTTGCATTCTGATCACTTGTCAAAGGAGGTGGAATACTTGTTGAATAATTAGCAGCAAGTATAAATTTTGGAATCAAGTTGTAATTTGTAATTTATTAATGTTAGCTTTCCAAGTTAGTCACTATTTAACAGAACTTGCAAGAACTCAGCTAAACAATTAGGAACGAGATTGCTCGACACGATGTTATGAAAAAGTTCTAGTCTGTAGATCCTCTCGTTGAATTGGTAAGTGCTATTATTTGTTGCAATGGTTTTCTCTAGCATTTTGCAAAGTCACTTTTCTTCTGGATTGGTTGGAGTTACTGTTTGGATAAAAAATTATAACTTAGTTCTCCTTACAGTTTCATTATTATTCATTCTTGATTTGCACATCTATTTTATAGGTTTTCAATTAACGTTACTGCTCCTAAACTTAATAAGAGAGTTGTTGGTTCAAAGGAGCAACTTGACACTATTTGTAATGCAAATAGTAACACATTGTTTCCTCACAGCTACATTGTTTATCGTTTTCAATTTGGACTATTTGCTCCTCTTTTTTATTAATGTTACTAGCTCAAGACCAAGCAGACCATAAGAACAACGTGTTACTGTCTTGCATGCAAATACTTACAGGTTATTTTTTGACAGCTTTGTTACCCATTACACTTGATTTTTCTATTTATTTTGCTTTGTGTTTTTTTTCTTTGGTTATGCTACTGCCCCTAAGCCAAACAATAACATGATGGACCAAGAGAGCAACACGTCACTGATTATTTCAAAAATAGTAATATGTTACTATAAATCATTTGTTTTTGTTAGCACTTTACGCTCCCTGCTTTAAACTATTATCATAGTATAGGATCACTAATGCCATAATAACTATGCTAGCTCCTGAAGCCAATCTGCTATTGTCATCCGTGCAATCCTAGAGTTACATTCTTAGTTAACATTACTATTTGACACATAAATAGTAACATGTTGTCTCCTCGTAGTCATCATTATTAATCATACTCAATCTATATCATTTACTCCTCTTCTTAATCGATGTTACTGGTTCATGACCAAATAGCAATGCCCAGACCACAGGAACATGTTACTATCTTGCGTGCAAATAGTAATATGTTGTTCTCCCACAGCCTTGTTACTTATCACACCTAATTTATCTATTTATTTTACTTTCTCTTTAGTTATGCTACTATCTCCAAGCTAAAATAGCACATGATAGATCAAGAAAGCAATGCATTATTATTTGTTCTAAAAAACAGTAACACATTGCTCTTCTTATCAGTTTTGTTGTTGATAATGTTTGATCTATCAATTTATCTTATTTTCTAGTCATGCTACTGTTTCATGATCGTACGTTGATGTGTCAGATGAGGAAAATAACTTGTTACTGTCTAGTTTGGAAATAGTAACGTTAAATTTTCCTGTTTGTTTTAAGGATAATGATGCTTGATTTGTCAATTACTATGATTCCTCTCTTTATTAGACTTTCTGTTTATGTCTAACCTTATGCTTTATTTTCAAATATTCATATAGTTTAGGCTTAGCGGGGTTAATGATACTAATAAGCGGGGTTAAGGATACTAATAATGCAACTAATACCTCTGTGTACTTTTGTGTGATTGGACTATATACAACATTATTTTCCCACAACTTTATTACTTATCACACCTGATTTGTCTATCTATTTTGCTTTGTGTTTTTTTTTCTTTAGTTATACTATTGCCCTTAGGCCAAACAATAACATGACAAACTAAGAAAGTAACACATCACTGATTGTTCCAAAAATAGTAACATGTTGCCATAAACCAGTTGTTTTTGTTGGCACCTTATGTTCCCTGCTTTAAACCATTATCATAGTATAGGATCATTAATGCTATAGCAACTATGCTAGCTCTTGAAGCTAATCTACTACTATCATTCGTGAAATCCTGGAGTTACATTCTTGGTTAATGTTACTATTTGGCATGTAAACAATAACACATTGTTTCCTCGTAGCCTCATTATTAATCATACTTGATTTGGATCATTTACTCCTCTTCTTGATCGACGTTATTGGTTTATGACCAAATAGTCATGCCTAAACCATAGGAACAATGTGTTATCATTTTGCATGCAAATAATAACATGTTGTTCTCCTGTAGCTTTGTTACTTATCGCATTTAATTTGTTTATCTATTATGCTTTCTCTTTAGTTATGCTACTATCTTCAGGCTAAAAAGGTACACGACAGACTAAGAAAGCAATGTGTTACTATTATTAATTTTGCTATTAATGATATTTGATTTGTTAATTTATCTTGTTTCCTTATCATGTTACTATTTCATGACCATACAGTGACATGTCTGATGAGAAAAATAATATGTTACTATCTAGTTCAGAAATAGTAACATCAAATTTTCCTATCTATTTTAGGGTTAATAATGCTTGATTTGTCAATTACTATAATTCCTCCCCTTACTAGACCTTCTGTTTATATCTAACCTTGTGTTTTATTTTCAAATATTCATATAGTTTAGGCTTAGCAAGGTTGGGGATATTGATAATGTAACCAACAACTCCATGTACTTTTGTGTGCTTAGACTATATACAACTGTAACACTAGTAATTAAAATTAACAATTTTCCATTTGTATCTTACAGTTCAATTGCCTTCTGGAAGCCTTCATATTAAGGAAGTTCATGTGTTTCTTCAGGTGCCCCAACATGTGCCTTTAAACGTGATCTAGACAATGCCTTTGACCCAAGCAATCTGCAGCATTGTGTAGTCATAAAAGAGTTTAGTAGACATTGTTTTGAAGAAAGTATATCACACGTAACTTCACTGTTGTCTTAGGAATAGCTTTGGAGATTGACAATTGGAATGGGGGTTATCTTTGTGCCAATCATAATGCTAGAGAGGAGAGACTAGATATATGGTCCACCCACCACACTGTTTGGTGCAATTAGGACCTAGGACTAGAATTTTCATCTTAAAATGGTAATTCTCATCAAACACATGTGGTTGTGTGATGGCATAGATGCCTAGTTAATGGCTAGCAGGTGTCTGGACCATGCATTGGCCTATAAGGCGTGGCTCGTGGATTTAGTGAGCAAATTGTCCTCATCCCATAATAAAGGAATATAGTGGCTACCCCTAACCATGCAGACCATAAACTTAGAATTCAATTCATGATACATGAACTTAATTTTTAGTAGTATTTGTTATAACCTAAACTAATTTGACTTATGAGATTAGTACCTTATTTCAACTATAGTGCAAGTTAAAAGTAATAGTAATAAAATATATAGAACAAAATTAGTAGCAAGCATTGCATTGCTATACATTTCTTATGACTATTTACATGTTTATGAAAGGGGGTTACACTTGTATTGTACATGGATAATAGAGGTGTCATTATATGAAGACACATGAATAGACAAGGGAGCTCCTTAACAGCCTTTACATTCATAAAAGTGAGGGCCTAATAAGTTCAAACGTAACATACACACAAATTGGCTTCTAGCATTATAAGTACATCTAACTTGCTTAAGTTGACACCTCTGAAAATAACTGTTAGTTTTTGTTCATAAGCATCGATAACCCAATGTTTGTAGAGACATGATCCATCTTTCCTAAATATGGCTAAGCACAGCCTAGCTGCCTTTTGTCACACCTAAAATAACGTCGTTGTCTTATCCATCATAGGCATAATGCTTAGTCTAGAAATACTTTACAAAAGCCATAACCTGACCTTTCAAAGATAGTTCCCTTTCTTCACACCTAAAACAGTGTTAGTGGCTCATCTTTCAAAGGCAATTAATGTTCTCATACTTGGTCTAGAAATCCTTTGCAGAAGCCATTACTTAATCTTTTTTAGGATTATTTTCACCAAGCACAAGGTCTAGAGCAAGTCACACACGTTTATAAGCACACCTTGACTGCACATTTTTAATTAAAGTTACTACCAAGTACTATTTTCTAGCAAGGAAATAAGGAATAGATTAATAAGGTAAAGTGTTACCATAATTTTGTAGTTTTTCCATATAGTATCAAGAGTCATCCAACTAGTAACCCAAATTCCATAGTCATAGCTAAATAAGATATTTAATAATCAAAGTGTATAATATGTGAAAATTAACATCAATGAAATGGTAGAACGAAATAGTTCACCTACAAGTTATTTTGCTATGGAACTTTAAGGGGTACCATGATTGACCACTTTGATATTTCTAGGACTGTGCTCCAACGAGTGTTATCTAACCTATTGTCTTTCAATAAATTTTCCATGAACTTTGCCTAAAAAAATGAATAAAGTTCTATCACTTAAGTGGGCAATAGTAGGAATTGTTATTGCAAGATCAATGTTAATGTAAAACAAAGCCACCATTCAAAGTATTTTCTTATGTTTGTTATCATTTGTTGCAGGACTAGGGGTAGAATCTAAGAACAATAATTTTCTTTCTCTAAGAGAGATCACCAGCAAGAATCAATATATATTTTTATCATTAATGGCAATGTATATCTTCTCCTAATTGCTCACAAGAATTGTTATTGCAAGATCAATGTTAATGTAAAATAAAGCCACCATTCAAAGTATTTTCTTGTGTCTGTCATCATTTGTTGCAAGATTAAGAGCAGAATCCAAGTACAATAATTTTCTTTCTTTAAGAGAGATCACTAGTAAGAACCAATGTACATTTTTATCATTAATGGCAATGTATATCTTCTTCTAATTGCTCACAATGGGGGACATGTAAGACATGAAATATCCCTTCATTGCACAGTCAGGTATGAGGGTATTTTCCATAATTTGCTACTACATATAAGGAATTTCATGCCATTATGCCAACTAGTATCACATACACAGGGAAAGAAACCACTAACACAGCAAACACCAATTCTTTTTTTATGTTTCACAATCTTATCAAGAAAGTGGGTGCATAGTACAATGGTGGATTACATCGTTCTTCCTTTCTTCAAAAGTTATTTTACAAGCAACTATAGTCAACACCTGTGGATGATAACATGGAAAACATCAGCTATATTATAGATGCTTCAAGTTGCATGATGAAGGACCATAAATAATAATCATATGCCAACTTACTCATCTATAAACATAGCACTTTGATGCTAAAAATTGCAACTCCTTCTCGTGCAAGAACCTAACTGTATGGTCCATAAGTATCTCAATGCATGCAATGGTAACAATAAGGTGTAGGAAAACATTGATTGTAATAATAAGCATATCATAAGGGCACAACAATTAGTGATGTTGCTTACTTTGCAGAGAATATATAGGCAACCACTTGAACCTCTAGTGTTGTTAATGACATTGACTTTAAAGGGTGGAACACTACCTCTAACCTTTCTAAAATTTACATCTTATCATTTTCACTTAGACTACTATCATCCTCATGTTCAAGTCGGGGTTGAGTAGAGTCTCCTTCCATTGAATCCTTATAAAATAGCTTGCAATTTAGCATACTAAGATTTTTACATGCCACCTTTGCCTTTCCTTTTGCCTTAGCATGTGAAGATGTTATAAATGAGTAGCATGGCTGTAGCTTCGAGGAAAGCTATTAAAAGAAGGAAGTGCACTTTAAATGCATAACAAGTAAGTGATGTGTTATATTAATTTCAATACATGCATAAACTATTTTATCTTAACTTTTGAAGAAGTATGATCAATTGTTGACTTCCTTTTCTCTAGAAAGTATTGTGTTGAAGACTTGTGCTAGGAGAGTAACACATCCATAGGAATAAGATCTGTTTCAATGACAACGAATTTTCTACCTTTGTCCTTAAGCACACTATCAAATTAACACTTTATCCTTGTGCAAGAATCCGATAACATCTAAAGCCTTTGCTGGATATAACCCTTGAATGCTTGATCACTTTCCCTTCGATTACTGCCATGTTTTAAAATTTAAGTAACATCAACCACTAAAGAAGCTACAATTTTTTCCATATTCTCTAATCTTATCACCTAGCATCTGCATAAACATTGCATTATATAGTGAGGTTCAATACACAAAAATATGCATAGACACGAAAATAGCTATTTTACCTCTATCCTTATGCACTTGAGTGCCTTCTATTTGGATGCATTATCTTGTGGCAAATGCTTCATGAAGGAAAGTGTTTTACAAATGTAAATGTTGCTTCGATGGTGTACACAGAGGTGGTTTGTAACTGCTCACCCCAGCTAAGCTTGCCCTCTTATATAGATGTAAGATTCATTGGGTCTTTGACAGCTTCACCCCCGCCTCTTAATTTAATGACTCTAACAAATTTGTATAGTCAAATCTATACTTTAAATACTCAATCATGTGAGATGAGTACTCAATCATGTGATTAACTAATATGCAAATAGTAATGTGAGGATATATGATCGATTAATGGTATGTGACATTAAAGAGTAATTCTTAACCATGTACTAACTTTGATAGTTAACTTCTCATAATTGAGCCTTGTTGTCACCTAGTTACTTGCTTTAAGGTTGCCACAAGTGCATAGCAATACTTGTTGAGACCATATCCAATATGTTGTTGTAGGTGAGCCAAGAAGATTACAAATTACACTAGAATAAGCAACAGAATAATAATTGTTTTAGGACCCTGAGAAAGCTAGGATGATGACCACACGATCATTGAAAAAAACTCTATCAACTGAACTTTGGTAACATTTACTGAACTTAGTTTTAAAGGGGTGCTAGTTTTGATTTTTTATTCGAATATGAACTAGTTTTATGATGCATTACTATTACAATCCTAATACACCATTTTTTATTCCTATTTATCTTTCGCCTTTGTCCTTTGTTGGAACTACAAGGATTAAGAATGTCAAGATGTATAAATAGTATCAAGATGTAATTAACCTTCAAAATAATCACAATCTAATGTCAGCTTGAGTATAATTGTAGTAGAAAAGATGATAATGTACGACATCTAACTCAAATATGCTACCATTAGATCTTATAATCTCCAAACATTATAACATTTCACTCCTATAAACTCGAAATAACAAACAAATTGACTCTCATTTGCTAAAAAATTATCAAAAAGCAACATGTTACTATCTTCGGATCAAACAATAACACGTTATTTTTTAGTCACTGGACTATAGCATCAATCAAAATTCGAAACACGAATGAAAACTAAGTCTCATTACCAACAAAACTACCATGGAACAAGAAGTTACTGTTTTAAGATCAAATAGTAACATATTGCTTTTTGTCACCAGATAGTAGCATCAATCAAAACTCGAAATATGAATGCAAACTAAGTCTTGTTAGTAGCAAAACCACTATGGAACAAGATATTACTATATCTTAACTAAATAGTAACATGCTACTTTTTGGTCACTAGAGAGCGGCATCACCCAAAACCTAACATAGGGAGGTAGATCAAGTCTCGTTAGTAGCAAAATTGCTAAGGACTAACATATTACTATATGGGAATTAAACATTAAAATGATATTTCTTAGTCACCGGATAGCGGCATTGACTAGAACTCAAGTCAACTAGAGAAGTTAAGTTTCATTAGTAGGAACACTGCCAAAAACTACATAATTACAAGTAACATTGAGGTCGATGTTCTAAATATAGGGGTCATTGAATTCTGATTGTGAAACGGAATTGGTAGGGATAATGTGCTAAATCTTTATTCAAAAGCTCAATTAAATGTTTCAGGTAATTGAATATTACTTACAATTGAGTTTAACATGTTACATATAATTGAATTCGACCTACAAAGAAATGGGAAGGTATGTAAGAATCATATAAATCACTAATTTTTCATAAGAACTGTAAGAATTTTACATATATTTCAACAGGATGGTTTGAAATCCCTAAGAAAATTATGCACTAACTCTGTCCTATATTCTCTCACAGATTTCAATACAAATTGTTCTTCCAATTCCTTATTGTCGAATATATCCTTAATTTATTTGCAAACAAAAATGCCATAATCTTACCTGAAATTGTAAAGTTGTGGAATGATTTAGTTTGGTACCTTTTTATTATAGTACTTATGGATTAGTAAAAAAGATGTTACTTACGATCTAGACTCCTATTATGGAGACCTTTCATATGATATGACTTCAAAAGGTAGCTCTACAGCTGTAAGTTCTACTCTCATATCCATCCCATTCTTGCGAATGAGTTTATTTTTCTTCTCCTCGTAGTAATCCTTCTATTGTTCAATCACCAAGTTAGGTAAGATATTAATTATATGCAATAGCATGTTATTGTATGGTTCGCAAACAATGACATAAACTAAAAAACACAATAAATTGACAATTCAAGTACGATTGATAAAAAATTACCAAAAAATAACATATTACTATACGGATCAAATAGTAACATATTACTCTTTTAGCCTCACATGTTCATGTTTGGTCTCGAGACATTAACACCAAAGCAATAAAACATTATATATAGGCAAATCAAATATGATTAGTAATGAAAAATGACAGGAGACAACATGTTACTATTTTAGCTTAACTATGGACCAAACATGTTATTATCTATGGACTAAATAATAACATGAGTGTCTTTTAGCCAAATAAGTTACTATTTAGGTTGAAAATAGTAACATCACTAACCAAGCTAACTATGTAGATAGATTAAGTATCACAAACAATAGATGCTGCAAGGAAAATGCTTGATACTATTTGCAAATCAATCAGTAACATGCTAGTGTAGTTTGACATGCTGCTGTTTGGCTTGAAAACAGTGGCATCAATCAAATAGAATGTTTACACACAAAGTAAGTAGGATTAATGATGAAATTGACAAAAAATATGTTACTATTTCCAAATAAAACAATAACATGTTGCTCTCTTGACCACACATGTTACTATTCAATCTACAAATAGTACCACTTACCAAAAAATATAAAATATAGAAAAATTAGGTATGATCGATAATAAAAATGCTAGAAACTAACATATTACTATCTATGAACTAAACAATAACATGAGGTTCTTTTGGTCTAATAAGTTACTGCTTAGTTTGGAATCAATAATATCATTAACTGATCTAACTACTTAGATAAATTAAGTATTATAAACAATGAGGTGAGAGAAAATTGCTTGTTAAAGTTTGCAAACCAATCAGTAATATGCTAGTATGGTCTAACATGCTACTGTCTGGCTTGGAAATCGTGGCATCAATAAATAAAATGTTTACACATAAAGTAAGTAGAAAGTACTTCATCATAATTTAAGCATCATTCACGACCATTTTGGCATCAAGGAAATATGGATTTGCAATTCCCTTTTTTTGGGCTTTAGTGAATTTTAATGAGTCCACTTGCACTCTGCTTTATTAAGTATGAGTAGTGTGAATGGGTTAAGGTTCAAACAGTCCTTGATGCTCGTTGAGTTTATTAGGAATAGAATAATGTCTGCAGTTATTGCCTGCTCCACCTTTGGGTCAATCTTAGTTCCCCTTATTTCTTAGAAGAGACTAATTAGGTTAACCACATAAAATTGTCAATATAGTTCAATCACAAGTCAACACTAAATCATTTTATCATATGCCACATTCGGGAATGGATTGAATGCCTTACCCAGCACAGGCTATCAAATACAACTATTTTTTTGCTGCTAGATGCTGCTGCCATGCTAACCATCGAAGCATGGGCATCTATGATTTGACATTGGAGATTTAGGTTTTGTTAAATAAATTTATTAGGGAGAAGTCAAACTCCAGAAAGAAGTTAAAGAGGAGAACATGCAAAGAAGCATCAAATAAGAGGAAAATAATTAACGGCATGATAAGTTATGTAAAAAGAACAAGACAAGACATTAATGTTGTAAGCTTTGAGAAAAGCATACACTTGATGTTATTGCCTTCTCTGCAAATACATCTAGCAAGTCCTTGAATGTTACGTATGTCTGCTACTAAATAGAAGTCCAAACAAAGGACCTGCGAACAATGATATGCTATAGAAACATGTTGAGCTACCAGACAAGATTATTGAGTTAATCAAAGCAATTAGCACCAAAGTAGCCTAGAACTTGCATTATATTTCCTGATTCATGCACCTAGATTAGCTTCTTCATAGCATCTTGTTGAAGGTATTTTGCGACTAGCCATTTGGAACTTATAACTGGCTTTTTCATTTGTTTCTCCTTAGCCACTTCCATAACTATTTCCTCGAAGAGGGTGAAAAGAGCTTTCTTACCCTTATCAGACTACTCCTCAATAACTGTTGTTTATTGTTATGTACATTGTTGTTTTCTATAAGGTTTTGGGTAGGTGTATTTCATGTGACATTTTGTTTTTTTATCTTTACTTTTATTCAACTGACCATCGACCTTTGTTTAGAATCAGCCCAAGTTTATTCTCTTTTTTTTCAGTGCCTATTTTTTTTTTGTGCAACTAACTACACATTTAGTTCAGTGAGTTGTGCTGTCAGCTAGTTGTTTTAGATCTTAAGAATCGCATTTCCATTTCTAAGTTGTTGATGGTTATATTGAGTTTGTTCATTTCCTTTGTTGCATTAGAAAGCTACATCAGAAGGTGTTTGTTTTCCTACATGAGTGTTATAATTGTTTGTTTATTTTCTTGTAGTTGTTTCTTTAACCTCTGAACTTTATCATTCAAAATCTTCATTTCATTAGTCAGTTGGTTTACTCTATTGTTTGTAGTGACATATTAATCCCTCAACTATTGCACGTTGTCATTTTCTTCTTCTTCTTGGGATATGCAATATCTATGAACTGGTCTAGTGCTGTTATTCATGGCTGCATTATGTATTATGTAGTCCTTATATCATTGTCAAGTATGAATTCCTTTCATTAAGAGGGTGTGACATACATTTTTTTATTGTTCTTGGTATTCGATTAATTGTAACTCATGTGTTGTTTGCATGTGAGGGTAGTAAAGGAGGCTTATTTCATCGATTGTTAGTTAGAGTTCTTTATTGATAACTTGAAGTGTAAAAGTGGTGGCTCGTTATTATAATAAGTTGACATGTTTCTATTTAGGTGATAAACAATAACATTATAAGAATAATTAAGTGATAACATAATAGTTGTCTGAAAGTTACCTGAAGTTAGTTGATCCTTTTGTCCTTCAGTTAACCTGTAAGAAGCTTAAGGTCCTAATTAAGGCATTTGGATATTTTTTGAGTAGTAGGTCCATTAAGCACATATGTGGTCTCACATAGTCAATACTGCAAATAATACAATGTGCATATAGTTAGATAGTAATCAATGAAAGTTGTATATAAAGATGGAGTAAAATAGGTGGCCCTTTGATGTTATTAATAGGAAATTTGACAGAACAATGTGCTACTGTCTGCAAGTCAAGCATTAACATGTTGTAGTGTAGTATCTAGACAATAATAAGAAATAAAACTCAAAATAAATTGACCAATCAAGTGTCACTGGTAATAAAAAAACCCGAATCAATGAGACAAGTGAATTCTTGCTATCAACGAAATTGTAATCAGCAATGCGTTACTATCCCCTAGCCAAATAGTAACATGTTATAGCATGATTTCCAAACAGTAATACGTTCTCAAAACTCCATGATAAACAAATAAATCAAGTGCCACTAATAATTAAAACCCCAAAATAATGAGATAAATATAATTTAAATGTCAACAGAAATGGAAAGCAACATGTTACTATCTGCATGCTAAATAGTAACATGTTGCAGTGTGATCTACAGATAGTAACACGTTCCCAAACTCCATGATAAACAGATAAATCAAGTGCCACTGACTATCAAAATCCTAAAATAATGAGGCAGATGTGTTCTAATTGTCAACAAAAATGGCAAGCAATGTGGTACTATTTGTAAGACAAATAGTAACATGTTGTAGAGTGGTTTCTAGAAAGTAACATGAGCCAAAATGCTTATTAACTAGATAAATCAAGTCACATTAGTAACTAAACTACAAAAAGATGGGTAAATCTTTGGTCTCCAAAAGTTAACTTTAAATAAAAAAACCTAAGATTATTAGACAAATGAATTCTCATCGACGATAAAAATTCAAAAAAACATGCAATTACTTCAAGAGAAATAAATGAAGAAGGTGTCAAAGAAAATGATGTGAAGCAATGCAGGTTAGACATAAGTGACTTACAGGTAATAACATGACACAACTAGTGATGTTTGGTGGCTTATTATTTACAATGGAGCTCATTAGTTGTTAATGTATGTGTGCAGACCACCTACATTCTGACATGTCATCTATGTGTCAATGTATTTCAAGTAGGACCACGCTAATGTCTGGGCCTTTTTTAGAATAAACAGGGTCATAATAACATCAATGTGCAAAAGCGTGAGATGTCTTCAACATCAATTTTTGACATTCCTTCCATTGCCCATTTGAGTGCCTTGAATATAGTTAGTTTAATAAGGTATCCTTGGCCACGTAATTGTTTGCTAACTAAGTCTAACTGTGGCCTCTTACTTAGTGTTGTGTCGATAGGGTGGTCTCCATCTCTTATTCCAAAGATGAACTTCATCGATATGGGTGTGATGCTCAGATGTTCGCCCCCAATTATGAAGTCATTATTTTTCGATGAGAAGGTGCAAATTATTGCCTGAATTTCTTAATCACTCTTTTGACACATGTTGCGATCAAGTACTCTTATCAATATGGCATTGAGCAATAACCAGAAAGGGTTTTACTGCAACACCCTTTTGTAGCTCTTATTGAATTAAAGATCTTCAATCTGCCTTATACATGCCAACAGATTGGATCTATAATGCTAGAATCTTCGAGTTGCCTCATCAACTTCTTCTGTTTGTTTGATTGTTAAACATCATTTTTGTTCGAGGATCAAGAAAAATGCATCGGTCTGATTCATCATAGATCAGGCTACAAATTAGACAATGTCACATTTTTGTTTAGTATAAGATAATAATATCAATGATGAATTATTGTTACTATTGAGTTACAAATAGTAACACCATGCTAAAAAATGACATCGATTGTTGCATTTGCATTGAAATAAGCTAATAACAATACTTACTATTCATTTTACTATTTTCCAAGGAAACAATAACATGTAAAGCCTTGCAATACAACAAGGTATGCTACTGCCTTCCACTTTAATGTGATGAAATGATGTCAAATTAACATGTTATTGTTCAATATAGAAACAATAACATTCAACAAAAACCTAGAACAAACTGACAAATCAATTATCATCAACCAATAAAATTGATAAGAAATGCATTACGTTGTTGATTTTAGAACACATAGTAACACGTTGTTTTGTTGGCCGATATGTTACTATTTGTTCTAGAGCATGCAACATCAATGTAAGAACAAAGAAAATATGAAAATCAAGTGTGATTAAGTATGAAACTACGAAATAGCAATATGTTACTGTTTTTAGCTTAATTAAGAACTTCAACCAAAAAACAAGATATTAGAGAATGTAACCCTAGAATTGCACAGTTACTATTTAGGTACTATCTGTTGCTAGACATTGGTATCATTAGGAGGCTTAAGATACGGTGTGGAAAAATCAACTTACAGGTTGTCATGCTTATATTTGTACTCAAGATAGACTAACTAGACAGAAACTAGAGTTCTTTGTGAGAAAAAAAACAAAATAAAACTTATGGTATTGGATGTTATTGTTTAACAACCAAATAGTAATATCATGCCAATTAACACACAATGTACCCAATGTTAACGAGTACACTGTAACATGCGTGCTTTGATGTTTCTCTATGTCACACAAAAAGATACAAGGTAAAAATAATATATCTTCACCCTCATTATGATGTTTAGATTGAAAATGGGCTGGTAAAGTTATAACCGAAACTCATTATAAGATACAGGCTGTAAATCTTGTGTTGGATTGCATGTTTTTGTTTATCATCCAAAGAATAACATGTTTTTGTTGCATGTTATTAGATAGATAGCAATATGAATATTCTCTATTAAGTGAGCAAAAACTTATTGCGTTAGATAAGTAATGGTAACACGCAATGAGATAGTGATGTGCTTCGTCAATCTAACTTCTAGGGTTTTGCCTTAACATTGGCACCATAAATATTTATATATATATGCACACCCATGCACACGTAAATAGCAACAGTGACATTTTCAACAACTTTAATGCTAAGATAATACACATATACAAACCATCTTAGGGGATAAAGTGTTTATTGGTTAATGACCCATTTTGCCTTGATTCGAGGGAAGCCACTATCTAGCAATGGTTGAGAGTGGTTAAAGGCTAGAATGCTAATATGTGCGGTACATTGTTGTTTGAGTACACTAGTCATAGTTTCTACGGTGGGTTTGTTCAATTTGTGAGGTTATTTCAATGGGACCCTATAGTGATGGACTATGAATCGTGTGTTACTAAGAAAGGTGCTTTTGTTGCAAAGGAACACATAGTGAGAGTTTGTCATTTCGGTCTCCATGCTGTGAATGTACTTGACTTTATTGCAACTTGCCATGAGGTACCCTAAAACCACTTTCTTTCCTTTAAGTTTACTTGAAAATAGTAGCAGGTCACAAAGCATTCATAACAAAATGACACACTTGCAGCCTATTTTCTTTACAATAACACTAATCTTAATTTCAAATAGATGTTGAATCTATAAATTATTACTATTGTATTCCCAAGCTACCCTTTTTTTGACAATGAGAAGATGGTTGTGGATTAAAAACTTCAAAAGGGCATTACTCTATGATTAGTAAACTAATTTTTACAAATAACCATTTATTTTTATTCCTCTTTTTATGATCTTTTAATAGAAAATAAGAAAATTTGACTTCGATAAAGTCCACCCAACCTTGACCTTATTTTTCTCATTTTTTAATTTCTTCTTCTTTTCATTATTTTTCTAAGTTAATCTCATTTTTCTTAATTTAAATTCATTCGAATCTTACATTAAACTTTTGCTCGCTAAGTCTTTTAGTGTATAGCAATGCCATGACAACTTTCTTCATAATAAAACTATAAAAAAAATAGCATGTTACTGTTTGAAAACTAAATAGTAATATTTTATTACTTCGTCTCTAAACAATAACGTTAACTAAAACTCCAAATAAATGGATAAATCAAGCCTCCTTGACAACCAAATTGCCAAATAGCAACTTGTTACTTTTTGGTCTCTAAATAGTAACATTTCACTATTTCATCTGCAAATAGTAACATCAACTAAAAATCTTAAATAAATAAATAAATTAAGTTTCATTGACAATCAAATTATTAAAGAAGAGAATGTTACTATTTCATCATTAGATAACAACACCAACTAAAAAACTAGAATAATCAGATAAATGTATTCTTATTAATAATAAAACTGTCAAAGAATAACATGATACTATTTGGAGACCAAATAGTAACATATTGCTGTTTGGTCTCTAAAAACCTAATTTAAACCTAAAATAGAAGAATAAGTTAGGTTTCATTAACAATAAACAACTAAATAGGGACATATTATTGTTTTGAGATATCAAACAGTAACATCGACTAAAAATATCAAATAATATGATAAATCAAGTCACATTAACAACTAAATTGCCTAAGAAGGGCACGTTACTATTTCTTATTTCTTCTTCAGATAGTAATATATTACTATTTGTTCTTGAAATAATAAAGTCGACCAATAACTCAAAATAAAAGGATAAATTGGGTCTCATTATCAATTAAATTACCTAAAAGTGTATGTTACTATTTAGTTGTTTGATAGTAACATCGATAAAAAATCCAAAGTAATAAAAAATACCGAGTCTCATTAACAACCAAACTCCTAAAGAAGAACATATTACTATTTTATTTTTAGATAATAACATGTCATTATTTGGTCTCCCAACAGTAACATCGACCAGAAACCCCAAATAATATGAAATATCAAGTCTCACAAGTAACTAAACTATTAAAGAAGAACATGTTACTATTTAGTCCCCAGGTAGTAACATATTATTATTTCATCTTCAGATAGTAATAACGATAAAAAAATCCTAGATAAAAGGATAAATTAAGTCTCATTAACAATTAAACTACTAAAGAATAACATGTTACTATTTCATCTCTAAATAGTAATATGTCACTGTTTGGTCTCTAAATAGTAACATCTTGCTATTTGATTGTCAAACAGTAACAACAATAAAAAATCTTAGATAAAATGATAAATCAAATCTCTTTAACAACTAAGCTGCTAAAAAATAGCATATTACTATTTCATCTTCAGAAAGTAGCATGTCACTGTTTGGTTTCTAAATAGTAACATTTTGTTGTTTGATCTCCAAACAGTAGCATCGATCAGAAGGCTAAAATAGAAAGATAAATTAGGTCTCATTACAACAAAATAACTAAAGAGAAGCATGTTACTATTTGGAGATGCCAAATAATAACATCGACCAAAAACACCAAGTAATATGATAAATCAAGTCCCGTTAACAATCAAACTGTTAAAGAAGGGCACGTTACTATTTCATCTTCAAATAGTAACATGTTATTATTTGTTCTCAAAACAGAAACATTAATCAACAACTCAAAATAAAATGATAAATTAGGTCTCATTATCAATTTAACTACCTAAAAGTGTATGTTACTATCCCTATGTTACTGTTTAGTCATTAGACAGTAACATCAACTAAAAATTCTAAATAATATGAAATATCAAGTCTCATAAACAACCAAACTATCAAAGAAAAGCATATTACTGTTTCATCTCTAAATAATAACATTGATAAAAAATATTAGATAAAAGGATAAATCAAGTCTTATTAACAATCAAGCTGCTAGAGAGTAGCACGTTACTATTTTATCTTTAGATAATAGCATGTCACTCTTTAGTCTTCAAACAATAACATCGATAAAAAAACCTAAAATAAATTGATAAATTAGGTTTCGTTAATAACCAAACAACCTAATAAGTGTATGTTACTGTTTGGATGCTATATTTTGATCTTCAAGTAGTAATATTGATAAAAAAATCCTAAATAATAGAGAATCTCAAGTCTCATTATCAAATAAAATTTCAAAAAAGAGCATGTTACTGTTTCATCTCCAGACAGTAATATGTTATTAATAGTGATATATTATTTGGTCTCCAGATAATAACATTGATCCTAATCCTAAAATATATGGATAAATCAAGTCTCATATACAATCAAACTATAAAAAAGAGTATGCTATTATTTGCTCTTCAAATTGTAACATCAATGAAAAATCTAAAATAAACACATAAATGAATTCTATTTTTTTCCAATTGCTATTTTTTAGAAATATTTGCATTTTCTTTTTTTTTTCAAAAAGATAACTTTGTTATTGTTTGAATTTTTTATATAACAATAAGTCATTCGAGATAATTATTTTTTTTAAAAAAAGAGAGAGGTAAAGGAAAGGAACCATTTCATGATTTTATGAAAGGTTCTGTGCCTTTAAATTTTTATTAATTCTTATTTTTATCTTAACTAAAACTTATTTTAATCCTTAAAAAATGAACTTTTACTAGTTTTTATTTATAACTAAGATTTTACATTAATTTAATTTTTATAAAGTTAAAAATTCTCTAATTTTAATTTTTATGCATTTTTAGTCTTTTATTTTATTTATTTTAATGAAATTAAAAGTTCCCCAATATTACAAAAGAATTTGCACATGTTATTTATGTTATTGAGAAACATTCATTAAGTAATGGCTCATAAGAATGCTTTGAATTTGTGATAACTATTAATACTTCCCCTCACTATTTTTCCATAAAATACATTAAAATCATCCTATGCATAAAACAAGCACCAAATTCAATGTTGAATGGAGAATGGATAATGTGATTCGAATTAACTCTAATTCTCCATCCATGGTTAGTGCACTTCATATCTCATTCATAACGTCTCCCTTTAGTATCCTAGCAACTACGATCATGCAATGGTCAAGCTACTTGGAAGAAGACATTTAAATCAATATTTGACATAGGCAGGTACCTAGTCATCTAGCATTTCACCATTAAAAGTCCATAATCATATGTCATCATCTACCTCTAAAAGAGTAGGGTCCTCGTAGTGAAACTCATTGAAAGCAACATCACTTGAGTTATTATCTTGTCCATATTGCAAATTCAATTCAAGTCAAATGAACATAAACAGGAAGAAAATCATAGGGAAGAAATTAAAGACTTGACCAAACTAACCATCATATTATCAACAAAGGTGTAATTAGAGTAACTTAAGGAATCATAATTTATGTCATATCTTAATGATATTTCCTCCTTTGAGAATGAAGTCTATTATGTAAGCTTCTTACCCTTGCTGTTTCCCTCATCCACTATCATAGCTTTGATTGAATGTTTTCTTAAGTTTAATGGGTATGTCACCCTTGTATGACCTTCAATATAGCATAAAGCACATTGCTTCCTCCTCCTCTTCCTCCTCCTTAAATGACTTTTGTGTGCTGGTATTCCTTTGCTTTATACTAGTTGGGTCTAACACTTTTTCCTTCATTAGTTGAGAATCTCTCAAGCCTCCTACATTTAGGTTTTATTCTTAGAGGTCTTTGACAATTTTTGGAACATTCTTCCTCACCTACTAAAAGATATTTTTAGACCTTGAAACTAACTTGTACATTATTTGGCAATCTTGTATGAGGGACCTAAACTAAAAATTTGCTAATTTATCAACATCATCTTCACCATGCACCAACAATCCTTTCACATCTTTTACATTTTTTATCCACCTATGAATGATCAAGTAAGTTGGCAAACTATTAATCTCCTCTTGAACCAATACAAAAATAATATGCTAGCATGGAATTCTAAACGATTGCAGCTTCCTACATTCATATGTAATCCACATTTTTTGTCGTTTATTAATGTGGACAGACCAAACAATATTTGGATCCATGAATCTTTTGCAGTCATCGATCATAACACAAGTAGTAAACATAGTGATCTCCCTTTGAAATATCCAAAAAGTCTTTCGTGTATACACTTGTGTGCCACTCCACTTTATTAACTCCAAGCCTGTTGTTAGCACAGGATCCCCATGTATAGTGTTAAAGTCAGTAATTAACTTGTCATACCTAAAGTAATTTAACCATCATTGGAAGTGGTGCATGAATTCTCGTAACAAATTGTTTAAGGTATTAATTCATCCCTTCATATCGTGATGTCATCTGCAATCCTACGAATAACTTTCTTCGGAGATATACAATTGTCCCCATAGTTTTTTGTCTATATATTTTCTTAACCCATTCGTATCCACCAACCTTAAATCGTTCAATCATTCCCTTCCACTTTAATTCAAACTATGCCACAATTATGTTACCAAACAAGCAATCTCAGAAGGCTTTAGTGAATTATGGATTAGTAATATTGGTGGTTGCATTCCTCTTTAAATACCATTCACATAGTCAATGGCTATAATGTGGAATAACAAATTTGATTACATTCCTCATTGCCTTATCACTGTCCATGATTACTGAAATGGGTTCCATACCATCTATTGCTTCAAGTAGAGTTATTAACAACCACTTATAAGTTTGCTTAGTGTCATTGGCAATAATGGCATAACCAAATACAATAGTCTTTCTCTAGTGATTTATCCATAAGAATATTATGAGAGGCTTATTATACTTATTTTTCTTGTATGTGGTATCAAATGCTAAAATATCACCAAAGCATATGTAATTAATTCTACTATTACCATCTGCCTAAAACAAGTGCTCCAATTTGTCATATCTGTCAACATTGTATTTCATGAAAAACATTAGGTTATTGTTAAATTTTCCTTGCAAGTAGTACAAAGCTACCATTACATCACTATCACTTATTTGGAGACTACATTCTTGATTAATATGATTATACATATCTTTCTTGGTGAAATCAAATTTTTTGTATCCACCAAATTGCCTTGCAATGGAGCCATATATCGGTGAGCCCTTGATACCATAAGATTACATGGTATCAACTTGAGTAATATCTCCATCTATCATTTTTCTATGGCATCTATGTAATGTTATTTATTTAGGTCCAAAGCTACCATTACATCACTATCACTTATTTGGATACTACATTCTTGATTGATATGGTTATACATATCTTTCTTGGTGAAATCAAATTTTTTGTATCCACTGGATTGCCTTGCAATGTACCCATATATCTATGAGCCCTTGATACGATAAGATTACATGGTATTAACTTAAGTAATATCTCCATCTGTTATTTTCCTATGACATCTATGTAATGTTATTTATTTAGGTCTAAGTGTTGGATAGTTATGTTAATCATTAAAATGAAAGACCTCTTACTTCATTGTTCCTTTTTACTTTCAAACTCGCATTCTAGCAAGGCATCTGAACCTTGTTAAAGGCATGTGCTCTCTTTATTGTTCATGGTCTTCAAAGTACTTCTTATCTTGTTTACCTTTAGCACTACACATAATTCTTCTTGCATATAGTTCATCGTGTTTGTTTTGATATATATCATCCAATCTCACTCCGATAGCTATATTTCTTGTAAAATTTCTATACATCTTCTAGTGGTTCAAATTCCATTCTAAAAATGCTGTCTATTGTCATATTTAAAATATTTTTAACTTATTCAACCACTATATTGCCCTATTGACCCTACATGCTTGAACCTTCAAAGTTAGCAATGACTGTGCAATTGAAGTCCATGGTTAAGTTAACTTGCATTGCATTGTGTCTTTCACCATTCCCGTCATCCAGTAATTTTACAAAGCAACTTAATCATTTAAGTAAATTCTTGCATAGATATAAAGTGCTTCATTAGTCCCATGTGCATTCTTAAACATAGATTATATAAATATAAATGTGTAAAAAAAACACAAGGTTAGACATGAATAGAAAGTCTAATATGAATAAGAATTGCTCTAATTCACAAATCAAGCATTATTAATAACAAAATTAACCACCAAAACATGTTACTATTTCAAAACAAATAATAATGTTTTTTCCTAGTTAACATTCTACTATTTGGTCGAGAAATAGTAATAAAGCCAAAAATCAAAATAAATTGACAACTCAAGCATCATCAACAGCAAAATGGACAAAAAAAAATGACATGTTGCTACTTTTTGGAAAAATAGCTACATGTTTTCTTGATTTGATGTGTTACTATTTGGCTTAGAAACAATATCATAACCAAACAAAAATGTAATAAAGAGATAATCAAGTGCAATACATATCATAATTATAAGAAAATAACATGTTATTATTTATCTACCAAACAGTAACATGTTACTTCTTTAGTCTAAGTGTTATTGTTTGGTCTTGAATTAGTAACATCAATCAAAAAATAAAATGGACAGTCAAATTAAGTATAATTAACAATAAAACTACGAGGAAATGACACTTGCTATTTGGTCTTGTTACTATTTGTAGACCAAATAGCAACGTTAATCAAGGAAGCACATCAGTGGATGTAACTACAGAGTTTCATGATTGACAAATACCAATTTGGCTTCTTGATCTAATATAATCATTATGGTGCTAGTGATCCTATACTATGATAATAAGTTAGAATAGAAATCATAAAATGCCAATTAAAATAACTGGTTTAAAAGGAGGTGTTATTATTGGCTGACTAAACAGTAATATGAGATTTTCTTGATTTGACATGACACTGATTAGCTTAGAAATGCAATAAATAGACAAAATAAGAATGATTAACAAAGAAATTATGAGGAAACAATGATGTTATTATTTGTCGACCAAATAGTAACATAGACTAGGAAGAACATATTAGTCAATGTAACTCTGGAATTGCACAATATGACATACAATAGTTTAGCTTCTTAAACTGATATAGCATTAGTGATCCTACACTGTGATAGTGGCTTAAGGTAGAAAGCATAAGATGCTAACTGAAACAACTGGTTCATAGTAAGTATCGTATTATTTTTAACTAATCTACACCTACCATAATAATAATCAGATAGTTAGGACATTTATCTCACAAAGTATTAAATTAAACTTGTTATTTCAATTGAGGGGAGAAGCATACATAGTTTCCAGTGTTATCGATCTTTAGGCCACTATTACCAAATAGGCTATAAAAGCTTAGGTTGGGATCTAGAGGAACATAAAGAATATTAAATTGCCTATTCTGGAGGAACAAGATTCTAACCTAAATGGTCATATTGTCATGTTCAAAAATATTTTGCAAGTCAAGTTTAATTTCAAACAATCTCAACTGCTATGCTATTTCTCACATGTGCATGCATGTGTGTGTGTAGCTTTATAACTACTAGATCACAGTAGATAACTAAATGATGAAATAAAAATAAATTAGATACTGTGGTTCTCATAAACTAGAAAAGTCACCAATTTTTCCAATGAAAATGAAACTAGAATTAAATCGTGCTAAATCTAGAGAACCAAATTGTACCTCAGAAGGATTGTAAGGAAATGTGACCAAGATTGGCACCTTCTTCACCATTGATCGACACTTATCACTATGTTTAGGTTAGGGTTTCTTGAAGTCTCTAATTTTTTTGTACTTTCAGAACATTGCATATCCAGTGAGTTGAAGAGGCCATTGTGCAAGTTTCTTAGCAAAAAAGATGTAACCAAACTGTAAATTTTTTTGACTAAGTTCCTTACATGTTCATGTCAGCATGCATAATAGGACAACAAATGTATAGCTACTAATTTATTGCACGAGTAAGGCTCTATGCCCTATTAAATTAGTACGATGTGGAAGTTTGGACTTTAATAATTCAGCTAATACATTAAAATAGAACAAAATTAGGGTAAAAAAGTTCATTGGTAGGTTATGGACCAACAATGCACACTTATGGCTAGATTAAGCATTACCACCATTGATTCACTGTTTTAGTCTTTGTTCCCAGTTCCCACTATGAACATTATTTCTACTTCAACCAAGGTACCCATCCTTCACCATTCTAACACCATAGCAACATTAGTTTATGGAGATCTTGATGGCTTTAATTCTATCACATCACTATTTTAGTGCACATCAGCATTCGCTGCCGTCGACGACACCATTAGCATTTCATCGAAAGTTCTCCTTATTAACCCAAACTTATGCATTTTATATGTCAATGGATGATTTATTAGGATTATGCACATATTTAGGATGATTTCTTTCCTATGTTTTAGGGTATATCTCTTTTCTATATTTAGAATGATTTCTTTCCTATGTTTTAGGGATATAATGCATATCTTCTTTCCTATCTATTTTAGAGGTATATATCTGATTGATGAAAATTATGTTATTGTAATCTATATATAAGTTCAAAGAACTAATGAGAATGAATGAGCTTTTTCCCATCAAATTTTCACATGGTATCAGAGCTTAGCTCTGAGAATCACTCATCTTCACTATAACAGAGACTAAGAATGAAGGTAGAACCAGAGATAGGTTGTAGTCAAAGAAACAGATCTTTCCTTATGATCTGTATTCGAGTGATAATCCAAGAAATCTCATTACTTAGGTGCAACTGAGAGGCAAGAATTATGAAGAATGGGCTCATGTAGTTCGAGGCTCGTTAAGGCTAAGAAGAAAGTTTAGGCTTATTATTGGAATAAATGTGAGACAAACTAGTAAGGACTCACCTTTCCTATGGATTATTGACACAGGTGCTTCATATCACATAAGTAGCACTCTTACGTGCCTGATAGATTTACGAGATATTGAACTCTGCCTTGTTGGAATGCCTAATGGCACTGAGACTTATGCAACAAAAGAGGAACAATCATTCTTGGGGATAAACTTATACTTAAACATGTTTTATTTATTCCTGAATTAAACTGTAACTTGATTTCAGTTTCTTTACTATTGCACAATATTGACTACATTGTTTAGTTTACTAATAAAGTGTGTGTAATACATGATCGTGCTTTGAGGACATTGATTGGAATGAGTGAATTGATTGGGGGGTTTTATCTTCTTTGTGAAATGACACTAGTTTGTGTGTACAAAGCAAATGGCATTGGATCTTATGAGTTGTGGCATAAAAGAATGAGACATCTAGCTGCTAAAATAGTTAGTATGCTTTTTGATATTGATAAGAAAGAAGCTATTAGTAGACTTGATTCTTGTGATATTTGTTTTAGGGCTAAACAAACAAAAGAGACATTTTTGTTGAGTGAGAATAATGCAAAGAATTATTTTGATTTAATCCATTATGATTTATGGGGAGCATATAGAACTTCTACTTCTTATAGTGCCATTTATTTCTTAACTATAGTAGATAATTGTTTGTGTGTAGTATGGGTGTACTTGTTGAAAACAAAAGATAAAGTTCCTCAAATTATTAAAAATTATTTTTCCATGGTCTAGAGATAATTTAATAAACAAATCAAGATTATGAGAAGTGATAATGGTATGGAATTTCAAAGTTTAAAAAATTATTTCGAAGAAAATGATATTTTACACCAAACCTCAATTCGTCATACACCTCAATAGAATGAAAGGATAAAGAGGAAACATTGTCATATTTTAAATGTGGCAAGGGCATTAAGGTTTCAAGTCAATTTTCCTCTAAAATTTTAGGGAGAATGTATATTTATTGCAGGATATTTAATTAATTGAACACCTTTTACTCTTCTTGATTGGAAAACACCTTATGAAATATTGTTTAGTGCAAAGCCATCATATATGCATATTCAAACATTTAGTTGCTTGGGTTATGCTCACAATGATGATAGAGGAGGTGATAAGTTTGCTAGTCAAAGTCAAAAGTGTATTTTTACAGGATATCTTTATGGGAAAAAGGGATGGGAATTGTATGAGATTGAAAGCGAAGAATTTTTTGTTTCCTAGGATGTGAAATTTGTGGAGAATTTCTTTCCTTTTGATGACATTAGTGTGATGAGTGAAAAATAAATAGGTGGATTAGTGTTGTCACTTGATTTAAGTGATAATAATGAAGAAGAAAATGTTGTGTAGAATGAAGTGAGTATTAGTGATAGTGACTTGAGCTCTCCAAATATACCGTTAGGAAATAACAACAAGGAAAAGGAAAATTTTAAAGAAGTAAATGATGTGCAGTAACAGATTGAGAATATGGAGCAAGAAGAGTAGGTCGAGAATGTTATCCCTCAACAGGCCGATCTTCTTACTCGTGGATATCAAGTTAGGAAGCCTTCTTCGCTCCTAAAAGATTATATTACCTATACTGTCTATGAAAACCCTTCAGCTGGTTCATCTATCTGTTTAAAATCCTCAGGTACACGTTATCCAATTGCATACTTTGTTAATTGTGATAAATTTTTTATGAAACATCGAGAGTTTCTGGCAACTATTACTACAGAATATAAGCTAACCTCATTTACCAAGGCTGTAAAGGATACAAAATGGAGAGATGCTATGAAAGAAGAGATTCAAGCTTTGGAAGATAATGGTACATGGATAATAGAAGATCTACCGCTAGGCAAGAAAGTGATAGGATGTAAATAGATATATAAAATTAAATATAATTTGGATGGAACCATTGAACGACACAAAATAAGGCTAATGATTCATGGCAACAGACAAGTCGAAGGTGTTAACTATAATGAGACTTTTGCTCTCACAGCAAAATTGATGATAGTCTAGATTTTTTTTACTATTGTAGTTGCTAAAAATTTTGAACTGCATCAGATGGATGTTCGAAATGCTTTCTTAAATAAGGACTTAAAAGGAAAAGGTGTATATGAAATTGCCCTCTGGTTATGCAGCTCTGTCTCCTAGTAAGTTGTGTCGGCTCTGTAAATCTTTATACAGCTTGAAATAAGCTCCTAGGCGTTGGTTGCTAAATTATCTAAAGCTTTGAAAGCTTATGGTTTTCAACAATTGTATTTAGATTACTCTCTTTTCACACAACATGTTCATGGCATGGAACTAAATGTTTTGGTTTATGTTAATGACATCGTTATTTGCGAAAACAATGGTGTTGCCATACAAAAATTCAAGGATTATCTTGGTCGTTGTTTTCACATAAAAGATCTTAGGAAATTGAAATATTTTCTATACATCAAGGTGGCGCAAAATGCCACTAGTATTTTTTTTGTCTCAATGGAAGTATGCCCTGGATCTTATATCTGATTGTGGGTTACTTGGAGCAAAGCCAGCGGCAATTCCCATTGAACGGAATCATCAGTTAGTACTTACTAAAGGAGCAGATTTACAAGAACCAACTGGATATAGACGTCTTGGCGCAATTCATACAAAATTCAAATTGGAGCATTGGGATGCAGCAATACATATTGTAATCTGTATATAAGTTCAATATAGGAATATAATGCATATCTTCTTTCCTATCTATTTTAGAAGTGTATATCTTATTGATGGAAATCACGTTATTGTAATCTGTATATAAGTTCAAAGAATTAATGAGAATGAATGAACTTTTTCTTATCAAATTTTTACATGATTTCTGCCAGGCATTACCATGTCAGAGCCATTTTATACCAAATGCCACATCTACGAAATCTTGATTTGACTGAACAAAGATGGAAGCTCGTCCAATTGGGGTCCATTCGGAAATAACAATAATTGCTAGTCATTTTTCACATTATTTCTTTTTGAACAATCACTGATTCAAGTCAAAGGATGTAAATTTTTTATAGCAGAATCGACGTACACAAACAACCACGTTAGTCGGGGTCCCTAATTCCCTATTTCTACCCTGATACGGTAGATACCGCCCATTTTTTTTTATGATACTTATTCAAACTAATTCATAAATTTAAAAATTGTTGATTAAGTGATTTAATGAACATTCAATAGAGTTAGAGAAACAATAATTGACGATGACTAATATAAAAAGCTTTAAAAATTATTCCATGAAAAAATAAGATCCATTATCGACTTAAGGTAAGAAAAAATAATTGGTTCATGATTATAAAATTAAATAACATGAAAAAATATGAAGGAGAAAGAAATAAAATAATGAAAATTAGAAGTTGCAAACGCAAACTCGAATTTCTCCTCTGCTAGTTCTGTTCAATGATGCTCCGTCTCCATTCAGGACCCCCCGTTGCTGTCTCTTCTGAATCCTCAGTGTGCCTCACAGTAATTCTGCAAAGTCAAACCCTTGATTTTGTGTGTCTTGCGCTATGTCATTGAACTTTGAAGGCTTCAACTAGACCTAGTTTTCAAATGGCCCAAAAAACCTTATACGTACATGTGGACATGGACCGACATACTCCGTGCTTCAATGGAAGCCTAAATGGCCATTTTTTTTTTCTAATTCTTTTCCAAAACGTCAGGTGAAGTTTTCTTTCACTTAAATTTTCTTTCTTTCTTTTTTTAATAACAAATTGCAATTTTTTTAAAATATTGACATGTTTCGGATCTTTTGCTCTTTGTTTTTTTTCATAAACTCTCATATGTATCATACTTTCCTTCTCTTTGTGATGAATTTTAAATATTTTATTTTCTACAAAATAAATTTAACGATTAAATATAAAAAATAAATTAAAAGATAAAATTATACCACTGAAAATAAATAAAAAAAATATGATATATGAACTTATTAGCTTTTATATGTAATTTTCGAACGTAGGGTATTCAATTTTTGCTATGAGCTATAATTTTCTTTAGATTTTAATTCGGGTGGGATATTGTAAGAGAATTATTAGAGTGAGACTACTCTAACAAGTATATTAGGCAAAGAATCTCAAAAGACAGGGTTGTGAGCCATAGAAGTTATAAAGACTTCTGAAGGACCTTTTGAAACCTGGAGAGAATAGTACCCCAGAAGTGTGTCGCTTGGGAGCATCTAGAAAAAGAAAAAAAGAAGATAGATTTAATTCTTAAAAGCAGATCTTTTTAAAGGAGCTCTTATAAATATTGTTTATATCCTTTCTTCCCTTTTTCTTTTAAATTTTGTACTTTAATTTATTTGATTGTCGATACTTTGATTAAATTTTATAACTAAAGTTATCTAAAATTAATTACTCCATAATTTTTTTTGGGGGGGGGGGGGGGGGCTAACAAGAAAAACCATTTTATTGAAGTTAACCTCGAAGAGGAACAACATTTTCAAGGATGAAACTCTCTGCAAAGGAAAGAATGCAAATTAAACACTCTATTCTACTCATAATGACATATGCAACCCATTTAACTGATTTATGAACAATCCAATTACAATTCTTTGGACCCAAAGCAGAACAACATTACTTAATGGCATCAGAACATTCTTTAACAGACTTAAAAATTGGTAAAACTTTCCACGGGCATTAAGAAGCCAGGATCAAAGCATCCACAGGTATTATACAGTCACTTTCAATTAGCATATTTTTATCCTAAAAATTATGGCCTTGCTAAACAATTTATCAAATGGCTTTTAACTGATTTAATTATTTGGTGAGTAGTTATTTCAAACAATACTTTTATTCCCAAATAGCTAATATTGAAAATGTTGCTAGTAGAAGCATTTTTAAATAACTGCTCAGATTATTATTGCATAATAGGACACAATTACCCCACAAATCATGTTATTGCTACGTTTCCTTTTTTTTTTTTTTGGTAAAATATTGTTGTATTTTCCTTAGTGCTGTTATCCCCCACAACCTTCCAATATAAATACATAAACTATAATTATAATTATTAAATTTTTATTAATAAATTTATTTATTATAAAAATTATATTAATTTAATTTAATTTAAAAAATATTTAATTTATAATAAATTATAATAATATATTATTTATAAAAATTTAATTTAGTAAATAATTTATAAAATATATTTATATCCTTATTTATTATTTTATATACAAATAATTAATTATAAATAGTTAATTTTATTAAATATTTTTATTCAAATAGTTAATGCAATTAATTGATTAAATCAATTAATACAATCAATCATTAATTAACAGTTAATTAATTTAATTAATTGTTTCAATTATCAATTAATTCCTAAACTAGACGTATATCACACTACAGATGTTTTTGAATGACCAATTACTCAGCAGCTAGATCCGAATTACACTCATAATCATGGTACCGCATTCTGAGCATGTCCCCCCAGGACTGTAAGCTAAGATAGCCATTGTGGCATTGCCTTCAGACCATCCTTCATTAACATTGAATTTGACGACATTTTCGGGTGGAGGAGCCCAAGTCCATTGGCCCAATTCAGCTGAAGAAGGCCGATAGCTTGAAATCCCTAATTTGCGTCTTGCAGGGCTCTCAATCGTTCCTCTTCCTCGAACTGATCTCTGCCAATGAGCCACGCGAGGAACTTGGAATCCACAGCGCGACCATGGTGCACTAATTCGTTCCAGGCTAGCCATGTGCGTTGATGAGTCACCGCCGAAAATAGGTGCATTGACCGGCGAATTTGAACTTCCGCAGTACCCAGCGGCGGACAACCAAACAGCAGTGCAGCAACAAATTCCTGCGCATATGTTACCTTTCGAGTGCTTGGGATTTGCAAATAAAATTATTAATTACAATTCAACCCCTCTTGTTTGAATCCAACGCCTTAAAAAATATTTCATCCATTCTTTTTCAAGTGTTTTAAAGTTAATGCAAGTTTTAAGGAAAATAATAAATAATCTTAGTTTTAAGAAAAATAAATTATAATTTATTAATATATTTTTATTTAGTATTGTTATTGAATATTTATTTAAGTAGAAGTAATATTTGAAACAAAATGATAAATATATTTTTAATTTCCTAAAATAGCATATAAGTATGAATAATTTTTTTAAAATAACACTTAAAAAAGAATAAAAGAAAAACTTCTAGCATATTCAAATGTTCAAGGTATGGTTTTAGGTTCACTTATTATATTAATGTTCAACACATTTTAATCCCACCTCTCTCTCTATTTAGAATTCTCCAATGTAATCACCAATTATATTAATTGTTGAATAAATATGATTTTTCACTAAATACATGTTGTAAACAGTCATTTTTTTTAAATAACTTCTCATTAGATAATTATTATAAATGATTATCTCCTTCCAAAATAACTTCTCACTACATAACTATTACAAATATTTATTTAAAAAATTTAAAATTTTGAAATAAAAAAAATTATTTGTTCACCAATATAAATTTAAAAGTCATTTTTAATTATTTATGTATATAAGATCACCATAGAAAGTTGATTAATAAATTCACTCTCGGTTCTCATTTATGTACCCTTTAAAACTAGCTTTTATAAGTAAAGTAGAACTTTGAAAAGTCACCAACATATATAAAGTATCAATAAATACATTATAACATTAATAAATACTATTATATTTTCTTAAGTGATTGAGCCTTACAAAATCAAGGGTGAAGTTAGAGCAAAAGTGTTGGGGGTTGAAGTATAATTTTTTAAAAATGTTTAAAATTTTGGGAGGTTATTTATAATCTTTCCTTTATAAAATTAAAAATCATAGGGATATTCCTACAAATTTAGACACCCCAAAACCTAACTATGTCTCATCCCCCAAAGATAGTATTCCCTCCATCCTTTTTTATTTGTCACTTAAAATTATTTAATAAAATTTAACAAAGTTAATATATCATGTTTAATTTTATTATACTTTCCAAAACTACCATTATCTATACACACACAAATATATAGGTTAAAATGTGTTGAACATTATGATAATTTTTTTTAAAAAAAGTTAGATCCATTTGGTGCATCTTATAATAGATAGTTGTTTAAGCCTCATATAGGATAGTACTTTTTTTCATATATTGCTTAAAACTATTTAATAGAGATTTAAAAAGTTAGTTTATTGTATTTAATTTTATTATAATTTGCAAAATTACCATTTTCTTTAATAATCAAATTTCACTTCATCAATCTAATCACAAAGTCCAAGATAATTAAGTGGAAGGAGAAATATAATACAATAAATTTATTGAAACTTTTTATGATAAATGTATAATATAATTAAGTATTCATCAAAGACAAAGAAGGGATGAACTGCAAAAAAAAAATTATTATTTCAATAGATTTCTAAAGCAATAGATAAATTATAATAGATAAAGAATTTCTTCCAAAAATGACAAATAAAAAAGGATAGATGGAGTATAATGTAATACTACAATACAAGATAAAATAATCTTCTCTCACTATACTATTATAATAGGATAAAATTATAATAAAATTTATTATTCATAATTTAACCTTAGCCAATTGGTATATCACTCACCCCATTAATAATTATTACTTTGCTTAATTTAACTTTAAATTTATCTTTAAAAGCATTAATAATTTGACCTTAATTTATTATATTTATCATTCCTAATAGCCTTAACCTATTTTAATCTTAAAAATATTAATCATTATTGTTTACATATAAATAGGTAAATTATAATACCATTACCCAAATTAGGTAAAATATAATAAATGTATCAATTATCATTAATCAAAGTGATTACATAGAGTTAAAAAATTGATAATTACAAAATATTATAAAATAACTATGATATAAATTGTATTTAAACAAAGTTAATTTTCTTTTGATCAAAATTTTTAGTACTATCGTATTATACATAAGTCTAATAATAAACATATAATAGTATTATACTATTAAATTATTTATATGGTTAATTATCAAATACCTAATAACATTATTTCTTTTTTTTTATTATTATCTTATGTTATAATATCATGTTCTCCATTCGCAACTCTAGAGATTAAGATTTATTTGAATAAAAGTTTTATGATAAAATTGAAACCGAAGTACAAGTTAAAAGATAAAAAGTATACTTTAACCTTTTTTTCTTTAACGGAATGTGTTGTAAACTATTTACCATGCACTGAGCCTTTCAAACGCAAATCAAGATATATTTGAGGAAGAAAAAATAACAAGTTAATTACACACATAATATCTTATGATGATGGGGTTTAAAATATGAGAGAAGTTTCAATACATTAGTGGTTAAAGTATCAAATTACGATTATTTTGAAAACTTATTTTCGTTTTACCGTTATTCGAAAATATATTACCAAATTACGCACGAAGGGGGGAGGCGCCACCGTGAATGGCGTTTTAGGAGCGGAGGCGCCATCTGTGATGGCGCCCTTGGGGCAGCTTAAGGGCGCCATTTTAAATGGTGCTTTCACCCCGTAGATTTCATACATCTATTTTGACTCATTAAACTAAAGCCAACAAAAGGGTCATATTCGACAAGACCATCTTTATTCAAAGTCATCCAATATAACTTTCCATTGTGAGCAAGAGCTGTACTGGGATTTATGCCCCAGTCGGATTTTAGTTGCGAAACAAGAATCTCCTTACATTGCCTAGTTTCGGACGAAAAGATCCCAACTTTAAGTTAAGAAAGAAACAATTCACTGGTCTTGTCTTGAATGGGAACATGAATAAACCTTAAACCTAGGAGGACACTTTTGATCATCATTTTATATCAAGCCAAAATTCAATTCATCGATCATGTGCCATGGTGGTCCAAGAGGCTTGACTGACTATTTTGTAATGGGATTGCAAACACAATAAACAACAACAACATCGAAGCAGATGTTATGAAATTAACGCATAAGACTAGCTCTTTGCATGAAGCAAGAACATATTTTATGGTTTGATAATCCGAGGTTTCTAACTTGGTATCAAGGAAGCTCATGAAGGAAAAGTTAGAAACTGAACTTCTAAGTCAGTGGAGTTCAGAAGAAAAAGAGGAAAGATTTCATCGGTGAACAGGCGACTGCAGAGATACAATAATGAAGGATGAGGTCTGATTGGATGTGAAAGGAAAGCGCAAGAAAGTTGAGAGCTACAAATCAAAGCACACCAATTCTTGCAGACAGATTCACATTGATGAACCAGTGGTACCATAAGTAGTTGACCTAGGCCCTGATTCTTTGTCAAAAGAGGAAATGAAGTTAGCCTAATGGTACCTCCATCTGCATTGGAATCACAGGACACCAAGGACGAGCTTTATCAGACACAACTTCGAGTGTTTCTTCCACAAAGTTGCACAAAACTACACTGCGATCGCCCATGAACAAGTAAGCAATGTCTTCAGCAAACCGTATGTGGGCAGGGAGGCGCCATTTGAGTTGGCGCCTCCAAGGCCTTCCAACTAATTCCCAGCACAAGGGCGCCTTACCACATGGCACCTTCAAGGTGCTTTCAGTTTCCAAGTTTCCCCTGGGGCGCCGATAGTGTGGCGCCTCCGGGCCCACGAACGCCATCCCAACTGGCGCCCTGCGTATTTTGGTAATTTATTTCAAAACTACGGTAAAACGAAAAAAAATTTATAAATTAACCGTATTTTGGTATTTTATCCACATTAGTTGCACTACTAAATTTAATTATTAAATTTTATTTTTTTTGTATAATACCATGAATGAAATTTAATGATTTAAATTATTAGGATATCGTAATTATCAACTAAAAATAAAAAAAATAAGAACCTTCCAAACGCATTATCATGTATCAATGCACCATCTAATTGCTAGCAAGTCCTCCATTGTCTTTTGCTTTTGCTCTAGGGGTAATCCTCTTCTTGATTCACAAAAGAAGACCCTCAAGATGAAAATGACAAGAGCCTAAAGAGCCAAACATGCACGTGTAGCTCAATACTGCAATAATGTTGGAGCAGAAAGAGTTAAAATTGTGCACGTGGGTTTTTCTGGACCACATGTGACAGTCTACGAACTCAGATGTCACGATGTTGCTTCGCTTACCGTAACCTCATAATTCGCTTTGCCTGCATGTCAACTCTCATGTTTTGCAAATTTGTTGCTCTTCTAAAGAAAGAAGATTGTGAGATGCCAGGTTGCACTCGGGTGAGCTATTTTGATGCATTCAAAACAGTGAAAAGTACGGCAGGGTCTCGTAAAATTGCCATGCAAATAATAAAATTGTAAATAAAATTCTTCTTATTGGATTAAAATTAATGTTAGAAATTTTCATCTAGTAAACATGTATTAATTAGAATTTTTTACTTAATAATAACATATTAATTAATTTAGTCTTATTTTGATACATATTTAAAATTCAATTTAAAAATGTAACTTAATAAGATATAAATTTCTCATAACTATATGAATCAATGTGATTTAACAATTGTATAAGACTAAAGCTTAATAAGTTTTTAATAGAATGGACCACTAAATATTAAAATTTATGATTTAGTTTTCTAATCGAGTAGAATGATCAGCACTGAGAAGGATTCGGTTGGAATCCTGTATGATCAAGGGAAAGTTATAATAATTTTATTCAAATTCTTACAATCAATCAAGCTGACTTACATTAATTTAATTTGCTTTGAATTCTAAATATATAGTTATTATCATTTTATACATTTTGCTCGGAGTCCTTGAGTCAAAATATATTAGTGTGAATGATTCACAAAGTTATATATTATCAAGAATTTTAATATAATTGAGAATGTGATTGTAATTAAAAATATTATAATATTATATTTTAATTAATTTATACAATTATAAAAATATTGTTAAGTTTTCAGAAATACCCCCATTGAAGAATTTATCTATCATAAAAAAATGATCGGTCTATCAATAGGGGTCGGCAATGAGACGTTGACCGATCATCTTGACAGACAATGAGAAAAAAAAAAGAAAAAAAAAAAAGAGGACGATTGCTTTTTAAGGGAATAAAAGGACAAAAGGAAAAGCAAGCCAAGGCACAGCCCACTATCTCCTTCATCCATGATGGGGGATATATTCTCCAAGCATTTCTATTATACAATGGATATTAAAAATTCTGCATCATGTATTGCACAAAAAATTGCTGTAAAATCGGAAGGAAGAAGTCGTCTGATCTGCAGTTTCATGCGCGGTTAAAAAAAACTTCGCATGAAGAAATTTAAGCTTTAACTACTACGTGTGCCCTAATATGCAGGGAGTTGTATTGAATTTATTATAAAATTAAAATTGGATATAATTTATATATTATAATTATTATGTAATGAATGTGGACACAAAATTATTTTTTAATTAACTCCTATAATATTTCGCAATGCATGATAAATGAAATTTAAGAGTTGCCTTTTATCTTATGTTTATTTATTAGTTTGATTCATTAATAAATATTATATAAAATTTGCATCATTATATATTACATATAAATATAAATATATATAATAAAATTAGCAATTATTATGAAACCAAAAGAAAAGTAAAAAATATGAATAAAGTAAAAAAGCTTAAAACTTGTGGAACTTAGATTAAAAAAATTGATAAATAGAGAAGTAGTTAAATTACTGAACATATGCATACAAAGATTAAGGATTGAATTTTGAATATATTAAAAGGTATAAAACTTTCAAGAAGTATCAAGTGTTATTTCCAAAGACTCTCAGCTAGCAAAATATTTTATTGAAGGCCAATTCTATCATGGATGAATTGACTTTGTTAGTAAATTATGAGTTATTAAATTGAGTATTTTTTGCTCAAAAAAAAATATAAAACTCAATGAGTAATTAGATACTCAATGCATGGATGAATTTAAAAGTAATATTTTTTTATTTTTTTCTAAAATGAGAGACATGTATTCATAAAAGCTTTAAACTAAACACAAAATAAGAATATAAATTTTAATGAATAATGGTAATAATCAAGTTCAAAATAATATTCTACTATTAGAAAAAGGGCATTATTAATGAATTTTTGTATCTTTGTGTCTCTCCACATAACTTAAAACTCTTTAATTATTTTGTATATTGAATCTATTAATATATTAATCCTCAATTTAATCATACAACTAATATAAAATCATACCGATTCACTTTGTGATCCAATAATTAGCGAAACAAATTGACTTCTTCTTTTTGGTACATAATAATAATACATGTGTAAAGTCTTTACTTTAAAGATTATGATTTTTAAGAATTTATTTTCAATGTTTCAACTCTACCATCGATAATAATTATCATAATATATAAGATTAAATAAGTTATTTGTTCTTGTTTGAATTTTTTACTGTAATTATTTATTTTAATTATTCAATAACAATTTAGCTTATTATATGACAAAAAAAACTATAGGCTAAATTGCATTAGTTTAAGTTTTTGGTTCATTTATTAGTTGGAACCATTAACATAAATATAAATTTAATGGAATTAGCAACTATTTTAAGATCTTTTAAAAAAAAGTTAAAAACATAAATATATCAAATCCATGTCTTCCTTTCAATGTTTAATAATAATAATGCACTGCTAATTAAGCGTTTGTGCCATTGTGCCTTTGCGGATCACTTTTTTTTTGTACTTATTTTGTATATTAAATCTATTGATATATTAACTCTCAATTTAAACTTATAATTAATACAAAATTATATAAATTGACTTTGTAATCCACCAATTAGCAAAACAAATTCATCCCTTCCCTATAATAATAATAATAATAATATATGTGTGCTTATGTAAATTTAAGCAAGAGAGATATACCACAAAATAACTTTCGTTAAATGTATTGATTTATTTGCAAAAATTCATTTTTTGAATATGTATTTATTGTCATAAACATAGTGCCTAATTACTTATTAATATTCATCTTTTTTATTTATATACGATTATTCATTGCAATTGAATCCAATTATATTAGTTTTACTCCTTAGTTAATTTGTTATATGATAACAAAAAATAATATGATATTATTACTCATTGATTATGTACTATCAATAATTGTAAAAATATGCAAACTTCATTTTCAACTTTAGCAATAACAAATATAAATTTTAAAAATTAATACAGCTATATTATTTAAATTTGATTTATTATAAATATCAAAATCTATAGTGTAAATAGTAATACATGTCTAGCGGGCCAAATATTAATTATAATATTAATAATTAACAAATATTTTTTGATCATATTTATTAATAATTATATTATATATTTTATATATTTAAGTAGGATTGAAAATTAAATTATTATTTATTAATATTAGCTTACACTACAACATTTATCTATAAAAAATTGTCTATTTAAATTTAATAATATTATATATTATTTATTATAATAGGAAGTTATAAAGCTATAATTCAAATAGTTTGATATATTAGCCATGTTATGTTAGTGAATAAAATAATAATTAAAATGATTGGTTATGATTTTATTTATGAAATTATGAGTTTAATTCATGATGATATTAATTTATTTTTTATACTGTTAGAGAATAAAATATCATTAAGATGAAGATTCAAATAAAGTGAAGTTTGAATTTCTTCTTGACTAAAAAAAGATTGAAATTTAAAATTATTTATTAATATTAATTAATAACTATAATATGTATTTATAAAAATAATTATATTTTTTAATTTTTAATGATTATACACTAGTTATTGTAATGAAAAATTGTAAAAGTATAATTGAAATAATTAGGCATGTTAGCCAATTTAAGTTAAAAAATGTTATAATCATTAAAACCATTGATTTTATGGTATTAAATTATGACTTTGTGATTAAGGTTATGACTTCATTTCATATAACAAATAAGTTAATTTATAATTTATTGACTTAATCAATAAATTATAAATTAGCCTAGAGAAGTATTTCATGCAATAACTTCTTAAAAAAATAAGCTTTGATTCATTAAGTTATCTCAAATAACTTATAATTTGTAAGTCATTATTTTTTTAAATCTATTCTTATTCTTTTTATTAATTTACATGCCCTTCATAATTTCAATTTAAAGAAATAAATGTACAATATCATAAAACATATTTAATTATATTTTAAGTAATTATAATTCTATTATAAATAATAATAGAAAATTATATAAATAAATATTTAATTTCATAAAATATAATTAATTAAATATTAGATATTATATTTTTATTTTGAATATCTTAATTGTGCTAATATAATTTGATCTTTGGATAAACATAAATTATTTTAATTTATATATATATTTATATTAATATATTCCTTTATGTCACTTTTGTAATTTTAATTAGTTTAATAACTAATTTTTTAAAATACTTCTAATTTATTAGTTATCATTTATCCTATTAATTACTTATGCAAAATAGAACCTATGAATTTGATTAAATTGAAAAGGAAATATTTTTTTTCAATATTGCAAAGTTAAAATAAGCAGAAAAATATTGTACCTCATGATGCCATATGACAAGATAATGCATTTTAAAATGACAAGTGGTAATGATTGTTTTAATAATATAAATAGATAAAAGGACAAAAAGAAGTTGAATATGAATAAAAGAGGTAACGAATGAATAAGAAGAAATTATTAATAAAAAAGCATTAATTACTATATCTACTTTTAAATAATTTGAGGTTCCTACAAATTTAAGTTCTTTACCTATGATTTTAGTTTTTAATTTAAGAATTGATCTATCTTTAAGTATTTTTTAGTTGCATCTCATAATTGGTTCTTTTTTTCCTTTTTAGTGTTCTCATAGTTCCTTGTAATTTTCAATTTGGTAATTATGACCAATGACCAAATAGGTGTTAGGTTATCTCACATGTTGTGAAAGGAATTGGGTGTTGAGATATAAATGTAAGGGAAATTTTGAACTCTTAAGCTATTATCCCAACAATCTTTTGTTCATATATTAGTCCACTGGTTGGAATCCTAATTGACTCTCCCATGAATTATTGGAGAAATTTTTTTGATACCATTGTTAGATGTCTTGTTTGGCCTTCTTAACTATAAATCTCAATGCAAAAAATCCCTTTAAATATAAAATAGTGCTATTAGAGAAAGCTTTTGAGAATATATCCATGTGGATCTCAAACATGTCATAATATGCAAATACTATTAAATTATAACAATTTTGCATAAACAGACTACGTAAATACATCAATATCTTATCATTTTTATAAACTATAAAGTGACCATATGGTAAGAAGATATACTTTAGTATAAGAATTGAGACCTTGAGCCATAGGAATTGAAACATTGCAATAGTTTGTAAAAAACACACAAAAGAACAAGGTTGAAATAAAAGTAGCATATTGGTCTCCCATTTTCTTATTCTAATGCTAGTATTAGGTAATGGGAACCTTTCAAATCTAGTTTATCTTTAATTTATGATGCTAGGGGTTTTTTTGTATAGTAAGTGGAAAAAAGGGACAAAAGTTCTTTATATAAAGTTTCAAATGATTTAACCCATCAAAAAGTTATAATTCTTTAACTTCTATTAAAGTAAATTAAGAAACCTCATTCTCATTGTATTATTTAAGTGGCCTTTAAAGTTACTTATTTCTTCTTTAAGAGAAATATAAAGAGTATCCACTAACTTTAATTAATAAACATCAATCCACCTTAATATGAGGGATACATAATTAAGATCCTAACTATTTAGTGAATAAATTAGTATTTTAATAAACCTAGTAGGTAGTAATTTATAGAATTTATGGTCATGAAGGTTAGTGATTCTAACATTCTCTTACCTAGTTGAATAGTCATACAAAAACTTTTATAGATTTTAAAATAATGGTCACACTATTAATTTTAATGATCAATTATCCTTTTCTAAGTTCATTACCAATATGGATCATAACGATTTCATGTCTATTAGATATATAATTCCTTCCATGCATCATAATATGGTCCTCTAACTAAAGAAGCCATAATAAGAAAGGATATAAACCTATCTATATATTATGTTGATGTGAACCATTCTTTTGTATTCAACTTGAACTTTTCCATAATGTTCATATCTTGGTCCAACTCCACATAATGTGCATTTAGATATAATAGAATAAAACTAAATGAACTCTTTACAAAATTATAAACTATTAGTTAATTTCGTTGATTATGTATGATCAACATAAACCTTAGTGCTAATATTTTAATTATGGAATCCACCACCATTAATTTTGTACTGATATGCTTAACAAACACTTTCTCTTTAATTCTTTATGAACAATAAGATATTTTAACTCTATATGCTTTGATTTATTACTTAAGCACTTGTTGTTTTTTGAGAAGAAAATAGTAATTAAATTGTGATAAAACACTTTAATGGATTACTTTTCTTTATATAAATTATTTACTAACAATTTTAATACTATAACTGTCAATATTTCCTTTGGAATCCTTTTTCATTTAGAATACCTATATACATTAAATTGGGATGACCCCATCAAGTAATATAACTAATCCTAAACTTTATTACTGTTCATAAAAATCATTTTGTCTTTCATAACTTTCATCCTTTTAATGGATCTTTACCTTTAATGACTTGTGAAAATGTCACCAAAAATTTTTCAATATCATGTTCCTCTAAGTACTCAATGTAATAAGTCAATCTTTTAAATTGTCTTAATAATTTTGGGTGATCCATATTTTCCTAATATTATGTACTTTCTTTTATGAAATGAATAGTAATATCAATGTTTTCTTAATCTCTATACTAATTTGATTTTCCACAATTTAATTTTTTAACAATACTAGTTGATCCCTCATTTAGAGATAATATAATCTCTTTAGGCTCATGACTCCTACTATTAACTTCATTTTTAAGGAATATTGTTACACTAGTTTCCACAATTTTGCCAAAATGATTAAGACAATAAAATTTATAACTTTTGGGCCATTCTAGATAATCAATAAACTTGGTACCCAAATGAAGACACAAAACCAAATCTAAACATTCCAGTGTAATTTTCAATTATTCATTCCAATCACTAAAATTGGAACTAACCGATACGAAAACATTAAACACATGTTCATAAAAAGAATCCAAAGTTATAACTTGCATGAAATATACATGAAAGAGCTTTATGTGACAATTTTAAAGACAATTTAATATGTTATTATACCTTTGTTGGATATGACATGCAATAAATTTAATCAAAATGTGATAGCCTTTATTCAATTTAAACATTACAAGTTAGAATACTTTTATTCACTTTTAGAACTTTTTTAAGGTTGTATATTTTTGAATATCCAATAGCTTAAATTCTATAATGATTATAAATAAAATAATTACAACTTTGAATATGAAATTATTTTAACAGTTAGAACCTTTATTACTTGTGTAATAAAATAACTTTATAATGTTATATAATTTGATTCACTTTAGTAAAAATCAAGAATTATATATTACAAGCAATAAATTTAATCTAAAGGTAATAAGATTTATTCACTTTAACACCATCTATAATGTTTTATACACTTGGATACAAAATAACTTAAACTTTTATAATATGACTACAAAAATAATTATATCTTTTGATATGAAATTATTTTCATAGTCACAGCATTTATTATTGTGTATTCAAACAATTCTATAATATCACATAATTTGATCCACTTTGATGAAGATCAAATCAATCAATAAACTCCAAAATATTACACAAATCCAAAAGTCATATTTCTTTAATTAACTTGAAGATCATTTATTTAAGATATTAAACACATTTGGGTATATAACAACTCAAATTTAAATGACCATAAAAATAAAAACACCTTTGAACATAAAATTACTTCTACAGTCACAATCTCTATAATTTATACAATAGTAAAAAAATTATAATATGGTATTATCTAGATCACCTTGATGAAAGCCAAATCATCCAATAATATATTACCATCATGATATATAAATAAGATTTTATATAAGATATACAATTCTATAATTTGTGCAAAAATGAGCTTTCATATTGTTATATAATTTAGATTACTTTAATGAAACCAAATTGACTAATAGCATACATAATAGTGCATAAATAAAATTAATTTGTGCAAAAATAAATTTTCATATTTTATATAATTTTGATCACTTTGGTGAAATCAAATTAACCAACAATAACCATAATAATGTATAAATAAAATTTAATGGAATTATGAACATAAATCAAAACCCACTCTAATATCAAATGTTAGGAAAAAAAACTTTTAAGAATATATCCATGTAGATCTTAGCAATATCATAATTTACAAACACAATTGAACCATTATTACAAAAATACAATTCTTCATCAGTTAATAGATATTGATTATTAGTTAAATCAATATATATATAAATGTAGTGATTTTTTTAAAATTATTGAGATAAGTAAGATGATGATTACTTAAAAAAAATGTTGTCCATAGTTATATAATGACATATTTGTATTTAGATGGAAACTTAAGAAGTTGATTTTATGTATAACCGATGTCTAAAATGGTTATGTTTAACAAGGTAAAATTCTTCATTGAAATAAGACATCAATTATTTAAGAAACTGTCATCCAAAAGGCATTTCAATAGTTACCTAGGAAGATAAAAGCATTTATATATCAATTTTGTTATTAACAAATGTCTAAAGGCATTTAAAAAATCTAGTTAAGTAATGTAACCACCATTTTTTAATGATTGGACATGCCAAAGATAACCATCTATAATTTTATTTATTACCCATATATTTTATGTTTACTCTCCAAAATATCTCGATGATGCCTTCACTTATATTATTGAACTCCAGGATTTGTTTAAGGAAGAGGAAAAAAAACTCCCTCCACCATTTCATTTAACACATTTAGAGACATTATAGAATCTGATTATTACTACTTATCAAGATTGTCATCTAAATGTATCAAATGAGATGATATGGAAACTATTTTCCTCTACTTCAAATAAAGGCTAACATTACTAATGGAGACAAATATATGACATAATTATATGATTTAATACAATATTTGAATTTAATAGATGGTGAAAAGTTATTTTTGGATGATGGCTAGCACCAATAATGATAATGGAAGACAAAAGTCCTCTTTTTCTTTCTTTATGTAATATTATTAAAAAAATTATTTGTAGATGTAACAATATATAGAATAAATAAATTATAGAACACCTTTTCTTATATCAATATCTTTTTTCTCATATTTTTGTGTATTCATATTCAATGTGTTGATAATTGTATTATCATAAGTAAAATATGCAAAAAGAACATATTACTTATTATGAATTTTTTATATTTAATAAAATTACAAAAATATTCTTTACTAATTTTGAAATTAATTTCTTCTTTTTCTTCAAACTTATAAAAATTAATATGTTAAAGCATAGTAAACCTCTCATCTTATTTATGCAAATTTATGCTTTCTCATAATTGATCCATTTATTGGGTAGTTAGTAGAATGATTAATTTATTTTCTACTAGTTGTTATAATTTTCTAAAGTTACATTAAAATATATTAGTAGAGGCACCTAAAAGAGGACATTAATTGTATATAAATAACTAACACCTAAAACTATATAGCAATGATTTCTCTATTATAAATGACGTGATATTACCACAATATTTCCCTTTAGCAATAGTTTATTAATTTCGATTATAAAGAAAAATGATCTATATAATGGTGTCACTACAAGGAAAAAGAGCTTTAGCGACGACAATTATTATCGCTGTAGAAAGCTTTGTCATCGCTAAAGGCAACAGTTGTCGGTGAAAAGGTCATCAGCAAAGCCTCGTAGTTGAAAAGACCATCACCGATGACAATTTGTCATCTCTAATGCCTCAACCTTCAGCGACAACTTTATCGTTGTAGAAAATAATTTCAAAATTAAAAAGTTTTTGAAATTTAATTTTTAACGATAACTTTTTTGTTGTTATAGGTCTCTTTTGTTGCTACTAAAAATTTTCCTTTTAGTGATGATAATGTTTCAGTGACGACATTGCCATCACTAAAAACTATATTCTTAATGACGACTATGTTGTCACTAAAAGTCAAACTTTCAACGACGATAATGTCACCGCTAAAGGTATTTTGAAAATTTTTTCTATTAAAATTGAAATTAATGTTATAATTGAGTATAATTCAAATGATATTTTGTATTTAATTTCATAATGTAAAAAAAATTATTCAAATAATATTTACTTTTTTAAATTTAATTTAATTTAATTTAATATAACCTATACAACTATAATACATCAATAGTACTAATGATAATGTGTAACAATTGTATAAATAATTTGATCTAACATAAAAATAAGTACTCATAAAACAATTGTATAAACAATATATATATAAATAAATAATAAAAACATAGTTCATGTAAATGTGTATACATGAAAAAAATAATATATACATAATTTACTACGGAGAGGGGTGGTGAAAATATGCCGATACATCCTCATTAGTGCCAGCTCTATCATCATCATCATCATCATCATCATGATCACCCTAGAAACGGGGACAATAACACAATGGCCCTGGTTGAGAAGAACCAGGTGGCTGGGCGGCAGGTGCAGGTGCAGGTGCAGTCGTAATCACGAAACTTCTTAATTTAGGCTATGTAGCAGTATCAAATGGCGGCGGCGAGAGGATAATACCCTGCTATCTAAGAATGGACGTGATCTAACTGAGGTAAGTCTCATGCTGCTGCAGCATCTGATGCTGTTGAGTGATTTGCTGCTCTTTATGATCCAGCTGCTATTGTTGGACATGTATCAACCGCTGGCTATGTCTGTTCTTGTCCTGAATTTATTGTAACTGCTCTTGCAGCTCACCAACCTGAGATACATATTTCGAGCTTTCCCCAGTACTAGAGGTGGCCGCCAAATGAGAGGAATGACCAACCAGTACATGCCCAACGGCTTTCCTGTAGCCTCGACGAGTGCCAAGCACCTTATTGGCAATGACAGCCTTATTTATCTGTACAGGAGTACTGGAACAGCTAGTGGACAAAACACTAGACTGTACGTGCTAAGTTACTAGCTCAGTCATCCTCGTCTATAATCATTAAAATAAAATTCAATGATATATATTACAAGATATATTCGTAAAATTCTATTTAAAATATAAAATTCAACTTACATATTGCTCCTAAGGGATTGGATGCACCCATTCCCCCAATCTATATGTGTGTTGGTCCCTAAAATTATCAGGAACTGACTGCAGCTCACTAGTATCTCTATTCCTCTATTCATTTTTTGTAAGAGAAAAAAAGCATGAAAATAAATAAACAATGAACAAGAAGCTAACTAACAAAATGTACATTTAAAAATTGAATAAAAAAGTTAAATTACCTTATCAAAGTGATGTGTAGCAATAGATTTTGACCCATATTGATCATTCACGACCTTCTACGCTCTATTATTTGCATTCCTCCTAGACAACTCTTGCAAAGCAAAAAAATTAAATATTGCATGGAGTTTACAATTTAGATATGTTAAATAATAATATAATTTTGTAGAATGTCATACTTACCTTGTACTCGTCACCGTAAAAAAAATCCACAGACCTATGCCATGTCTACGATGACATAGAGCATGACACACAACATCTCACACGATCCAAATCATAGTCCTGCTCTCGATCACCCCCATGCTCCAAAAAGTGCTTGTTTAACTTATACCTCCAATCCCTGTACAGGTTTGCAGCAGACTGCATCAACCCGGAGATCGCTCTATCTCGATCACCCTCCGAGATGCCCTGGAACTCAAAGTGGGATTGCATTAAAAGATATTTAGTAAAATTTATGAGTAATTTTCTTAAAAATTTCATTCTCAAAAAAATTAATTCAGCAATTAGAGGAGATAGATACTTACGCAAACCTCCTATACTACTTTGTCTCAGGTCTCCTGAGGTACAGCCCGCCATGACTTATAATAAGGTGGTACGTGAGCTCGAATCATGCTGCCAATATCACTAGAGAGATGGCTAGTATTTTCACCAACTGTATGCCATGTACTAGTCGTATCAAACTGTACAGGCATCGATCTCCCCCTACTCCTACCTATCTTCTCATGCAACCTGAGGGACCTATTCGAACCTTTCTTTCTCGTAGCTGCCACTTCAATAGATAAAGGAAAACATTAAAACCTTAACAATGTATATTTAGTCAATCTCAAGTATGTACATTTAAGAAAAGATACCTGACCCCTTGCACTGCGATGAAATATAGGTGGGTTGCTGTAGAGGATCCCTTCTAGCATCACCTCTATGATATTGTGACTTGATATCCATCATGATTGTAATAATACACAATAAACAAATAGTTATGAGTAAAAATCCACATTCAAATTAAACAATTATTTCAACAAATATGACCCAATAGTATCATATAACTTATTTTAACAATCATGCTTACATGATTACGAGATGTAAGCAAATATTTAGGGTTCCCTAGTCAGAATTAGTATCAATGAACCTAACAGACTCATGGACATCAGTTTCTTCGTCGTTATTAGATTGTGAAGGTTTTTCCTCCATATAATCCTTAATCGTTTCGTCTTCCAAATTGCCTTCATCATTAATAGAGACATCATCCCCATAAGTGCCAGATCCAACATTCCTGGAAGGTGGAATAATTGAAGGACCATGTCTTTGATTACTTAGATCTACTAGATGAAAATATCTAAGATCAACTATGAAGTTGAAATTGGATGAGTTACTATTCTGCAGGAATAGCAAATCTTGTGCACTGTTTCTGTCACTGGGTAGATCCCATATGTCGCAATACACCATATTATGAACTACCCTCCAATTTCGTCCATTAAGGAGATCCTCAGTGTAAAAGACTTGCTTTGCTTAGGTAGCCAGAATGTAAGGGTCATCTCTATACCATTGCCCACTAATGGATATGCTTGTAATATTCTTATCAATGTAAAGTTTCTTCTGTGTCAGGTCCATGTCATACCATTTGCATTTAAATAAGGTCACACTGCACTTATTTAAATAAGTCAATTCTAAGATGTCTTCTAGTACACTATAGAATATGCTACCATCAGTGTTTGGAACAGAAATTTCACTATTTTATGTTTTGTGCTTCACATCCCGACTTTCTACTACAAAGCGCACTCCATTTATAATATATGCAGAGTATATCATGATTGTGAAACTAGGATCGGATGTTAATGAAGTAGCCCTTCGGTGGCTTTTGGGGAATCATTCTTGTGTAAATGGTACATCTACCAAAAAAATATTTTGTGAAAAGAAATAACTTGAATGATCAGTAAGAGTAATGAACATTTATTTTTTTAGTTTGATGCACCTGGGAAGAACAAAAACCTTACCTTCGAGTAAAACCATGAGGGGAATTTGGTTTTTTGTAAGGTGTCAATGTTTTCAACACTACTTCGTTCGAGTTATCATCGATGCTCACTATAAAACAAAGATAATTTAGTCCATTATACATATTTAGGAGAAAAGTACAAATGAGCTTAGAAACTTATTGGAGATACTTTTCGATCTCATTACAATTATTCAAGATGTACCATATTACAACATCTCGATCTTTCCTATCGAAATGAGAAATAGAGTTCTTCCCCATAGGTTTACACTAGGATCGAAACACCGACAATGCCCTTCTTGTTTTAATAGGTGCTATATCTTAATTTCAATCAGGTCGGTTGAATCTAGTTTCCACTCCTTCCAAGTACACAGAAAAGAATGTTAATGTCTCATTAACAATGTACCCTTCTGCGATTGAACCCTCGGGTCGTGCACGATTTCAGACATAATCTTTTAACTTTTTTATATACCTCTCATATAGGTACGTTTATCAAAAGTGAACGGGCCTGCCTTCCAGTGCTTCATTTGGCAAATGCATCATCAAGTGAACCATCATGTCGAAGAATGCTGGAGGGTATATCTTTTTAAGCTTGCATAAAATAATGATGATATCTTATTTAACTTGTAGAATATCCTTCCTGTTGAGAGTTCTAGTACATATTTGATTGAAGAAGTTGCACAACTTAACAAGTGGATATGATAATTCCTTTGGCAAAAAAACTTGAATTCCTAGTCCTAACAATCTTTACACAATGACATGACAGTCTTATAATTTCAATCCTTTTTAACTTCGTATCACGATCTATGACATTCTTCCGAAGAATCCTAGCAAACCTATCTAAAAATTTCACATTCTTTATATATGTGCAAAACTTTCTACGCTCTTCCTGATTAAGCATATATATAGGATGTGGCTTGAAAAGCTGACCCCTCTGCTCATATAAATGTAAGTTAGGTCTTATCTTCATGTCTGCTAGATCTCATCTTGCATTGTCTGTATCTTTTGTTTTATGCTTAATATCCAATAGGGTACCTAGAATACTATCATATACATTCTTCTCAACATGCATTACATCAATGTTATGTCTTAAGTTCATTGTCGGCCAATACGAGAGATAAAAAAATATACTTCTCTTATTTCAATTAAGTTCATTAGCACCCCTCTTTCGCTTTACACCACCAAATTGAGCATGTTTACTAGGAAGTCTTTGTGCCACCCTACCCAGTCAATCTATGATAATGTTATTGGTAAGAGGACGAGGAGAGGCTCTCATCTCCAACCTCCCATTGAATTCTTTATTGTTTCTCCATGTGTGACTTCTCGGAAGCTAACGACGATGACCAACATAGGCTATTTTTTTAATGGAGTATCCAAATTACATGTAGGACATGTTTTATATCCTTGTCCACTCCAACCAGAAAGACTACTTCGAGTAGGAAAATCATTTACAGTCTATGATAAAGCTGCCCTTATATTGAACATCGTCTTTGTATTCACATCTCGAGTTTCAACTCCCTTTTCTTAAAGATATCTCAACTCTTCTATGACCGGTTGTAAGAAGACATCGATATCCTTACCTAGAGACTACGGACCTGGGATTAATAGGGTTAGCATTAAAAAATATTAATTCATGCACATCCATGATGGCAAGTTATAAGTAGTCATCACCACTAGCCACATGCTATGGGATAGGTTCCTATCACCAAAAGGATTAAATCCATCAGCACTTAAACGTAACCTAATGTTTCGTGAGTCAGTTGAGAAATTAGGGTACTTCTTATCAAACTTTTGCCAAGCTTTTCCATTAACGAGATGTCGCATTACCCCTTTATCTATCAACCTTCTAGTATGATGCCATATCATATTCTTCATAGTATGTCTTGACCTATACAATTGCTTCAACCGAGGAATTATTGAAAAATATCGAACCACTTTTTGAGGAACCTTTTTTCCTCTCATATTCTTATCTATCCATCGACTTTCCCCATAAATTGGACAATTCTCCTCCGAAGCATGTTCTTTCCAAAAAAGTGCACAATCATGTTTGCATACATGGATTGATTTATACCCCAACCCTAACTTGTTGAGTCATTTCCTTGCACTGTAATATGATTCGAGTAATTTATTATCGTTTGGAAGTGTCTCCTTCAACAATTTTAAAAGAGTATCAAATGACTTATTTGTCCACTTATGCAGAACCTTCAAGTGTATGAGTTTTACCAGGAAGTTCAAGGCTGAAAATGATGTGCATCCTGGTTACAATTTTATCTTTACTTGTTCGAATAGGTCATCACAACTACTATAATTTGTTCCAGTGTCTCCGCCAGGTACATTCTCGTTCCCTTCCGCATCATTGCGAGCACTACCTCCGGTACATAAGGCCCGATGAAATCTTGTATAATGTCCACCATCTCATCTACATTACTGGGAGGGATCCCATTCGTCCCTCTAGAGCTCGAAACATCCACTTCACCATGGTGTACCTAATTTATATATAATAGATGAAATCCATTATCTATAATATGTGTCTCCAATGTTGGTAATGTTTGGAATAATAAATTCATACACTTTTTGCATAGACATCTCACCAAACCCCTTTCATCAATAAAGTTTTTAGCTCTTTGCACAAACGTCACTGTACCATTCCAATACTCATCCGATAAGTGATTTAGTAGACGTATCTAACTTTTATCTATAGATATTATATCATTGAACAAGAAGAAAATAGATTTAGGTGGATCATAATATTGTGAATAATTTTTTATATGTACTCTAACTACACCATATCACTCCAACTTTAAAGGGTAGGCTCCTATCCCATTTGAGATATGTTTGTAGTCATCTTTTTCTAATTTATCCATACTCATTGTTTGTTTTGTGCAGAAATTTCGGCAGCATCTCCTTATAGTTCTCTAAGTGTGCAAACTATACGTCCATATAGTTTGTACTTGGAAAATAATTAGAATGCTAAGATATTTCTATAATATCAAACAAGAGCCAGATAAATTGTTAATTACAACTACAAGGTATATCTTAAATTGTCTAACTTTTCAAGACAATTCAAGGGTTGGTTGATGCACAGAGATCAACCAACCTTTGAATGAGTCTAAGCTTATAATGCAAATGCAAATACAGTTCTATTTAAAGTTATTATATAAATATGTTTATAATAATTAAAAATAAAGATACGACATTGTATGGAATTCGTTATTTATGTATCAGTATTGTTGTTTAAGTATCTTATTTTCGAGATTAATTTTTTTAAGTATCTGTAGCAATTGTTATGTTTCATAACTTGCATTTGGGAATTCAAGTGTGTAGCCTCCTCTATTATATTCATAAGATGCACAATTAAACTCTTTTAGAGATACGTGTATTTTATGAGTACTTATAAATTATCATAGGAAGAAAATTTTCAAATTTTTTCTATTGTGTGGTCGTTTTGATTGTTTTGTCTGGAAGTCTTTTTATGAGAAATATTATATACGTTTTTATTCAACCATAATATCTCACATATTATTGTAATTAAGTAACAAAATTTATTGTTAATTTCATAAGATATTCATTAATGCAATGTTATTGCAATTTTAGTTATTAGAATTATATACATAACATATGTTTTTTTAAAATAATAAAATCATAATTGGTATTGTTTAGAAATTACACTCCTAGTTTTGAAAAAGATATTTTAACCTAATATAAAAATGAGATCAAATGGAGTTTGAAATTGTAAATAAAAAATATTTCACTTAATTACATAATGTGAAGTTGAAGATAATAATTGGTCAATTATAATTTTTTTATTTTTAGGAATAAAATGTATATTTAATTTATCCATAAAGGGGAGATTTTCATTTGACCTCAAGTTTAATTGACTTTCTTTATATGTAGTGTAGATAGTATAATTTAGATTGTTATGTTTGATTTTCATGTGGCCTTAAGTTTAATTGATTTTTTCTTAATATGTGGTATAAATACTATATTTTGGATTGTTAGGTTTTGATATCAATCTTAATTAAGCAAGAGATTATATTATTATAATCTTTTATTTTCTAGAATATGTTTACAAGCTTATTATAATTTTTCTATGTTACATTATTTCAACAAAACTAATAATTTTGAAATCTCCTAAATTATAACGTAAATTTTAAATTTTGTGAATAAAATATCATAAAGGGATGATTTTCATTTTACCTCAAGTTTAATTGACTTTTTTTTTTATGTAGTATAGATAGTATAATTTGGATTGTCATGTTTGATTTTCATGAGACCTTAAGTTTAATTGGTTTTTTCTTAATATGTGGTATAAATACTATATTTTGGATTGTTAATTTTTTATATCAATTTTAATTAAGAAAGAGATTATATTATTATAATCTCTTATTTTCTAGAATATGTTTACAAGCTTATTCTAATTTCCTATGTTACATTATTTCAACAGAACTAATAATTTTGAAATCTCCTAAAATATAACTTAAATTTTAAATTTTATGGATAAAATATCATACTAACTCTACCTTACATTAAGCTTACCAAATAATCCACATATGTATCCAATTAAGGGACACATAATAATAAAAAAATTTATAGTTACAGGTTTAAGTTAAGAAAAAATTACCCTAAATAAAGTCAATGTTTACAATATGCAATACTAAATAATATGCAATTTCCCATCAAATTAAATATATTATCAACTCTATTAATTCATTGTAAATAATTAATTTCATAAATTACATTTCACAATGAAAATATTATAAAATTTAATTTACATACCTCAATGGCAAAAATCTACTAATTAAATGTAATCCACAAACTTCCCACGAATAATGATGAGTGCTAACAATAACTAATAAATTAAAATTACAAATATGTTAAAAAATTAATACACAATAACATATATAAAAAATAAATAAATTAACTATAAAAAAATTTACAAGAGAAACTCACCTCAGGTCCACAGCTTTTCCTTTGAAATTGGGCGAATAAGAGTCCAAAGAGGTGCCGATGGGGTTTTATAGATAGACTCTTCAGCGACGACAAAAAGTCTCGGTCATTGCTGAAGGATCATCGATGAAAGATGAACCTTTCAGGGATGACATGTGTCGTCGCTGAAGCCCTGATCTATTCCCGAGATTAGACCTTTAGCGACGACAATGTCGTCGGTGAAAGTCGAAACTTTCGGCGACGAGAATTGTCGTCGCTGAAGGTCCGTCTCGAAAATAGAGCTAGGCCTTTAGTAACAACACATGTTGTCACTGAAAGGTTCATCTTTCACCAATAACTTTTGTCGTCGCTAAAGCTTTGGCCCAATTTCCTAAAGATAGTTTCATGTCGTCGCTGAAAAGTCCAACCTTTCAATGATGACATTGTCATCGCTAAAGGTCTGTTCTTGGCGCCAAAAATTTTTCAGCCTCTACAACGACAACAAATGTCATCGTTAATACCTTTATTTTTTCTGCCTCTTTTTTTAGCTCCCTCCCATAATCATTTAGACTTTATCGACAACATAGTCGTCGCTAAAAGTATTACCAACAACCAAATTATTATCATTGTTAAAAATGTCATCATTGTTGCTCTTTTTTCTTGTAGTGTGTGGTGATATTTTTATAAATATAAGTAATTTATCTAAGTCATTCTATTTGTTATCTAAGTTTTCTAGACATAAAATTTGAATTTCACTCCATTTGTTATCTAGGTTCTCTTTCATTTTACATTTTATTTAGGTTTTTACTCCATTTTATATGATGGAGGTATAAAAGGACAATATATGATCGATGTTCCTCGATCATTAACTCTTGAGATGCAAGTCACTACTCTTGGACTATTATCCTTTCTCAGCCATAATTTATTTCAAGTTACCATTTCAAAATAGACAAAGAAAACCTTGCTTTTTTTTTTGCATTACCAACTCAAAAAAGTGAATCTAAGAGTACTAGTAACAAGTATTTCTATAAGGATTCATCGATAATGGCCCTAAGGATCAAACTAGTTATAATGGATATGAAAGTAAGAAACTACTTCTAGAGGATACTATGAAGATAACCTCTCATCACATTTTTTTGAAGAAAAATTTTAATATTTTTTTCATTGATAGATTGGATTATGATGATCAAGAGACTAATATAAATCTTTTGATCCTAATAATATGATTTATCAGTGAACAAACTCAATTATTAATTTTTTTAATGATTGTTCAAAGTGGTTAGGGTCATAAATATTATGTCTCTTTAAGTGATAATGACAAAATGCCTATTTTTTAAAATAAGAATGTGCAGTATTGATGGATGTGCTAATAATCTATTATAGTTTTATGTAGATTATTGTTAGAAAAATGTCAAAATGAAAATTTTGTTTATTTTGTGTAATTTTTTATGGAAGTTGGTAGAAAAATGTCAAAGTAAAGAAGATGTATAAAATCTTTTTGAGAAAAAATCAGCTAAATAACATTAGTTATTCATTAAAAATGATGGGGTTTGTAACACCATGTTAGTTTTTTTTAATGTAACTAATGTCTAAAAGTACACAAATGGCTAGTTAACATTTACTAATTTGTAACAAATATTTATCGATACACAAATGAGATGTTTATAAGGTGCATTATATTAGGAGATGAAAATATGAATCATAAATACTAAGCTTTATGAAATAATGTATATAAAAAAAATACTAAAAGCACAATGTTTCAAGGTATATTAACAATTAAGCTTTATGAAGTAAAACATATGTAATACATTTGTTTCAATTAACAACCAATGTTTAAAATGTTATCCTAATGCCTATAAATTTTATTCTCACACTTCATTTGAAATATCTATGTGATTCCTTATCAATGATCTACAAACTAATAAGAAATTATAATAAGAAGTAGTATGGTCATTCTTACACTAGAAGACTTGACCTTTTGGGTTCATTGCAAGATTGATCATAATTTTTATTTTTATAATAATTTATCATTAGATGAAAACCATCACACCCTCCAAAATGGTCTTTACTATTCATATTCAATCTCAAAAAGTACAATTAGGAAGAAAAATCAAAGATAAGAAAATTGATGAAAAATTGTAATAGGAAGAAGTTGTGTAGCCATTTTTGCATTAAAAGGCTTAATCTTTTGAGTTCACTGCAAGACTAATCATATTGTTTCTTATCACTATAAATTATCATCAATTTAATTGCATTTACATCTTCCAACTTAGAAACTCTTAAACAATATAAAAGAATTACAAGAAAAGGAATCCTACTTTACACCCTCTTTATACAATAAATTTTTAAGTAAAAATATATAGTTTATAATTTCTCATTTTTTAGATTGTTCATTTGTTAGTTTCTCATTAATCTTTATTAAAAAATTTTTATTCATTGTAAATTAAAGTTTTTTGTGTGTTAAATTGTTCAATCTATTGTTATTTGTATTTATTTAATTGTATATGAAAAATGTCATAATGCAATAAAAAATTTTAATTCTACTAACTTATAAAATTATAAAATTTCTTCTTGAAATAAAATGGTTATGATGTTAGCTTTTTTTTTTTATTAATCAACATTTAAACTTTTATATTTGATTGACAACATTTTATTATAAACATTGGACATTTATTAATAACTAAAATGTAAACTCTAAATGTGTGAAAAGTTGGGCATGAGATAAAAATAAAAAGAGTAACCCATGGATTCATTGGCAAATTTCATCGTGAAGCCTGGAATGATTCTCTCTCTAATAAGATATGCTTTCATTTCAAATTTAAGATAATTTTTTTCAATTTTATATTTATCCTTACTAATTATTTTGCATGATTGAAATTCCATTAGCCTATGACTAAATATGTAAAATTTAACAATCACTGGAAAAAGTGTAGAATATAAAAGTATGATTTATTTTACACTTTGCATTTGTTTCTGTAATTTAATTTTTGATCTCATAATTAATCATACTTTGTTACCTTTCACTTTGATGCAACTTTTACTAATTTGTACAAGTAAAAATACTTGATTTCATTCATTTTCTTTGGCATTCAATGTAATATCATACATAAAATTTTAATGAATATTGCTCCTTATATTTATAGATATTAGATTTAAGAGTACTTTTCTAGAGAATATTAAACTCTTATATTAAGTAATGAATACTCATAGCAAAATGCTAATCTCTGACTAAATTAACCTTTCAAAATTTTCAAACTTCTTTTATTTAAAATTGTAAAAATTGAGATGGAGATATTGGTTTAGTTAAGGTATGAAAAATATAAGGAATAGAGATATCCATGACAAATTAGAAATTAATTTTTTTCACTAAGATAAGCATTTTCTTTATAATTGTTGCAACACTCAGATTTTGATTTTCTTATTTTGTTCCTTTACAATTTGAAAATGTTTTGAACGTATGTCATTTAGCAATACAAATCATTAGATATTTTCTAATCCCATATCTAAATTGTATTATAATGTTAGAATATTATGTTTTTTTAGGTGTTTGGATGTATTTCAAGTTGGAAAAAGTGTAGCAGAAAATATTTTAAGATACTATTCGAAATGGAATAAGTGTAATAAGCTATTTTTTCTATTTCTTGTGGGGGAAGATAATGCAATATTGATTATGTGAATCACTAATGTAGTATATAATATATTTATGTTCATTAATAAAATAAGTTAACATCAAATTTAAATTTTCAATAATGGTTACTTAACAAAAATTAATGTATTTAAATGTGACTGGTTAATGAGTTATGTGTCCTATAAGAAATGTCAATAATTTATTTGTTATGAGAACTGACATTATTTTTATTTTTCACAATGGTTTTATAACCAATGTCATAAAATATTTACAATGATATTTAATAAAACAATGATTTGAAACTAACATCAAATCCATTAAATAGCCAACATCAATCAACTTTTCTATACTAGTGAATAATTATAACAATTATGCAAAAGAAATGTAAACAAATACCTCAATATTTTTTCAACTTTATGAACTATAAAGTGATCATATGCTAAGAAAATATACTTCATAATCATAGGAATTAAGATCTTAAGCCATAGAAATTATGACCTTGCAAGAGTTCATAAAGAGAACATAGAAGAATAGGGTTAGAACAAAATTACCACATCAGTTTTTCCTCTCCTTACTCTAATACTAATATTAGGCAATAGGAACTTCTCAAATCTAGTTTATCTTCAACTTGTGATGTTGATAAGTTTTTAGTATGGTGAGTGGAGAGAAAGACCAAAAACCCTTTATATGGAGCTTCAAATGACTTAACCTCTTAAATAGTCATAACTCTTCAAATTTCCTCATTAAATTAAGAAACCTATTCTATTATTTCAAATAACCCTACAAGTAGCAAAATTACTAATTTCTCCCATAAGAGAAATATGAAGAGTATCCACTATCTTTGATTAATTCAATCCACCTTAATATGAGAATTGCACAATTATGGTCATAACTATTTAATATATAATTGAGTAATTTGATATACTTAATGGGTAATGATTAATATGATTAGGATTTAAAACCTTCAAAGAGTCATAACTCATCAACTGCCTTCATTAAATTTAAAAAAAAAAATCTATTTTATTGTTTCAAATGACCCTTTAAGTAGTTAAATTACACATTTTTCTCATAAGAAAAATATGAAAAGTATCACTAATCTCAGTTAATGAACAACAATCCACCTTAGTATGGGAATTATAGATTTATGGACATAATTAATTAGTAAATAAATAAGTAATTTAATATAATTAATAGAAAATTATTATTACAATTTAACCATAAAATTAATGAATTTATCTATATAATTAATAAGATTTAATCATGTATTTATTGAAATTTAACCTCAATTATAATAAACATTTATGGCCTTGAAGACCGCTAATTCTAAGAATGTTACCGAAGCATACGATTCAATATATGGAGGAGCAAAAAATGGGAACCTAAACAACGATATTTATTAGAAAACAAATTGTTTTGTCTTCAAACTCAAGAAGAAAAACATTGTACTCAATGATCTTTTCATAATTTGTAAAGGAATAAAATGGCTCTCAAGTGGGAAACACATCACTGACCATATCAATCACTTTTATTATTAGGATCAAGCCATTCATAATTTGTAAAGGAAGAAAACGGCCTTGGAATGAGAAGCACACCACTGACCCTACCAATCACCTTTACCAGTAGGATCAATCTTTTATTATTAGATCAAAAGTTATAATGGTTAATCATGGTAATATTTCTGGTAGGTTAGGCTGTCAAAGTATTAATATTATATTCACATATAATAATAAAAATTTTAAAGGTGATTGCTAGTCTTTCCTTTGGCGAACAATCTCTCCATCGAGGCTCGAGGAATTTAAACTTGTAACCTCACTTTGATACCAATTTTTAGGATTAAGTGTTTATTATTAGGCTAAAAGTTATAGTTGTTAACCTTGATACAACTTTATTTCCTTGCATTAACGATGCATAACTCCGCTCTGTACATGCCGCGGATGGACATTAGGGGGCTTCATAGGACATTGAAGGTGTTTCAACAAATTAGGTTATCAAGTTTCAATATCATGCCCATGTACAATAGCAAATCACTATGGAAGATAATTAGTCTCCCATTTGACCAACATTTACCCCATTTTGAAATGTCTAAAAATAATATTTCACCTCATTTTTAAATGGGACTTGGTTTTAAATAAATAAAGGTTTCATTTTATTTTATTTATAATTCTTGTTTTAATTATATTTATATTATTATAAAATTATTAAATTTATCAATTATTTAACTAGAATTTATTTTACTCTCCTTCTAATAAAATTTATTTTATTATACTTGAAACACATATTATATCAAAATTTTTACTCTCCTTCTAATATTATATTTACTATGATACCATCAAAATTTCATGCTTTTTTTTAAGATATTCTAAATAAAATAATTCATTTGCAAATATATTAAAATCATAATTTTTATGATGTTTTTAAACAATAAAATTTATTTATAAATAAATTGAAATTATTTCTGTGAAAATAAAATCAATTATAAAAGAAATTTGATACCAAATAACAGCTAAGTATTTGCAACCGTTCAATTTGCATATTAAAAAAAAATTAATGACTCATAACTGTGCCATTAGTAGCACTGTTTTATATTGCGGTACTGAAATCACTGCCAAATCATTGATTACGCGAATATCAGCAAGATTTTTTGAGTGATGTACATACTTCTCTACTTAAATCAATGGTAAATAAAATTAAATCAAGAGTTTTTAGTAATGCTTAGGGAACGAAATATATATATATATATATATATATATATATATATATATATATATATATATATATATATATATATATATATATATATATATATATATATATATATATATATATATATATTAGCTTTTAACCCGTGCAATACATAAATTTAATTAATAATAATTTATAATATAAATTTAAATTTTTAATTTTAAAATTATAAAATATTGAAATAATTAATTTAAAATCTATCATTATATTTATGTCATTTAAATAATTATAAAATTTATATAATTATATTTAATTTAAGTAATAGGAGATACGGTGTATATATATATATATATATATATATATATATATATATATATATATATATATATATATATATATATATATATATATATTAAGTTATTACTAATTGATAAAGTTATCAAATTATTGTAATATTATATTAATTAATTATCATTATCATATATAAATAGATATATACATTATCAAATATTATAACAAATAAAATTTAAAAAAATAGGATAAAATCAAACATATAAAAAAAATTTATATTTGGTATAGTATTAGAAACATCATCAAATGTTCTTTTTGAAGGTTTTAGGAAATTCACATTATCACAAATGACAGAGATTATGTATTATATAGAAATTAATAAAAAATTATAAGAAATGTCATTATTCATTTAATAAAATAATAATATCAAGAAAAATTAGTTTTCTATAAATGATAAACTTATATCATCTTTTTTTATTTTTGTTTGCTAGATGCTGATACACAATTTTTAATAAAATCTTTGTAGCTTGAAGATTATTGTAGGAATTTTTTAAAAGTTATTTATATTTTAAATTAATTAATAGGTTTTAAAATTTTTAATATTATATTATATAAAATTATAATTTTATTCCATTCTTACTCATATGTTAAATAATTAGAAAATTATCATCTCAATATTTATTTATATTGTGTAACAAATAATTTCATTAAAATGATTAAAATTGAATTTTCATACTAAAAGTACATGATTTCACCAAAATTAATTTCAAACTATGAAAGAAATATTTAATTTACAATTTTCATTTTTGATTCATTGTAATTATATATAATAAATTATTTTTTAAAAAATATTACTAATTAAAACATACTATAAATAAAATATATTCATTGTAATTTTTAAAGAAAGTAAATATATTAATTTAAGAGGTTATTCCCAAATAATTTTTATGTATGAAAATATAATTATATATAAAAAGTTAGTACTATTGTTATGAAAAAATTTCTAGCCTTGTAAGATATTGAAAAATTAATAGTACTTTTATACAATTTTTACTGAATATATTATTTTTTTATTTTATCAACTTGATTTGATATAAAATTAATTATTTTTGATAAATATCTAAGTTATAAAAATAATATATTTAATAAAAATTATATAACAATAGAATTAAATAATTACTATCATTGTATCATTTAGTTTCGCCTTTGTGTTTTTCAAAATAATATATCATTGTTATTTATTAAATTTTATATGAATAGTTTGAAATTAAAATATTAAATTATATAATTTTTTGAAGGCAATGTTACTGGCTCTCAGGGAAAAAGGAGAACAAACCCTCCTAATACCACGAGTGAAGTTCACGGTTTTCTGGCAAAGGAAGAACGCAGCAAAGACAAAGTTAAATTATGTGCGTGTCAACAACTCGCTTGAGGAATTTATGAGTCGAAAATTTTTAAAGGCCCCAAAACCACGGATAATATATTATTAGAGGATATATATATGAGAAGCAGTAAACTTAAAATTTTACCCGTGATAATTTATGGACTCAGGTTCATCTTAATCACCACGGCCAAAGTCTTAAATTCTTATTATTACTAATAATTTGGATTTTAAAATGCAATAAGGAAGGAAGCTGTTATAATGACAATTAAAGTAGACATTATTTTTATTAAAAAAATGTGAATTATCAAGACTTCTTATTAAAGCCTCACATATTAGAAAACTAACGCATACGACATTCGTAATAATTGGAATGAATCGCTGGGAAAAATAGACAGGGTATCATGAAATTAAAGTACATAATAATATAATAAAACACACAGGTAAATTAAAAAGTCTCAAATTAAATAAATTACTGTATCATCAAAATCACGTGACCACGTGTGTGAATGTTCTAAATCAGCATCCGTACATCTCTTCTAAATTTTTGCAAGGTTTCTGGATAATTTTCATAAGAATTTACGTCCATTCTCTCATAATTTAAATATTTATCTGATAGAAATATCTGTAACTCAAGATATCTGCACAGTAAGTACTTAAAATTAAAATTCTACTATAATATAAAAATTTAAAGAAAAATATAAAATATTTTTTTAATTTTAAAGTGATTAAATTTTATTTCTAATTTTAAAAATTTTAAAATCACCTCTTTAAATTATATAAAATTTAAAACTAGTATCCAGTATTATTTTAATTTGTTATTTTATTAAATCACATTATTTTTATGATATTTTTGAACAATAATCATAATTTTATTTTATCTTATAATTTTTTGTAAATAATTTCTACAATTAATAAGAATAATAAAAACAAATAAATTTTATGGTGCTCAAAAATTTTAAAATTCAAAATAATATTACAACTTTAATAATCATTAAATTAAAATTACTTAATTATATTTATTAAAAAATATAATTATAATTAAATAATTTTAATTTAACTATTTCAAAATTTTGAAATATTATTATTATTAGGTTAATGTTAACAAGCATGAAATGTATATTCCTAACCAATCATACTAAATGCTTTATTTTTTATTTTTAATAATATAATAAAAGATCTATATTAAATATTTTATTAAAATATAAATAAAATATTCAATATTATTATTAAATATATTATTTTTTATTATTAAAAATAAAAATAAAATATCTAATTTTATTAATTAAGAATATACAATTAATATTTCACAGAGCATGTTGTTAGCATTTTCCAATCTAAAATTATAAAAATGAAATAAAATCATTTGGATCTGCCTGAATCGACCGCCAAAAGCCCAAAACACCATTGTACGGCCATAGCCTCGCATTCAGAGCAATCTATATCCATCCAGCCACCTCACTCGGTCCCACATCGAATCTAGAAATTCGTGATAACGAAACAAGCCTCTCCACCGGGTCCCACAATTCATCACCTTCCTTTCACCGCTTCAGTTAAAAGCTAACGCACTTGAATTCTCCCTCTCTCTGGCTCTCTCTGCCAGTCTCACTCTCACCTCAGAGCTCTGTTTGGATCGGCAAGTCACCATTGATCCTCTCTTCTTTTTCTGGTTCTGGAGAATTTCAAACGCTGACCTACCAACTGAATACGTGAATATAATACCGGTGGCGCCATTGATTTCTTTAGCGGCAATTCTTTACTTCGCTTGTAATCTACGTTCGGTTTCCACTGTCTATGAATTCATTACGTTTCGGATCTTTTTCTGGGATCAGCAACCTAACCAAGCCTTTCGCTCAATTTCGCTGGGTGTTCTTCATTGGTAAGTTTACTTGATTGTTTCAGAAGCTTTATATATGGTTTGGATGCTGCATCTTGGGTCATTACTGTCTTCTTCTACTGGGATTTGTTAATGGAGGCGGTGAAATTGAGCCAATAATGATATCTTGGTTTGAAAGGAAGCGTTTTTATAGTCATTTTGTGGATTTTAAGCTGAACGCAAATAAATTTTTGGGGAATTTTTCTGCAGATTGTGGGATTCGTTGCTCTTGCGTTGTTTTATCGGGTATTTACTATTCTTGTTTTTGTTCTGGTTTTATCAGCTACTACGCATAATCTGGCGTTGGGAATATATTTGGTTTTGGATTCTGTTTCAATTTTTTTTACTGTCTTAATATGGTAATATATCCAGAAAATAGAAGCTATATTTCTCATACTTCGGGCCTTTTATAGAGTGTTTTTTATCTTAGCTTTCTCAGCTACCACGTTAACATAGATGTATAGCTTATTTTGTAAAGGGAAAAAATGAGAATGGGATGAGTTAAATATTAAGAAATCCATCCTTTTCCTCATCTACAAGCCCACAGATTTTGTAGTCAAAGACTTTAGTTCTCTGTGTTTTAGGTTCTATCTTGGGCTTGTACTAGCTATTATAATTTGACAACCACATGTAGGAGAGATTCTTATATGTACTACGATAAAACCAAATGTTACAGTTGGATTATATATAAAAAAAAAAAAACACAAGAATTGTAAACTGACGCATATAGCAGCATTTAGATGCTGTTGGTTAATTCATCTACAAATTTGATCAATAGCTAGTATGGGAAAAAATTCCACTCTTTCCTCCTTTTTTGTGGTGAAACTTTTCCATTGATTCAATCTACATAACTAGTCAACCAAATCAATGGCAAAAAGACACCTGGAAGTTCAGGAAAAAAAATATACTAATAAGCATGCTTTTATTAATAACAATGAGATTTATTTTGTGACTGATTTAGTATAGTCTAGATGTAGACAAGAATTTATCATTTTCTTCAGTTTGAGAGCTTGCCTTATATCAATTATTTTGTTGATTCAACTATCGTTCAGATGTTCTCTTCGAGGTTTATGCATTTCCTTTTCTCTCAAAATATTCAATTCTTTCAGTTGGCTTTCTTTCATAATTCTTTATGGAAGATGTCAAAATCTAGCACCCATATTTTTAGGATCAATACAATTTACGATGTGTTTGGTGCCACAATAGTGTTTTCCCCTTTTATGTGATCATAATTTCTCACATCATTTAGTTGTTGAATATACACATGGATTGAACTCTTATCTTAACATTTTCCACACCAGCAATGTCTCTTTGCTCCATAATGTGTGTTAATTAACATTTAGCCATTCATATATCTCATGTATCTAGTGCCACTTCTATTTTCTATTGTTGGCTTATTTCCTTCTCTTAGCAATGCATAAGTGATTATTCTGGGGATATCATTATGGAGTTCCGGGATCCAATTTGTAGTTGAAATGGCTACAATGCATTAGCCTATTCTCCATGTTTTTAAATTTTAGTTTTTTTCTTTTTATTCATCTTTGTCATTGCAACTGACTAAATGTGAAAAAATTTCCAGACAAATGATTGCTGGGGTAAGCAACAATTTCCAGACAAGCATGAGCTTGGAGTTGAAATTACACCGAAGCTTGCGCATAAGTCAAATAATGAGTCTCTGAAATTGGCTGAAGACATCGCATTCAATTCAGAGCACAGAAAAATGAGCTCATCAAAGAAAAGCAGCTCAAATATAGCTAAGGAGAGGCTTCCTATACCCCAACTGAATACAAGTCCAAGAGATTCAGATACGTTGAAATTAAAGATGGATGTTGGTCCATCACATCGTGATCCCATTCATAAGGTTAGGCAGGATGGAGAAGGTAAGAATTTTGTCACGCAAGCTGTGAATTGGCATCCAGAGAGCAGGAAGAGAATTGCGAGTAAAGATGACGAGCTCGTCAAGCACATGTCCAATTTACCAGGTTACCTCCGACGAACTGATGGTGGAGAAAATATTCAAGACAAGACTTTAAATGTTGGAGTCCTAGATTGGTCACGCCTTGAAAAATGGAAACACAAGCAAAACAATTTCCCGGAATTTGGTAGCAAGTTTGCCTCATTTAATAACAATGAATTGTCGAAAACATTCACCAAATCACATTCTAGTGGTTCTATCAGTGAAAAACCCGAAGATCAGCAAGGTTTTCTTCCTTCAGGAGCCAAGTCATCTTATAAGGTTGGTGTTCCTAAAGGTCCCAAACCATCTTCTCATAATGCCAAACGGTTTCAAGATTTTGCAGAGTATAGGTCCTTTGGAAAAACCAAGAGTCACACAGATATTTCACTTGAAAAGGAGAAAGGCTTTAATAAAATGACTTCACAAGTTGGAAATTTTGCACCAAGCTTGACATATCATGGAGTCTCACGAGTTCCAAATGAAAACATAAATGGTGAAGAGAGCGAATCACCTGAGAAGAGCTGGGAGGGATCACTAGAGCTTGACCTCAAGAAAAAAGACAGAAATCATAATTTAGTCCTTGATATGTCAATTTCAAAAAATAAAGAAGCCTCATTTGGTTCTAAGAAAAAATTGAACTTGAGCAGAAAAGAAGCTAAGAAAAAGGTGGAGCAGCTGCAAGAGCCAGACATCGAAGGTAATCATAAACAATCCTGTAGCAAGCTTCACAATACTGTGCTACTTCGTCCTAGAGAAACACCCCAAAGTAGTTCCCCAGAGATTACTGAGCTTTCCAAGTCAAGAATGTTAATTGATGAGAATTTTGCAACACGAACTCAAAGTGGTTTGTCAAATTTTTCGCTTCCAGAGGGGGTCATTTCTGAAGAATTGTTTTATGATAACCCCCATTCACATGTACTGCATCCTAGGATGGTTGAGCCTGCTGCAACTTTAGATACAGGGAAATGCAGTATTGATACTGGCCGGGGAATAGATCATTATTCTGTTGTCCCTCAGACACCCACTTACTCAAATAAGATGTTTAGTTTGCAACATAAAGGTACTTCCATGGAAATAGATGCATTAGACAGTAAGGTTACAAATCATGATGTTTTTAGTAACTTAAAGGAATCACTAGACCAACACACTGCTAAGCTGATTGCTAGGACAGGCGAGAATTCATCTATCAGTCACCGGTTTAGCTTCAGCTTAAGCCGGATTGGAAGAAGTTTAAGTTTCAGAGAGGGAAGAAGTCTGAGTTTCAGAGAGGGCCCTACTCTTCCACAACTTAGCTCCACATCTTTTGGTGTTAAGTCCCGTCCATTGACATCTGAATCTTCTGCTTGTTTGAATAGTTCAATCAAGGAGAAATCAATTGGTCATAACAGAAGCAGGTCCAGTTCCTTTCGGAGATTCTTAGATCCAATATTGAGGAAAAAGGCACCAGATGCACACCTTTCAGCTGACGGCAGTCAATCCCCTAAAGGTAGCTTGGGTTCAATCAGTTTCAGGTCGATGAGTGTCAATGAATCGCTTGATGTTGAAAAGAAAGAGGGAACAACAATCAAAGCCCTTTTACATCTTATAATAAAAAATGGATTGCCCGTGTTTCAGTTTGTTCTTAACAATGAAACAAACATTCTTGCTGCTGCCGCTGTGAAAAAATTAGCATCACCCGGGAAGGATGAGTTAGGCTGCAATTTTATGTTCTACCTTGTCAATGAAACTAAGAAAAAGAGTGGTGGCTGGATCAGTTATCGAAGTAAAGAAAAACGCTGTGGCTATGCCTACAGTGTTGTAGGTCAGATGAAAGTTTCCTGCAACAAAATCACAGAACCAGTTGAGAATTTAAAGGGACAGCCGTGTGTGGTTAAAGAACATGTCCTTTCGGGCGTCGAAGTTGACCAGACAAATGGAGGACCCCCAAAGTTAATACGGAGCCAGGAGCTTGCAGCTGTTGTTGTTGAGATCCCTTGTGAAAACTTAAGCCACAAGGGAATGCTCTGCAATCAAAGTTCGCTGAAGAAGGACAGATGCTTATGTGACGCAGGAGAAGTTGAATTGCCAGTTAATACAACTGTAATACTTCCAGCCAGCATCCATGGTTTAGCAGACAAAGGAGAACCTTCACCATTAATCTATAGGTGGAAAACCGGAGGATTATGTGATTGTGGGGGTTGGGACATTGGTTGCAAACTACTTGTCCTCTCTAACCATAGGCGAAGTTCAGTATCCTACAATAATCATATTCAACTTTTTGTTCAGGTACTACTGCCGCATTTTTGTTTATAAATTACAACCATAAACATCAGATATAGGCTTTTTACGTAAAATTTTGTCATCTCATCTTTCAGGAGGGAGCTGAGATAAATAATAAACCCCTTTTCAGTTTGGTGACATTGAAGGATGGATTATACTCTGTTGAGTTTGATTCATCAATCACTCATTTGCAGGCATTCTTCATCTCTGTTGTGGTTTTAAGCTGCCAGAAATTACCAAAATTTTCAGCAATAAGTGATTTGCATGAAGAGATTGCTAATGAACTAAGTTTGAAGACCAATAATGCTTGTCAGGGGAAAGAACCTGTATATAATACTTCAATTCCACCACTGTCCCCTGTTGGCAGATTTTAGTTTCTACGGAAGTTTTTTCCCCCCCTTCTAAGTTAGTAGCTGGTAAATATGTCGATATAGATGTGAATAGGAAGTTGTGTACTTCAAAATTTGAAGCATTTCTCTATTTTTGCTCTTTCCCCCATTCAAGAATAATACATGCAATTAGGGAGTGTTCTTCTGTTCTGCGGCTGTGCTTCTATTCTTAAATTGCACCGACGCCCTCTTTATAAATTATGGCCCCGTTTGGCAAAACACTTTTTCTCCAGCATTTAGCTGTTTGACCAACAAAACAGCAGATTGACTTTGGAGAAGCCAGCATAGCCAAACGCGGGCTATGACATTGTAAACTTGTTTAGATTTCCGAAGACATAAAAACATAATTATCTATTCGGCGGCCCATAACCTTTTTATTGGGGCCACCGTTTCAATACAGAAAGAATTTATGTACTTATCTCTCTAACTTGAATCCTTAATTTCTTTTCCAAATAATGCTGAATAAATTTACCAGCAGTGGCGGACATTGTAGGGACAAGGAGGCATGGCCCTCTCAAAATTTTTTACAACTTTGTAATAGTATTGTATAATTATATATTAAAAAAATCATATGTTATTTAGCCCCAAAATACTTTCACTTTTCCTATATTTAGAATTTGTGCAATTTAAAATATATAACTATAAGATTTTATTAACTCGTGCAATTTAAAATATATAACTATAATATTTTATTAACTCATCAAGATACATTCAGAAAATGTAAAATAATTTTATAAAGTTGAATCTCAAAATATTGCTTCAAAATTTTATTTGAAGCTATTTTATTAACTCAACAAGATACATTCAGAAAATGTAAAATAATTTTATAAAGTTGAATCTCAAAATATTGCTTCAAAATTTTATTTGAAGCACACAAAGTAAAAAATGAAAAATAATATTAAATAAATTATAAATCAATAATTTTGTTACTTTACAAAAGTTGACTAGTTGAGTATAATATACATGCTAGCTTTTTTTATTTTAAATTATTTTATTCAAGAAACTAAATTTATAATTTCTTTAAATCTCTTAGTAACGAAGATAATATTGAACAATTCTAGCCTATACAAGTATAGCTAATGCATATATGTAAGCTAATGCATCTAAACTTTTGATCAAAGCATGTTTAAAATTTTTTAAATTATTTTTCATTTTAATTCTTATTACATATTTTTAATATATATATATATATATATATATATATATATATATATATATATATATATTAAATATTTTTATTCTCTTTCTTTACAACTAATTTTTGAACTTTATGTGCATTTCAGCATCATTCCCTTATTCTTCATCCTTTTACTTAACAATGCTACATTTTTATAACATAACAACAATATATTGAAAATTATAAACATTTATTTTTTTTATAGGATTCTAATTTTACAAATTTCAAATGAATTAACAAGATTTCTAATTTTCAAAGTAATTAAATGAATTCATTAAATTGTATTTTATCTTAAAACATGTATAAATATGAATTAAATAGTTATGTTTGAATTTTTCATTTGCATGACTTTATTATATTATTACTTCTTGTTTTAATGTTTATATAAATTAATTTAGTTTATATACAACTAATTAATTTTTTGATGACCAAGAATAAAATAATTAATAAATTTTTAAGAGGAAAATTAATAATAAGGAGGAGAATAATCTAACTAAAAATATAAAACTAGTCATATGATAATTTATTAATGACTTCAAATTCTTGAAAGTGTAAAAAAATGTACTTTAAATAAAGGTAATTTCTAATATATTCTAATTAATTGCTTATAATTCATTTTCTCTTAGAATTTTTAATAATGAATAATTATAAAATAATATTATATTTAAAATATTTAGTAAATATAAAAATGCTAAAATTTATATAACATTATAAATTTTTATATATTAAAAATGGGATAATACTATATTTACTGAAAATAAATTTAAATTTTTTACATCTATTGTATTAAATTTTATAAATTTACTTTACTATTTTATATTTAATGACAATCCTTAATTTTTTTGTAAAATTTAATTTCAGATCATATGTTCAATGTATATAACATTACTCTTAAAAATGTTTTGAATTTGGCTTCAACAAATATGCCAAGCTGCATCACTGTTTACTAGAATTTGTTATTTTAATAAAAAATTATTTTGATATCTATCTCCTTTTTAAATTCAAAATTTAATTTCTTTAAAAAATTTTAAAAAATTGAAGGATTATATTCATCATAAAAAATTCAGTGTGATTAACAAATAAAATATGCGTGCATACATGGTTTAGCAATTTTAAAGAGCGGTGCCCAATTCCCAATGCACGATCCTGGGAAATGGTTCTTAATATTTTCAATAGATGTATGTTGATGAGATTTTTAATTGGATAAATTAATTTGTGTTTTTGAAAAGGAATTAACATTTTCCTTCAAGTTGCTTTTTTCCCATAGATCTGTATGAAATATATTCTAAAAAATTCTGAATATTGGATAGCTTAAAATAGAAAAAATGTGATTTAAAATATTTATTGTTTATCTAAATCGAGTTTTTACATGTTCAAAATACGAAAGAAGGTTGTAAATAATTTATTGAAATGTGTATGATAATAACACATTTAATTAAATTGATATAAGGAACGTTCAATTTAAAAGAATTAATTGTTAGTTACGTTATGAGATAAAAGAGAAAATGTTACATCGTTTAATTTTTTTTTTTATTTTCTAAAATTTATTTAAGCAAAAGTTAAATTATTTGAAACAAATATCACGTTAGTCATATTTTTAAAACTATTATGATATGATTTACGTAAAAACTTATTCAAGAAAGACCTGCTTCCCCCCCCCCCCCCAAAAAAAAAAAAGATGTCAGTCTAAAATGATTTATATATATTTATGATTTTATATGTATATATAAATTTTTAAATAATCAATTTTAAAATAAAAAAAAATTAGGACAATGTATACATAAAAATGCATATTTAAATTATTATATATTAATTTTATTTTATTTTTTTATAATATCTATTTTTCTTTCTCACAAAAACAAATTATATAATTTGATTCCACATAATTTTTCATTATCAATTTCATCCCTCATATAATAATTATCTCTTATTTTAGTCCTTCTATCCAACAAACTATTAACCCATTAACAAAATTAGTAATAGATAAAAATTAATTTATTATTTCTAAGAGATGAAATTGATACAAAACCTCTATGAGGAACAAAATTGATATAAGTGAGTAATTAAAATAGGGTTTAAATCAAATTTAATTTGTCATATATTTTATATTAAATAATTTTTATGAAGAATACTAAAATATTTTAACAATACAATATTATTTATTAATAAAGGATAATATTGAAATAAATAAAAGATATAAAAGATTAGAGTGTAAAATTCCTATCCCACAAATGTTAAAATAGGTGTTCAACACTTTTGTTATAGAATGAATATTCTATTATTTGATAAAATGGATATTTTCATTCCATAATGCCTATTAAACAAAGTTTTTCTATTCCATTTTACCAAACATGATATAAAAGTTTGTTTCTTTCCATAAAAAATATGTTCTTTGTAAAAATATAGTTATAAAACATTAAAATTAAGAAAAATATTTTATATATTTAACATTAAATATGAAGTGTTTGAAAAAAATAAAATATTTTATTTTTAAAAAAAATTTACTTATCTCTATTATTATAATTCTAAATATCAATTATATAAATGATATATCATTTCATTATCAATATATGAATATAATATTTTTTTTACAAAAAATATTTTCTAAAAAAACAAATGAGTCCCGTAATTGATCTCATATGATTGAAAAGGACATTGTGTAACAATAGCCTAAACAAGTAAGTTGTAAAATATCTATCTGCTATAACCTTTAAGTGAGCATTTATTATCAACTTTAGCATGCCATTAGCACCCTATCAAACAGGATTAAAGGTACCTCTCCTTTTTAAAAGAAATTATAAGTTAGCCAATGAACACACAAATTATATACATAATACTAATAAGAATTGATGTTCATAGAGATTTGTCTTAAATCTTAGGGTTTAGCAATAAGATTTAAGCTAAATCTTATTGGTATTCAAAACACAAATTGTACACCCACTAAATAACTAAGAATTTCCTCTCCTTCCCATCATTTTCACTTTAATAAAAAATATCTATTTGCTCTTTCTAAGAAAATGAAACCTCAAAACACTACCATAGATCTGCTAGAAGCAATTTAAAGTAATTAAGTCTAACATTAAAAATTTGGTCAAAGTGTCATTTTACAAATTATGTATTTAAAAATAGGGCTCTCTTTTTGGAAAATTTATTCTTTTTAGCTTTTCATTAATTTTTCTTTAAGTTATGATTTGATCTCATTGTTCTAGTAAATTAGTATTTACAGAGTAAAACTTGAATTCTTTTATAATTTTTATCCTTATTATTATGGAGTTTTTATTATTCTAAATTGGTGTTTATAAAGATTTTATGCCTTATACTATCATTTTCAATTTCCTAGTGAAAGCTTTTATTGGTGTACATTTAATCAAATTGATCTTCCAAACTATTAATTAAACCTTAGTAGAAGTATGGTTATTCAATTAATCATAGCAGAGATTGCCTATAAAACTCACTCATCACCTATAATTAAGCTAAATAGCATATGGTTGTCCATCTTTGACTTTTTGAAGCTTAAATTAGTGCAAGTAAAAGCACTTAATATAAAATGAAGAGTAAAATAGATCTAGAGAGAGCATACCTAATTTATGTGATTAGGATTTATAAAAGAGACTGTACCTTAGGCAGATCGATCATTTTACAATGATAGAAGTTTTTTGAAAGGATAATTAAATCTTTTAATGAAGTAGATCATTCTAAAAATGGTAACCATTTTCAACTGCCATAATCATTTCCAATTGTCACAATAACGCCACTGGTTCTTTGTAATTAAATGTAACCAATTTGGCCCTACCAAGTATCATCAAGAATAGCCACCACTGTGTTCTAACTAGTCCTTTTTTGATGAAATGGGTCAACCTACTTATGAGGTTGGTTATTTTTCTCCTTATTAGACTAAGGTTAACCTAAGCCCAAGAATCAATCTGATTTAGCCCAATTATTAGTATTTATAAAAAACTTCATTTGTAAAATTTTTAATTGGTTTAAGCGATAAAAATTAAATCTATTTTATTGATAAAGTCTTCCTCAGTAACATTAGATGGATTTATTAGGATTCTTAATTTATATACTATTATAATATTTTAGAGATTTTAAATTTAAAATTTTCCATTATTAATGTAAATAAAAAAAAGGATGGTGGTATATCACCTAAAAATGTTGTTTTGAATGGGCACTGAAACAAGTTGGGAGGATTACAACAATTATGTTATATAGTGCTTTAAAATCAAGTAAAGGAAATAATGTTAAAAAAAAGTAAGGAGAGTCATGAAGTGTTCTATTGAGATTATTTGAAAAAAATAAATTAAGATGTTTATCATTTTCCAAAAAAAAATATATTAAAAGTTAACCTTGATATTATTTAAAAAAAATTAGTCAAAATATGAATTATTCTACATAGTTTAAAAGTAAACAAACTTGACTCTATCTTCCCACATGTAAGTGGAGACAATGAATGAATAAAAGGTAAAATATGATTTGGAAGACAATAATATAAGTCAACATTTACTAAAAATACATTGTGGAAAATCATATTTTCAATTAAAATGGAATGTAAGACTTCATTCATTTGTTTTGTAATAAAATATTTGGATTTTTTTTTAGTTAACTAGTAAATATGTCAATATAGATGTGGAGTAGGAAGTTGGGATGCTTAAAATTTAAAGCATTTCTCTACTTTTTGCTTTTTTCCCTATTGCAAAGTAATATATGCAATTACATGAACGAATTATTCCATAGAGTGTTCTTCTGTTTTATGGCTATGCTTCTCATTTTGTTTTTATAGTACAACTAGGGGTATAAATAAGCTGATCCGAGTTAGGTTTTACTTTAAATAAATCAGATCTACTTTCTAAATTATTAGCCTGAACTTAGTCTATTAGCCTGTCTAAGGCCAAAATTTAGACTCAGGCTATCCTATTAAAAATGCTTGACTACGCCTATTAGTCTATTGAGAAGCCTTATTATATAAATAGGCTTTCAAATTTACTAATAGACTGAAACTTTCTTAAAACCTAAAACTATCCAATAGCCTAATTAGCCTTACACATACACACACACACACACACACACACACACATATATATATATATATATATATATGTATATATGTATTAAAATATTTATATTATTTGAATGTATAATATATATTATATTATATTATTTATAAATATATTTATAATTAAATAGATTAATTTGATAGGCCTATAGATCAAGTTTAAAGAAAAAAAAGTCTGACTTATTTATTTAAATAAATAAATTTATTAACCTAAGCTTGACTTATTTAGATAAATAGGCCAACCTAGACTAGGCCTTAAATAGACTGAGCCATAGGCTCCTGATAGATCGCTTAGCCTACTTGCAACCATAAGTGCAACAACTTTGCACAATTTCAAAAATTTAGAAATACAACTGTATATTCTAGCCCATAACATTTTTAACCACCAGTTAATAAAAAATTATGTATCTATCTCTCTCTTAAAATTTATATCTTTAATTTTCTAATATCTTAATATAGTAACATTTAATATTATTTTAAAACTTTACTTCTTATCTTTGATCACAAGATTTGATGTATATGAATTGAGTGGATCACCACTCTTACCATTATAAAAATAATACTTTTTACATCTTTAATTTCTTAAATTGAAAGATCCAAATAACAATGAATAAATTTATTGGAACTTATTATTTTAATAAAAAAAACTATTTTCTATCCTTCTTCTTAAATTCACATGGTTAACTTCTTTAAGAAATTTAAGAAATTAAAGTGATTATATTCATAAGAAAATCAGTGTGAATATTAAAAAAAACACGAACATTTATAAGTTAGCAACTTTGAGGAGCGATGTCCACTTCCAATACATGGTCATTGGAAATGGTTCTTAATATTTTCACATTATATGCTTATACCCTGCCATTAAATGAAACATAATATCTAATAGTGATATTCATATAAAATATGTATAATATATGTAGTATCAAATCCTTATACCCATTTCAATTCTTATTATGAATAATAGGATACAACTCAACCATTGCAAAATAAATTAGTTCATAACACCTTTAATGTATCACAACATTTCTATGCCTCCTTGTACAGTTTAACATCATTCATTCAACATTACTTAATACATAGTAACTCACATCACCACCATGGAACAAGTTACATTCATTGCACTATAATGATAATAATTATCAAAGATTATAGGATCATTGATTATGTAATTGATATGCAATCCTAGAGAGTAACTTTGTGGGAGGATAATCAATTATGTAACCAATTATGAAGATTCAAAGGCAAGGTTTTTGCACTATAATTGATTATACAATCTCAAACAATAGGAATCTCTTGTATAATCAATTATGGGTTGTTAAAGAACACATTTTTAGGGTCACAATTGATTATGTAATCGATTATACTTGCCTAGAAAGTAAATTTCTTTTTATAATCAATTATAGCATGAATTTTTTATAGAAATTTATACAAGTTCACTATTCATTTGAGATTTAATCCTTAAGATTTCATCCCATAAGTTGCAACACTTAAATAATACACTATTTATTACATCTTACCATATAAAGTAGATCCAGCTAGAATTTTAATTCAAAATGCATAAATCATCATTTTTCTCTAGATTTAAAGAAACCTATGAAACTTATCACATGTTAACTTTAATTTATCAAAAATATCAAAATCTACTTGGAATGCATATTCACCTTATATGAAGGAGATCTTAGGTAGAAGGAATGGTGGCTATCCAAAATCAATGATTCAAGGTTAAGGCTTTAAATTCCCTTTTTATGCCAAGACCCTTATTCATTTCAATCTAAAAGAAAAATGAGAAGTTTTTACAAAAATTGTCATTTAGAAAGCTTTACCTTACTTAAATGGAAGAATGTGAATGATTGTTATAGAAGTATGCCCTAGCTTGGATGGAAAGAGAAGAGGAAATAAAGAGATGAAGAAAATGAAAAGGTGGGGTTTGTTGGGTGAGAGAGTGAGGGTTGGTGGTTGAAGGCAAAGGATAAAAAGGTAAATAAAGCTAGGGGCAAAATTGAAAAGTTCCCTAAATATCCTCCACACTCAAGTATTTAACCCTAAACACACTTAACCTTTAAACACTTCATTTCATCCCCCTTCTCTTAATTATTTCACATAAAATTCTTATTTCAAATTTCAATAAAATAATTAATTATTTTCTATATAAGATTTTATCCTATATTTCTTTATAATGATTCATTTTTTCACATAATTTATTTTAAGTTCTTAATGGGTGTAGCAATTTGCTATATGATTGAATCCCCTTAATGAAAAGAATGTTATAAAATGAGTGGTGCGATTATGATTGGGTCTTGATATAGTGTATATCTATATCTCATTCTTAATAAATAGGTTATTCTTTTGGAAAACCTTTCTCCTTCCATTAGTAATGTATGAATGTGCCTTTACTCTTTCAAAAGAAAACTAGATGTTCATCATAAAGGAAATTAACAATAAGCTATATGCAAAGGTATATTTAAACTTTAATTATTATCCAATACTTTTGTTTACTTATTGTTTCAAAGAAAACCATCTCACTCTCTTTTCTTTTATGAGGAACTTTCCCTTTAAGTTCTTAACTACTATCTAATGGGTTGAAAATGGGTCCACTTAAGTGCTTTTGTGTTAAGGTAAGTAGTAAGATAATTGCAATAAATATTTGTTACATATACATAATGCATGATAGATTAATATATATCTATTTTTGCTTTTAGCATTTATATATCCTTGAAAGTGAAGTATCACTGCATATAGCATATTACATTATTTATATAGGTAAGGCAGGTAAGTGGTTGCTTATAGTAACTTCTTATATCAATCATGTATCTTAGGATAGGTAGTGACAAAGTTAATATTAGAGCATGATATAAGGCCTAAGAATGCATTTTGTTTAAAATAATGGTCTAGAGGTTTCCAACTATCCAAATAAATAATTTGATTAACCAAGTCTCTAATAATAGGCTGACAACTATCAAAGACGCATAGTCAAGCTAGTAATTATCTTCTTATATGCCATAATCTCCATGGTTAACTCTTAACCATGAATAGTTAAAGATGACCAGTATGAGTATCCTTTCTATTTAAAATTATTTCAATATCTTAATAAGTGAAAATATTTAGTTCAAATAATGATTGTGTTTGAAATAAATTGGTGGATGGTTAATCTATTCTGAGAATCAATGGTTACGTTTGCTTTCTTATATTTAAAATTTAGGAAAATTGATCAAATGTATGCTAGTATGTATATAAATTGTTTGAGGTGACCTCAATCACACATTGATATTGTAATACTTTAGTATCATGATGTTTGAAATGCTAAAATAATAACTTAAACTATGATTCAAGTTTAATATTTGGATAAAAGTCTAGTAAACTAATTGTTTAAAGGATAAAGCAATCTTGTAGTATATCTTTGCAAACTAGGTTAGTGCACAAATGATTTATTTTTAGGTTATAAAGGGTCGTAGAGGTTAAAATAGCCTATCTATTTAATAAAGACATAGATCAAGTCCTTTTAAGCAATGTTAACATGTAGGGTGCCTTATATGGGCACATATAAGATAAGATTCCATAAACTTTATAATTCCATAAATGTTTGTAAGGTTGTGTCAAGTGCTATAAAGCACCTTATTTACTTACTCTGATTTCTTAACCAGAAGATAATAAAAATACAAGTCACAATATAGAAAGCTGTTAATTTGTAAGCATTAGAGTTGCAAGTACAAATTTAATAACCTATTAACCTATAGTGATACATGAGTGCCTAATAGATTGTGGTCTTATAAATAAGAGTGGCGATGTTAGTCCCTAAGAGTTCTGGTGATGTACATGGAGATGTTAAAGTGGTAATACATGATTAATTCTATAGTTTTAAAGATTACACCTCCAAGAATGTCATGTTAGATGATTACGTTGGAAGACTCATCAATATGAATATAAGACTCATAAGCTTATGTTGTCATAGATGTAAGATGAATCTATTGGAGAGGATATTAAGTATATACATAATGCTACAAAAAATTAGATCCGATTTGAATGGATGTTCAATTAGTTTTGCAACTAGGTGAGCATTATTATTTGTGATTGCATACAATTAACCAAAAATGTATATTGGTATTAAAAGGAATATATGGAGTTATTAAGGAGAGTCTGAAAATTTTAACATAATTTAAATTAAAGGAAAAGTAAATAAAAGGATGCATGAGTGCACTATTAAATTGATAAGAATCTTGATAATAAAGGTTGGACATAAGTAATGAAATTTAAATCAAAACATTTGCATATTGATTTGACTATGGTAGTACATAAAGCTTCCTTATGTAATATAGATATGAAATCTAGCTCCACCAGATTGAAAAATAGAAAAGGGTTCATATTAAATCTAGCTAAGCCAAGAAAAGCACCCAATTAAGATTTTTAAGGTGTAATAACTAAAGAATAAAATAGTGCTAGAAATTGCGCATCGTACATGCACAGTGGAATTAAAAATTTTGCACGATTTCTACTAAGGATCCATGCGAATTTAGGACACCATAGATTAGAGATTAGGGTTTATACCTTTCAGCAAATAATCTACTATCAGCTACACAGCAAATTCGATCTGCTTCTATCCAGTTCTCCAATCCAATCCGCACTCCAAATCACGAACCAGAATAATCAAATCATAAGTGCAACATTTGATGAGGCTGCACCTCTATGGTATCCACACAGAATAATCTCAAAATTCCAGCCAAAAGATAGGTTGCATGGAATCTCTCTCCTCTCAAGTTTGTGCTAGCAAATTAGGGTGTTTAGGGTCTCCTATTTATTTTCTCTCTCAAAAATGCCTCCCAAATTATATGTTGATCTATTTGAGCATGAATAGCATCTTGTATATATAGACACTCACTAAAACCCTAATGAGAGGTGAGTATTATGGGCTGATTATTAATTAGGTCTAATATTATGACTTAATTAATAATTGACCCCTAAGCAATATAACATTAATAAAAGGGCCCAATCTAATTGGTCATTTCATTAATTAGAAATTATAGTCCAACTAGAATTTCTAATTATGTTGCTCCAATTTCAACTTTAATTCGTTCTTTGTGTGTGACCCAATAGGTTCCCATCACGTTGACAATGATCCTAAAATCATATTTTAGAATCATAAATAATAAGCAGCATCTAGCAATGCATCATTACTATCCAAGTAATGAGAATGTCAGTGATCTGACATAACCTTTCAGTGACTACGCAATCAAGTCCCCTTTTATCTTAAATATCTAGATCGAACTCAAGGCATGGAAAGTGTCATCCCCTTTATAATTCGATCTCTGTGTTTCTTGATTCATGAGTTAACCAAAAAGAAGCAAATGAGATCAATATCACATGTTGACTCATTTGAGCATGGCCATGCATTTCATAGTTAAACTCAATCAAGGGGCCCATAGATATTGCTCCTTTAGAAGGAGGGATAAAATCTCTTTTACATCCCTCATATTCCTCTACATAATTAGTAGTATACCCAATCACTATCTTCAAAGTCAACCCATTAAAGTTAACGTTAGACAATGTTAAAGCATATAACTAACTATGTTGAAAACCATGGTGACTTCAAGTTAAAAGACCATATGCGTCACTATCACTATGAGAGTTGCTTATGACACTCATAAGATGATCCATGTAGCAATCTCATGGAGCATCAATCCAGTACAATTGTTCTCTAACATGTACCTATGTGTTGACTTGACATCTCATATCAATCAACCAACATACTAGTCTCTATGCATCATTATTATCCCTTTCACAATGATACTTGACTAAGGATATTTAAGAGTATTGTTTAAGAAATGATTACTCTAAGGACAAATTACTATATCTATTTATTTAACGCAAAGAAATAATAATATGAAAGTGCCTCATATAAATAATGAAAATATGATATAATGTATGCTTATACAATCATCCTATGATTGGCTCTCAGGGCATACACCAACAAATTGTCCTTATAGTACAACAAGTTAGGCAAAGATTAGATGTTAAGCATACAATGTGAATAAGTTAGTAATGATAGGTTAAGGAAGTTGGTTATTTCACGATTATGAGAATGAACACTTTATGAAATAGGGTAAGAAGATAACGAAACAGGGGACAAATATTTTTGTAAAGTTAAAGAATACTATACTTGGGAAGAGCATGGATGAGAACTAATCACAAGTACTTAGGTATTAAGCTTAGGAATCACAAAAGGGCCTATGTAAACCTAATATATAGATATCAAGATATCAATATAAATTAGGCTATAGTGATATCAATAAGCTAGTAACATAAAAAAATAGAAAGATACACTATATTATGGTATATAAAAGATATGCAAAACAAGTAGACTTGTGTTTATTAACGGTTATACTATGATTATTTCTTAAGAAAGGTAAGAAGTAAAATTTAGTAAGTTGATTATTAGTATCCAATAGATGATGGTAAGGTATGATCTTAAAGGATTGAGAATGCATATGATGGAATAGAACAATAAAGGTTTAAGAGTGAAACTACCTAAAATTGTGAGATCATTTTAGTGCAATCCAATAAGGTGATTGAGTCATAAGGTTTTGGTAGTTTGGAAATTAAAGAGACAAACTTTAGCTTAAATTGGAAATATATGTATCAAAGGTACTTGAGTAATTATTTCTAAACTTCAAATTTCTAGGTGTTAAAGAATCAATAGGATTTGTTTGAAAGATCTATGTTTATTTGAAATTTTGTATTACTAAAATTTTAATGGTATTTAGTACCAAGGTGGATAATTTCTTAAGGAATGAGTTTAGGATATACTATAAGTAAATAGGATTGCATGATGATTTAGAAATGAGAATCGTATGAAGATAATATCCGTTTACTACCATTAATAACATATTACCTTCGAAAGTTTAGCCCTTTTGATTACTCATAAGATGATCAAAAATTGATTAGCTAAATGACTTGACATAATAAGATCATGTCAAATACAAATTATATTTTAAAAGATAATATTATGTAATAATTGGTATAAATAGCACTTGTTAAGGAATATATCTAAATGTGTTACCCTTGAAAGCCATTGTTTGAGGTTTCATCTAGTGGTATGACCTTAATTAAGTCTCAATTTCATTATAATTGAAAACACTCATATCTTTTTATGAGTTGATTGACTTGATAACTTGTCTATCTACCCATGCCAATGTTACCTTACCATGTCATATGACATTCACACTATATAGTGTTACTATTGTTATTCATACTATTAAAGTTGTTGTTGTTGTTATTATAATAAATGTGATTGATATTATCATTATTATTGTTATTAGAATTCACACCCATATCAATGTTATTGTTGTTATTATTGTTGTTGTCATCATCATCATCATCATCTTATTGTGGGAAGCCTTATTTACATAAGTGATAATATAAGGTTGTAATTAGAATAGGAACCTATAGAAATTCTAAAGTGCGAAGTAAGATTATGCTAAATTGCTATATAAAAATCTATAACTAGTTATTTTATGTATTTGTGGATTATATGATGTTGTTTTTATCCTTAATAGTGGTTAAATGGCATGATAATGCATTAAAAAAATGAAATTTGGGAGAAATTTTATGTGAATGAATAGTGTATTTTTCTATAAAAATGCATAAATTCATATTTGGATTAATTAGTAAATTGATTCATCAAGGTCAATATGCAAAAGACCCTACTTTGAATTAATTCACAAATCAATTCACCACTTACAAAACCAACATTAAACCAATTGAATTTATTAATGAATTAACATAACAAGGATCAAAGAGTAACCTTTCTTCTGTTGAATCAATTTGATCCTCACAAAAACACACAGGAGAACTTGAATCGATTTAAGCCTCATAAAAACTCATTGAAAACTATAAATCAATTCCCCAATCAATTCATAGGGTCCAAATATGTGGTCTTGTGAAGGATCATGTAGATATGGTTGTTTATAATATAGTTGCATAATATAAAAGTTGAAAAAAATGTGAATGCATCATAACTTTTTAATGAATGTGTAAATTATCCTTGTTGTATGATTTAAGTGAAATATGGATAATGTTAGTATAATTATATTGAGAAATGTGATAAGGTGCATGATAACATTATATTTGATAAATAATTAACAAGCATCGATAAGATATAAGGATATGCAATAACGAACGTGGTTAATCATTAAGTAGTGGTTATTATGGTTATGTATGTTGCGTGGAAATTGATTTATTTTTGAATTGATATATCATATAGAGCTTTTATTTATATATGAACACTTGTGATATATCTATGAAATTAAAATGCTAGTTAAGGAAATTGTTATTATTTTAATAATTATGCTATTAATGATGTTGGGATGATAATATTCATATTATGACATTACACACTAGATTCATGTGCCCACTTATAAGGGATATGGATAACTTGGAAGGACAAGGATGGAAGGGAGTCATAAGAAGATTTACATCCTTTATCTATTTTATGTTTTATATTGAATGTTATTTACATGCTATAATCGAATTATGAAATTATGGAAATGAAAGAATTAGTCATATGACTAAATTCCCCTACTAGAAAGGATGTTGTAAAATAAGTGGTGCATCCATAATTGGACCTTGATATGGTATATGTCTATATTTTTTCTTATTAGACTAGTTATTCTTTTAAAAAACATTCTTCTTTCCTTTAATACGGTATGAGTGTGCATTTACTCTTTTAGATGAAAATTAGATATTTCCCACAAGGGAAATTAATTGTAAGGTATATGCCACAATACATTTAAATTTTAATTATTATTCAATATTTTTGTTTACTTATTGAGTTTGAAAAAAAAATTCTTTCTTTCTTTTTTTTTAAGGAACTTTCTTCTTAGATGCTTAGTTACTATTTGATGAGTTAGAAATGGGCTTGCTTGAGTATTTTAGCACTGAGGTAAGTCAAAAGACAATTAGAGTAAATATTTTTATACACATACCTAGTGCATAATCGATTAATGTCCACCTACTTTTGATTTTGGCATTTATATTTCCTTGAAAGTGAAGTATAATTACATGTAGCATATTACATTATTCATATAGATAAGGCTAGTAAATGGTTGCTGATAACCACTTCTTATGTCGATCATGTGCCCTAAGATAAGTCGTGATAATACCTACTATAATGCTAACTATCTTTATTAAAGTTGACACATTTTATCTTCTTTCCTAGTTTGAGTTCAACTATTTCCTTAAATAACTTAAAAGCATTAAGTGATTTTGATTTCTCATCGAACAATTCCATCGATCTATATATGGAATAATAATTGATGAAAGTGATGAAGTACTTGCATCTACCCAAAGAACTTAGTACAATGGATCCATTGATGTCAATGAAGATTAATTCCAAGGTATACATCTTTTTGCTTCTCTTTCCTTTTCTAGCTCCATCAAGAAGCTTTCCATTAATGTAGTCAACATATGTTCTAAAATTCGAGAAATCCAAATCATGAAACGCTCCCTCCTTTATGAGCCTCTATATCTATTCTTAAGAAATATGTCTCAAATGTTTGCGCTAAAGCATTAAAGATCTTTTATCAATTCTTATTCTCTTCTTTCCAATAACGACATTCATACAATTGGAAAATTTGGGATTAAAATTAACCTAGTATAACCCATCACACAACAAAATAATACATAGTGATGCATGTTGTAATACATCAAAATTAAATATTTAAGTTTATAAAAATTTTATGATTTAGGATAACAACTAGATTGAACCCTTAGTAATCTACCTGATATTATCCTTTCTCAATGATTTACTAACAAATAGAATGCAAATAAAATGTAGACAAAATATAGAAACAAAACAAAACAGGATGCAAACGGAAGTGAAACAAGATAGTATGCAAGAAAGCAAACAAGATGCAATTGATAGAAATAAAATGCAATTGGGGGATTTTGAATTGAAATTAAATGGAACTAACAAAAACAAAATACAAAAGTAATGTAGAAAGATAAAAAATCAATATAGCAAAACAATTGATTTAAGGATTTGAAAGTTCTTAGTGTAAATTAATCATAGATCAAATATATTTGATAATTTTAATTGATTTTTCAACTTTCAATCATTTGAAACCCTTACATTAATTCATAAACCCTAAACTAGATAACTATATAAAATTTGATCAATTAAGATTAGCAAAATTAAGCAACTACTATAATCCTAAAGCAAGATCAAAATTGATTTAAAAATAAAATTTAACTGAATTGAAGTATTAAATTAGAAACCTCTAATTTAATATATTAACCTAGTATTCCTGCATGAAAAAATTATGATTAATCAACTATAATTCAACATAAAAATAGATAAACATAAAAAAATATAAGGTTGAATATAAATTATACCAAATCAACATTCAACTCATACATTCTAAGTAATCAACACAAAAAATAAAGGAAAGAGGAAATCAACTAGAATATATCAACATTATAGCTTAAGATCTTATAATCAAATAGAGATAAGCCTTAAATTCTTCAAATAAACCAAAACTTTATCCTTTTATGGCTAAAGGAGAAGAGACTTAGAGAAGAAAGAAAAGTTATCTAGTATTTTTACTGAATTATGTCAAGAATGTTCTTGTCTTTGAAGGCATAGCCCTATATTTAATTTGCTAAGCTCTAAAACCTAGTGGACCAAGATAATAGGCCTTCTAGGATTATAAAGAATAGGGCCTTGCTAACTTTAGAAGATCAAAACCTATTTTACAAAATAATGCACTACAAGAGTTATTATAATGAAATATTATTCATTGAACTCTATACATGAAAATTGTAGAAGTTATCTTAGAAAACTTAGGATACTAATTTCACCTTAATTGACCGCTGGAGCTCTACTAAAACTAGCTCAGTTGGAATAAAAATAGAGCTTTAACTTCTTCATTAAATTAGGCTATCCAGACATCTGAATAGGGCTTTAACTAAAATATGAGAATTGTAGAACTTCCTTTAAGCTTTCCAACGATACAAAGACCACTCAAAGCTAATATCTAGAGCTTAAGATATAACTAAAATTTTAAAAAAGTGTAAAAATTTCGTATTAACTAAATAATTTCAAATCATTGTAAAATCAATCCCAAATTACATAATAAAGCCAATTCTATAAAATTAAACATATGTAACACATTAAGAAGCATGAAATAAGAGGAAATAATTCCCCCACACTTAGCTTTTTCACAACTTCAGCAAGACATAACATTTATAAAAACTAAAAATAAAATATTTACTTTCCAAAATTTTCAAAATTAGAAATCCACAAATAAAAAATAATTAAAGCCATTAAAAGATATAACATATCATAAAGAAAATTCTTGATAATTTTGAAACTAACCAACCTAATAATCTCATTCAAATAGAGTATATCAACATAATAGATTATCACAAAATTTGCTCTTTAACTCTCAAGTGTTTAGAGTAATTGTTTCGTGTAATTATTGCACTCAAATTCATTTCATGAAATTACTCTACCATAAGTTTGTTAATTATCTAATCTCCACTACTCAAATCACATGCATAATATAAATCAAAATAATTTTATTCAATATTGTAATGTAGTTAAGGAAAAAGAAAGGAAAAATGAAGATATAAAAAGGTAAGAACTAAAGAAATTAATAAAGCACTAAAACTATAAACATATAGGCCAATAATGAATAATTATAACTTAATGCAATAATCCAACTTCAAATTCAAATATTTATTAACTTTTTTCTTCTTTCTTTCTTTTTTTTTAACTTCTTTTTGCCTTATTCTTTTTTAATCATTTTTTCTTATTAACTTTCTTCTTTTTTGTTGTTTCTTTATTTTTTTATTTTCATTTTATTTAACCTTTGAACTTAAAGCTAAAAAAATTTCATAATATACACACTTGCACACCACCATACTTATCTAAAAAACCATCCCATAAAAAATTAAATACTCTACTAATGGCTAAGGTAAGGTAAAGGTACTTATTTTTCATTGGATAAATGTTTATAAGTGAATTAATAAAGAAAAGATAATTAAGCTCAAGGGGGATCAAAAAAGATATTTATTTAAGGTTAACTATTTGTCTTTAGTTTAAACAAAGAAAAGATGTCTTTATCATTTTTGCACATACATGTGCAAATGTAATCTCAAAAAAAAAAAAACTTAAAGCAAGTTGTAAAAAAAATCATGGAAGAACACCATATAAAAAGGAAAAAGAATAGTATAAAATTTTAATATAAGACTCAAAATCTCATTAGGAAAGTCATATTACTAAAATTCAGTTTACCAATTCAAAATTCATTACTACACTAATTAATTTCAAGAAGCAAAATCATTCATTCAATCATTTTATGAATCCTATCTAATTTTAATTGAATCCTATTCACACAAATTTTTATCAATGGAAAATAACTAAAATAACTTTAAAAGACTTAAAATCAAGTTTTTTTATATTTTTTTATTTTTTAATCAAAAAGCATTAATTAAAGATACAAAATACAAAATAAATTCTAGAAGTCTCCTCCTATATTTAGATTATACATTGTGCTTAATGTCAAACATATCAACATCATAAAAAAAAGATAAAGGATAAGTAAATAAAAAAATGGTAAGAGAAAGCAAATTTAAAAAGCTTAAGTTGTCTCTTAAGAAGCACCTTTCTTTAATATCTTTAACTAAACATGGCTTTAATTTTTTTCAAAGAGAATCTATATGAAAATTGATGTCACAAACCATTTCCAATTATGACTGACGTGGATCCCATTACCAGTTTCTATAAGTCTTAATAATTTTTCACGCTTTCTTCTAAACAAAAGTGTCTAAATTTTAGGGGGACTTAAAATTTTCTTTTAAATTTTTGTGAAAAAATGGATAAAGTCTCTCTTATTTTTGGACACCTCTCGAGCCACATGCCCTGATAAAACAAAACTTGTTTTATCCAGTTACGACAAAATCATATTTATACACATAATACAGGATAATTTCAATTTTACACATATACAATGATCAAACTTGTTATAAATCTCTATTTGAATACAGGTTACATTTCTAACTGTTAAATCTTTAGTAAGACAATCTTGTTTCCCCATGGATGCAATAAGCTTTAATATGCTCACTAAAACTTGAAAATATTAAAGACACAACAAAGTGAGTTACAAGAACTTAAGTGAACATATATCTACCACTATCTTATAAGAATTCAATTTTACATATGATAATCATAGATTAAATATGTGATAAGTTAAAACTATTAACAAATTCATTTCCTGGCATTCTAAAACCTATGAAACTAAATCTTGAAATAAGAGTTCTCCTGCACAAAACCCATGAAAAGTACAACTATCTGATAATGCATAACATAGTTGTCACAAGTACAACTATCTAACAATGCATAACATAGTTGTCACAATACGAACTACCTATTCCAGGTAAACAATGCAATCACAAACAACCTTTAAGGTTGAAATACAAACAAGTCATCATATCCACATTATGTCTTAATATTTATGTCAAACAATGATATCCAATAACAAACAAAATTTTAATAACATATCATATGTTTAGTTATAGTAATCATATATATAGTCACTTTTCAATTTCTAAGCCAATACTTTATTTTTCTCAATAGCTTGTCGGCAATTTTCCATCCAATTCTTGGACTAATCTTATATTCTTTATAACTATTAGCCAAAAATTTTCCATTCGATTTTTGGTATCATCTTTTCATTATAAATCATAACATCTAATGTTAGTACTCTAACGCAGTTCTTAATTTTCCAATACCATAAAAGACTTAGTTCATAATGTAGTCAATTTGCTAGAGTTTCATTTTATTTGTATCATTAGATCTAATAAAAACCCACATGGACAACTGCTTCATAATTATGGACTATCAAAGCATATAATACAATCACAATATGATTTATTGCAGCCTTATCTCAATCAATCAGTCAGTATTTAATAACAATACTATGCTTCCACTGTTCACTCTAATCAATTAATATTCACTTAAATAGCTATCTATTATTATCCTACGGCGATGAACTCATACATGAATTTATATGTATGAATAGGAAATCTATACTATTAAGTAAAAAAATATAATTCACAATATTTAAATTATTTTCTAACAAAATATTAAGAAGTGATGAGATATATACTCACTTATTGTAACTAATCCATCTTGGAGGTTTTGAAGTAACTATTTTCCTCTTTTTGTATTTTCCTCCTATTATCACCATTTACGAAGAGTAATTTGTAAATATATTAAATTTACTTATTTTCTCTTCAATTTACTATTCTTGTATCTAGAAGCTAATCAAAATATTTTAACCTCCTCTATTGAAGTTCTGTTATTTCTTTTTTCAATCAATCATGAGAAATTAGAAGTATAACATATGAAGATTTTATAATCTAGATCATATAAACGAAATAGTAAAACTTGATACCATAACTAGTGTCCATTATTTTCCTAATCTATACTATTATTTCTTTTATATCTTTGAAGTTATCATAAAAATTAGAAACTTTCATAAACAATAACTTTTTCAAACCAAAGTTCAAATATTATCAATTTTATAAATACTAAAACTTAATATTGTCAAGATAGTTTATTATCACCACTTTATGGAATTAACTATTAAATTTTCACTATTTTTAGCTTTATTCTACTGAACTTATTGGATCACATTTTTCTTGAACTAAGTTTGAGTCCTTTAAGGATTTGTAATATGACATCCCATGTATATATATTTTGTTTCAACCAAATTATTTCAGTGTTTCACAACATAAAGTCATATTTCTCCTATACATCACCATACATTTCCAAAATTATCCAACCAAATTTCCTACAACAACCTAAACCATTAGTGTATACTTAAACTTACTCATACATGAATTTTTCTAAAAATATATAACTCATGTGACATTCTAAAATAACACTACTCGTGATAAAATATAAAAATTGTATTTTTTTTAATTATTAGTACTTATCTCATTTATGTATAAAAGTAAATTTCCTAAATTAGACTTCAAATCACCAAAAATATTATAATATAAGATTGTTCATTACTGTCGGAAAAGGTTGCCGATAACTCGCCGGCGCCCAGAACAGCATCATACTCTGACGAGGGCAAAAAGGAGATAGCACTTGCGGTATTGTTTCAGACTTCAAATCAAGGCTTCCAATGGTCTACAGCTGTTGCCGGAGTTCAAGGAACCACCGGAGAAGCTCGAGGTGGTGTGTAATGCTCAGAGTTGGCCATGGATGATCCGCAATATTGCACGATTTTCTACATGCTGAGTTGCTGCTAGTTCCCCGCTGGTGAGAAATGCCATCGCTGAGCAGTACCCCATGGCAGCTTGCGACGGCAACGACAGTAGCAACACACGCCATGGACACAGAGAAGGGAAGTTAGCAAGAGAGGAAACAAACATAGAAGAAGCAGGGGAGGGAGAAAGTGGCGGTGCTGCTGAGGATAGAAAGAGGCGGTTCTGTTTTTTTCTTTCTTTTTTAGGAGGGCTATCCGAATAAAACAATAAAAAAGAAAGGGATGGCAACTGAGAGAAAAGAAAAACCTGAAGAGTGGAAAGAGAGGGTGACGGAAATCCTAAAAAAAAACTAGCTGAAAAAGACAAAAATAATAGAAATATGAAACTCATTTCCACAAACACTAATTTTATTTCAATTCTTAATTTGGTCATTTCCGTTTTCCACCAATATATTTTTATATACTTGCATTAACTTGAAAATTTTACAATTCCTAACATTATTATTTCAACTTCAAGTAATTAATTTAATATTCTTTGCTTCCAAAATATTAAAATTATCTTCAACTTATGAGAAATTTCTTATAAAATAATTTTAATTTATTCTTACATTGATAATGATCATAAAAATAAATAATTCTCATAAATATTATTATCCAATTTTTCAAAACCTTTAATTTGGAACATAAATTTAAAATCTAAATATCAATCGAATAATAAATAATTATCAACAAATATTAAAATTTATAAAGTTTAAATTTTGGGATATGACATTTGACTACATCCATTACTTTCAAATTATCAACCTTTAATTTACTCATCAAAAAGGTCCTCTGTAAATTGAAATCATCCAGTATAATTTCTTCAAATATTATCCTCAAATCACTCTATCTTGAATGTTCAAAATCATCATGTATAATGAATTCAACATAAATAATAAAATAATTAGGATGATTAATAAGAAAGCTCTTTTGTTCCTTTAAAAATTTAAATTTGTAAGGATTAATAGAAGGTACTAAATTAATGGTAGGCACCACTTTTGTAAATTGTATTTCTTCATGATTATAAATTTTTTCACATCTTAAAACAATATTATTCTCATCACCTATAAATGTTGAAATCTCCATACATATAACACACTTAATATCACTATCACAATAAGTGCACTAATGGCCGTCCATACAATCCATAAATTTAAAAAGTTTAGGAAATTCAACTAGCATGTCATCATAAATAGCATAAGTAAACACATCAAAATCAAATAAATCAAAACCACCAATGTCAAAAATAGCAACATTAGAAGTAGAATTATTAGAAATAGCAAAATTAGAAAAATCACAATAAGGAATATCATGAAATAAAGGCTCAAAAGTACAAAGATAAGATACAAAATTATCATGTATAACTTCAGAAATATCAAACTTAACTGTTATATCATTAAACTCCATGGTTAATATTCCATCTTAGACATTAACATGATTTTTGCTATTTTAAGAAAAAGTTAGCCAAGAATGATTAAGGCAAAAACCTCAAATGTCTCATTTTTTATCTCCAAAATGTAAAAATATACTGCAAAAATAAGTCTATTAACTTACACTTAAATATCTTCAAGAACACCTAAAGGGTAAATTTTAAGTTTTTTTGTTAATTGTACAACCACCTTTGTTTGTTTCAAAGGTCCCAAAATTAAAGTATTAAAAACAAAAAAAAAAGATATGACATTAATTGAAGCTCCTAGTCTAATATAATATGCTTAATTATAGTTTTTTCCTATAACACATGGAATAATGAATGTGCCAAGATCTTTATATTTTTTTGATAATTTTCTTTGAATGATAGCATACATATTTATTCCCACACTTACTTTTTTATTGTCCCTTAATTTTCTCTCATTGGGGTGTAAATTTTTTAAAAAGTTAATATATCTTGAAATCTATTTTATTAAATCTAACAAAAGTATGTTAACTTCTACTTTTTTAAGAGAATAAAAAATTTATTTTTCATCTTCAATTTTCTTAGATGAAACAACTTTTCTTGGAAAAGGAAAAAGAATAGAAAAATCAGTGGGAGGTGTAGTTTAGGGAAAGAAGTTACCTTACTTTCATCATGTGTTTTCTTTTTTATTGGTTGCTTTTAATTATTATTATTATTTTTTGGTTTATGGCTTGCTTTTGGTTGGGAAGATAAGGCATATCAATTTACTTGCCACTTTTAAGCATTGTAGAGTTCATAACTTCTTTACCTCTTACATTACTAAAAGAAGGTTATCCTAAACCTTGTACTTTTAGCCTACTTATAGTAGAAGATAATTGGCCAATCTAAGTTTGTAAATTGATGGTTACAGCTTCTATTCCTTATTAAAACTATAAGTTATTTGTAGTCATTTGCTTGAACAATTCTTCAGAAAATAGTTGAGAAGAAGTTGAAGTTGAATATAGTTTAGGAGCAGGATTAGGTGGCATTCTATTATGAAAAGGATAATGCTAAGCTTGACCAAAATTGGTGTCATATTTATAATTTTGATTATCTCTCCAACTAGGATATTAAGATTGTTGTTGGTATAGTTTAGGTTGCTACTAGTACTAGTATTGTGATTTACCAGGGAAGATTGGTACAACATAAGCTTAAGGAGAATACTCATTATCTTACAATGTAAGGAAAAATCATAAGGATGAGTTAGACATAAGGAAATACCATAAAGTCTACTAGAAGGAGGAGAAGAAGCTTGGATTTACTATTGTCCCATTACCATTTATCTTACTAAAAAAGTTAATTCATTCAATTTATTATCTAATCTTTATTGATTTGAATTAGAAAACTTCATCTCATTCATACCTCTAGTAATAATTATAATTTTGTTTCCAAATTGCTGAGTTTGCTATTATATTAGCTATTAAATCCCTTGTTGCCATAAAAGTTTCATCTATTAATATTTCACTACTTGTAGCATTAATCATACTCCTATTTATAGGAATAAGTTCTTCATAGAAATACTAAATCAAAAGTTGCTCACTAATCTGGTGATGTGGATAGCTTGAATACAACTTTTTAAATCTCTTCCTATACTTATATAATATTTCACTAGTAATCTGCCTTATGCCATTGTAGTAACTCTTGAAGCAGGGAAGAATTTCTTAAGAAATAACCTTTTCATATCATTCTAGCAAATGACAGAACCTAGTTGTAAATAATATAACCAATCCTTAGTTGTATTAGCAAGTGAAAAAGAAAACACTTTTAATTTGATATAGTCTTTTAAAATGTCATAATGCTTCATGGTTGAGCAAACTATATGAAATCCCTTCAAGTGCTCACAAAAGCCCTCACCTACAAGACCATAAAATTTAGGAAACAAATGTTTTAATTTAGATTTAAGCTCAAAGTTAGCATCAAGTTCAAGATATTAGATGCCTAAAGGTTATTAACTAACATTAGGGGTTACCATGTTATCATAATTATCAAAAAGTTTAGAATTAAGGATAGGGATGCTACAACTACTTGTATTTCTAGTATTACAAAGAAAATAAAAAGTTCTATCTATTTCAGGATCAAATTCTAACAATTCACTAACAGTTCTTCTAATTATACACTACACTACACTATACTATACTACACTAGATAAAAGTATAGAAATATAAAAACACTAAAATACTAATGCAAAATGAAAAATCATACAAAACACATCTAGTTAACCTATTTAAATTTTTTTAAAAATTATAGAGCCACCATAGAATGAAAGCTATAACCATTCAAAACCAAAAAAAAATGTAATAAAAATCTTTAAAAATTTAAAAAAAGGGTCTAAATGGTGGAATTTGGCCAAAAAAGGGGACAATAATTTTATTATGAGACTTGATTAAAAAAAATGTTCTCTACCATCACGAAAAATTTTAACTCAATCGAAGCTAGTCATTTTGATACCTATTCAAAGGATGGGAGATAGTACATACACCCTATTCAAATGAGCCAAAATCTCTATTGAAGTGGAAAATGAAGTAATATATTGTGGAGAAGGATGAATTGAGGTGGAGGAATATGCAATAACTAAAGAATGCAAGAAAATACAAAAAAGTGAGAGATACCATAAAATGCAAAAAAACACTAATAAATACAACAATTAACTAGAATGCTTAAATAGCTATGAAATACATAGCTAATAAAAGATGAAAAGGATGAATTCAAGTGGATCCCTAGCAATGGTACTAAAATTTTAATGTATGTCATAACACACTAAAGTTAGATATTAATAGTTAATAAAAATTTTCTAATATAAGGTAACAACTAGGTTGAACCCTAAGGATCTACTTGATATTATCCTTTCTTAATGATTTACTAACAAATAGAATGCAAATGAAATGCAAATAGAATGTAAAAATAAAACAAAATAGGATGCAAATAGAAGTGAAACAAAACAAAATGTAGGAAAGTAAACAAGATGCAATTAATAGAAATAGAATGCAATTAGGGGGTTTTGAATCAAAATTAGATAGAATTAATAGAAATAAAATATAAAAGTAATGTAGAAATACAAAAAATCAATATAGCAAAATAATTGATTCAAAGATTTGAGAGGTTTTAAAGTGGATTGATCATAGATCAAATATATTTGACAATTCTAATTAATTTTTCAACCTTGGATTATCCAAAACTCCTATAATAATTCATTAATCCTACACTAAATAACTATTTAGAATTTAATCAATTAAGATTGGTAAAACTAAATAACCTTTAAAATCTATAAAGATAGGTCAAAATTGATTTAAAAATAAAATTCAACTGAATTAAAGAATTAAACTAGAAATCTCTAATTTAATCTTTCAACCTTTTGTTCCTACATGAAAAATCATGATTTTCCTACCATAATTCAATACAAAAACAAATAAATATTAGGAATCATAAAGTTGAACATAAATTATACCAAGTCAATATTCAACTTATACGTTTCAAGCAATCATCACAAATAATAGGGAAAAGAAGAAAATCAATTAGAAAATATCAATATTATAGCTTAGGATCTCATAATCCAAATAGAGATAAGTCTCAAATTTCTTGAATTAACTAAAAATTTTGTTTTCTATTGCTAAAGGAGAAGAGACTTGGAAAAAAAGAGAAAAGCTATCTAATATTTTTACTAAATCATGTCAAAAGTGTTTTTGCCTTTGGAGACATAACCCTATATCTAATTTGTTAAACTTTAAAACCTAATAGACTAAGAAAATAATTCTCCTGGGGTTATAAAGAATAAGGATTTGCTTATTTTTAGAAGTCTAGAACCTATTTTCTAAAATAATGCATTACAAGAGTTATTAAACTGAAATCTCATAGGTTTAACTTCTACTCAATATAAGACCATCAAAACTACATAGTTTCACTGAACTCTAAATATGAAATTGTAATGATAGGTCTTAAGAAACATTGGGCACTAGTTTTAGCTTGATTGAACCTTTGAAACTTTAAATACGGTTTAAAAAATGAAACTAGTTCATCTAGTATAAAAATAAAGCTTTAAATTCTCAGCTAAATTAGGCCACTCAAACATTTGAAGTATCTTTGACCAAAACATGAAAGTTATAGAGCTTTTTTTGAGCTTTCCAACATTATAAAGATCACTTCAATTTGATATCTAGAAGTCAAAATGTAACTAAAAATCTAAAATAGTGTAAAAATTTAACATTAATTAAATAATTTCAAGTCATTGAAAAAATAACCCCAACTCACATAATAAGGCTAATTCTATAACATTAAACATAGGCAACATATTAAAAGGTATAAAATAAAAAGAAATAATATAAATAAAATCTTACACATCACTCATAATGGGGGAATTATAGATTAATTCAAGTTTTCCATTTCCAAAATAATAAAAGTATCTAACAAAATCCAAAGCAACTATGGAAATCAAATTCCTTCTATTGGAAGGCATATAAATGACATTATTCAAATGCAACTCATGTATATATGATAGACCCATAGAAATTGTTCTAATGTGCTTCACTTATATTCTATCTCTATTTCCAAGCTGAACAACAAGCTCCCCTTTACTTAGCCTTCTTAGTTTTCTTAGTGCACGTAAATATGTCATCATATGAATGGTAGCATCAACGTCTAACCACCAAATATTTGATGGCATATCAATAATATTGGACTCAAAACAAATTAAGGTTAAAGTGTTGCCTTTCATATTTTTCTCGAGTCATTTTTTGTACTGGAAGCAATATGCCTTCCTATGCCTATACTTCTTATAAATTTTACAAAATATATGGTTTCCCTCAAATTAGACTTTCTTAGGCTTTTAACCTTGTTCATAATTTTCGTTCTTTTTATTCATAATTGGACCTTTCTTTGTCATTCCTTTAATGTAACTTCCCCCTATTTAAAAGTTAAACCATAATAAATTAAGTTAATAACATGAACCTTCCCTTTTTTTACCTCCTCCTTATCTTGACTAACAATAAAAATCAACTCATTGATAATTCATTGAACTCTCTAAGTACTATAAAATGTCCTTAGAACATCAAAATGTGCTAGTAAAGGTTCTAGTACATGCTAAATTAGGAAAGTGCCGCCTAGTTAAACCTTTAAACTTTTTTAACTTGTTATAGTAATTGATCAATTTTGTTATGTTCTTCTTCACTCCACTAATACCAATATATATTATTTTCTCAAGTAGAAAAAGGTATTGTCCTTTCTCAACCTCTTTGAATTTGACATATTTCTTAACTCCAAAGTCAAGAAATGCCTTAACATTTTCATTTTTAAGGATACTATGTCTAATGGTCTTATCCATCTTCATTGTCATCAAACATACCCTATTTGAGTGGATCTACCTCTTATGTTTGTTCTTTTGTTCTATAATAGAGTTAACATCAATAGTGGACTCCACTTCCCTTAGTGTTAGAACAAGACTAGTTACTGCTAGATAAAGTTTTAACGACTTGGTGTTGTTCTCATAATTCATCTCATCCAAAATCTTAATGGAATTCAATAGGATAGGTATTGAAGCTAGGGAAAAATTATCAATACATTAACACTTGTTACTTTAATCATGCTTTTGATTTTTTTTTCTCATTAAATTATGCAATTATACACAATATACTATAAGACCTAATAACGATGGGAAATTTAAGATCTTATAATATAATAAAAGAATTAAATACTATATTCTTAAAACTTAACTTCAATAGGGTGTTCAAAATTTTAGAAATACAATATTTAATCCTATACTTATATTATTGTCAACAAGTTATATTAATAATATACCATACCAATAGGGTATTTAAGATATTATGAACATAACACTCTCCTTAGTTTAATTAAGATTTTAATTATTTATCAAAAAAATTTCATGTTGTTAGGCCCACAATGGACAAGTTTGCAATTATATAAAATTTCATGGCATAATGTGAGTATAATTGATTCCTACAAAATTATTTCCCTTATAAATATATCTATGAAAATTAATTTAATGGCAAAATAGTAATAAAAATTTTCACAAAAATTATATATAGAGGCCAAAGGAATCACATGCCAAAACTTTCAAGTCCTAATAAATTTTAATATGTACTTAAATAAAATGGAAAAAATGATAAAAATATTTTTAATTTAAAAAAATTAAAAAATATTCATAATTACAAGTTTGAAGAGTGGAGTTTAGCAATATAATTTTTTATTACCATATGATACCAATAAGTAAACACGTAGATTACATGTGCCACTAGCATGAGTAGGCTTGACATCCATTAGTCATTTTGACCTCTAGTTAGGTCTACAACTAGGTCACCTAACCCATTTTCAATTAGAAGCTATTTTATGCATTTTTAATGTGATTTTCAACACAATTTTTATTAGGTTTTCATCCTTGACATGATTTAAGACCAACTAGCTAAAAATTTGATCCAAAAACTTGATGAAATTGCTTCACTTTGAAGTTCAAATTTTTTGAAAAACTTTAATGCCCCTTTAATGTCTTAAAATGGTAAAATTCTTGATTTTTGCATCCTTTTAATTCTAATTGCATCTCATACATAAAAATTCATAAAAAAAAATTAAGATTCATGCTATAAATATAATTACCTTTCTAGAAAAAACTTTAATGGCCTTTAAAGTTTTAAAATGGTAATATATAATTTTAACTCATTTTAAATGCATTTTCATCAACAATAATTAGTACTCATTAAATAATAATCAAAACTGATGAAAATGCCTTTCAATTCATTCATGAAATTTTCCTGAAAAAATTTTCAAAAATTTTCTCAAATAATCCAAATAGTATAACAATTGGATTTTATGGATGAACTAAAACTTTTCCAGAAAAGAAACATAACAGCATACTAGATTATTTTGTTCCAAAATGCTACTGCAACGGAAATATATATACAAAGCCAAGCTTTTCTAGGACCTTAAATATAGAACTAAGTATATGTTTTGCTACAATACCAAACTTACTAACGTTATGCGAAGTTGCAAACATATCCACGTACGAATGTTTTCTTGTATTGCTGAATGCATTATAATACAAAACAACTTTGGGACCAATCATATACAGTGAAACCTTTTAGTATCACTATACGTAAGATGAATAACTCTGTACATGCTTTTCCGTGTCCATATTCCTTCGGAGACGTATGTATAATATATCTCCACAATGTGATGAAACATTTTGATCCAAAATTTATATACAAAACATCACGTAAATATGTACATAATTTACAAACTATTTTGCAGATTATACATGATACAATTTTTAAAATATATAATAGTAAAATTTAAGTAATTTTTCAAACTCATAGCAATACTGACTAATTTTATAAACATCATAGGAAACATGTAAAATCATCATCAATTCCACATACAAATTAGCCATACCAACATGATTTATATGCTTTGATACCGGTTGTTAAGATTATATTGAAAATTTTATTAATCAAGACATGTGGTAGGCACAAATTTTTACATAAATTAAATAATATATATGTGGATGAAATATATTACTTACACTTCAAGCTAACTCCATTGAGATGAAAATTCAATCTCCAAATTAAGATGACAACTATAATCCACAATTCAAGTCCAAACCTTTTAATCTAAGTACAAGTATTCTCATAACGTGCGCTCCTTTTTTTCAATCCTAATTATCAATTTAGGTATGTTGTGGAGAGAAAATAACTGCAAACTAGTAGAGAGTATGCAATTAGTGTAGAATTTAGGAATAATGATCCATTTAAATAAACTGTAATTAGTAGTAGATTGATTCATCACCAAAATTCATTTATTAGTAAAATTTGGGCTCAAATGTCACTAAAGCCCAACTTAAATGTCATTTGGGTTATAACACTTTAGCACTTTATATAATTATTGAATTATTAGATCCAATATTAAAATAATTCCAACAATCTGGCATTTAAAATTTGATCAAGATGCCATTTTATATATTCTGTAATTAAGGTGCTCTCTCGTTCGCATTCATAGAATCACAGAGGCAATTTTAGTCGTGTTATGATAGAAAGAATGCTATGATTAGCATATTAATTCAATGCATCACTTGCATATCGCATCAAATTTGAACCGTAGACAGAGCTCAACTAATATAATTGATAAAAAGAAAGGTCCATCATTTATGGACTAAGTTGACACTGGGCATGAACACGACAATTACTGACTTTGGAGGTAATATATACTTGAATTCATTCATCAGAAAAACTCAGCAGTTTACAGATTTGTTGAGTTTTTTGAGATTGAAAGTCTATAAAATAAAGTTGGGTAAGGCATACGGACGAAAGTATTGTACCTCAAAACTCTTATTTATTCAAAAATAAAATTAGGGAAGCATGGTGGATACAAATTTAAGGTAGCAAATGAATGAGTTGTGATGGATATGTATAGAATTGAAAGTACATAAATTATTATTGATCCACTTATTCAATTAACATCCAATGTGAAATATTAAATGAATCTTAGATTACCTCTAACTTTTGAATATATGGTTAACTTAATTTATTCATTTATTTATTAGATAATTATTTTTTAAAAAATATTATTATTTTTATTGATATTATTTTTCCACCACTATTTTGTATCTATCACCACATTTCAAAATAAATTTATGCTATTAGATATCACGACCCATCTTGATCGTGACCTGCATAGATCTCATTACCGATTTCTACAAGTTTTAACAAAATTTCACTCTTTTTATCTACAGGAGTTTCCAAATTTTAGGGCGGATTTAAAATTTTAATTCAAAATTTTACAAAAAAAATGAATAGAATCTCTCTTGTTTTTAGACACTTCCCAAGAGCCGCATGCTCTAAAATATAAAACTTATATTATCCAGATATGATAGAATCAACATTTATACAATATCATACATTCTTAAGACAATTGCACAAATACATATTTAACACAACTACTAGATCAGCCACATCTCTATTTTTAATGTTGATCCTAACTCAATACAATTTCAACTGTCAAATTTTCAGTTCGAGCAATCTTTACTTCCCCATGGATATAAAAAGCTCAACTATGCTTACTTCAACCTAAAAATATTTAAAATATAATAGAAGTGAGTTATAAGAACTTAGTAACCATATATCAACCACTATCTTGCAAGGAGATCATTTATAAATAATAATCAGTAAGTTTATCATATCATAAATTAGAATTTAATAACAAATCCATTTCCTAGGCATTTTAAAACCTATGAAATCAAATCTTGAAATGAGAGTTCTCCTACACAAGACACATAAAAAGTACGACTATCTGATGATACATAACATTATCATCACAATACACATTACCCATTCTAAGTAGACAACATAATCACAAATAGCCTTTAAGGCTAAAATACAAACAAATCATCACAATCTCATTATGCCTTTACATTCACATTAAACAATGGCATCCAATAACAAGTAAAGTTCTAGTATTATATCTTATCACACATTTAGTTATAGTAACCATATATGAAGCCCCTTTTTTTATTTCAAGATTTAATTTATACTTTTCTCAACCATTCATTGGGTATTTTCCATTCAACTCTCATATCAATCTTATATTCTTCATAATTATCAATCGAGAATTTTCCATCTGATTTTTAGTCTTATCTCTTCATCATAAACTAGAATATCTAATGTCAATGTTCTACCATAGTTCTCAATTTTCCCAATGCCTTATAAGGCTTAGTTCACAATGTAAATTCACTAGAGTTTCACTCTATTCATGTCATCATATCTAATATAAGCTCACATAGATAACTATTCAATTATCACAAGCAATTAAAGCATATAACACAATTACAATATGATCTATTATAGCCCTATCACAATCAATCAGTCAATATCTAATAACAATACTTCGCTTCCACTGCACACTCTTGCTAATTACCATTCATTTAAATAGCTATCTATTTTTATCTTATGGTGACAAACTTATACATGAATTTATATGCATGAATAGGAAATCTGTACTATCAAGTAAAAGAATATAATTCAATATATTTAAACTATTTATTAATAAGATATTAATAAGTGGTGAGATTTATACTCACATAATGGTCTGGATCCACTTGGAGGTTCTAAAGGATCCGTAATCATTTTTTTGCATTTTTCTTCTAATGTCACCATTTACAAAGTCAAATTATAATTATATGAACATTTCTTACTTTCTTTCCACTCATCTTAAATCCTTATTCAAATCACAATATATTAGCATTTCTTCAAGCTGTCACATGAAAAAGGTTATTTTTTGAAAGTTTTAGCAAAAATCTATTATATGGATAAAAATGGATTTTGCTTGGTTCATGATGGCATCTTACAAAATATTAGAATCTAATGCTCTATATTTATTCTAACTATATTATTCTATCAATCTTGTAATATCCCAAGTTAAGATCTAAGATTTTATAAATTTTGGAGCTTATGGATGATATTTATTTGCTTAGTTAATATTTGGTTTATATTTATTTTTCAAATTAAATGTTCTGAAATATTGGAAATAATATTCATGATGATATTCAAGATTTATTTATTTATTTTCAAATGACTATTATTAAAGTAAGATTTGTTTAAATATTTTGTGAGGATTTTTTTATGAGTTGAAAATAATAATAATCATGGGTACTAAGTTCTATGAAGTTAATGGTTGGTATTTGATAAGTTTATTTTTAAGAATTGAGAAAAAATATTTATTTAACTAATTTGAAATTTATTAGATTGTTACAAACATATATAGATTTTGACGGAGAATTTAAAATAATTGAAAATTTCCGGATGAAATAAGTTTATGTAAATCAATGGCTAAGATTTAGTAAAAGAAAGTGGGTAATTGAGAGGAGTGACTAAGATTTTTGGTGTAAAATAGTAAATGTACTTTAGCGACACCAAGCCTACAACCCCTCTTTTATTTTTGCAATTTTAGACAGCCTTTTTCCTTGGTTTCTATGTTGTCCTCCACGTCTAGCTGTTGTTCCTTTTATTTTTTCGAATATCTCCCTTTTATTTATTTAATTTGGTTATGTCAACTGCTACCCAAATAAATTTTCCCTTTCTTATTTTTTTCTTTTAGCATTTATCCTCTCTCTCTTCATCCCTCCCTCACCACCTTACTCTCAGCTCTCTCTCTCTCTCTTATTTTTTTTTCTTCTTCCTCTTGATTCCATCACTGTCATGCCTTCCTTGGAGCTGAGCCACCGTCATCTGCCATACTTACTACTACTCTATTGCTAGATATTTGACCATTAATAGCACAAGTGGCTTCTTTTCAATCGTGACGAGAAACACACCAACGAGTTGAGCAGAAAAAAATAAAAATGGGCTGGTGATGCTAACTCCAATTGCTAACTACTGTCCAAAGTTGCTTCTAGCTTTCTCCATTTTTAATGAAGCTGAAATGCAAAGGAGAGCCATGGTTCAAGGCGTTAAGTACAAAAAAATAGAGAAACTTGGTTGTGCTATTTTTCGGCAAGCTTAGTTACTTTCCGGTGCTGGCAAGCTACCGGTGACCTTTCCCGACAACAATGAGCGATCCTATATCATAACATTCCAATATTTACGATGATTAGATAGTTAATCCAATCTATCCATTTTTATATATATTTATGATACACAATAATACTTAGGAAAAATATAATTTTTATGTTATAAAAATACTAAAATAGAATAACTAAAATGTATATGGAAGGCCCTAAATATGTAAAAAGTAATTTTTATTATTTTAGAATCAAAGATAAGAATATTATGACTACAATGATATGATTGAATTTTCTAAGATTATTAGGTATTGATCATTCTAGTTGCATAAGGTTGATTTAAAAGTTGCCATACTTTGGTTTGGATCTATATTGGTTTAAAGAGATTTCTATAATAAGAAGTATTTTGAATGTTTAGTGATAATTCAGCAAAATAAAAGTTTTATGACATTAGAAAATTTAAACTAAACTTTTATTTTTCTCTTTTAAATTTTTAATTTTGGTCAACATAAATAGTCATTTCCTTAATATTATATTTCTTAAAATTGAAATTCATAAAAGTAAATATAATTGACCAAATATTTTAACATTGGCATTCATTAAATAACATGTGTTTAATTCAAAATTGATCTTACAATGAAATCAAAAAACATTCAAAATAGAAAAAATATCCATTTTTCTTTGAATATTGATTAATTAAGTATCTGCATATTAAATCATGTATAAATCTATTACAATATATTTTTCAACAAAAATTTGTGTACATTTTTTTATGTTGGCATAAATCTTTCTAATCTCTTCACTTCATTTCAAACTATTGATGATATAAATACTCACACAATAATTATATATAGATTCTATTTTATATAAGTAACTGATAAGTTAATTAATAACTGATAAACTAGTTAATAACTAATAAACTAACGTATACTAATTGTATAAGAAATATTTTATAAAATTATCTATTGAACTACTTGAAATTATAAAATGACAAAAAAGAATATATTAATAAAAATAAATATATAAATTAAATTAAAATTTTTATATTTTTCTAAAGATTAAATTATATTAACACAATTAAAATGTTCAAAATAAAAATATAATATCTAATATTTAATTAATTATATCTTATGAACTAACATATTTATTACTTACATAATTTTTGTTTCATTATTATTTATAATAAAAACATAATTTTATAATATTACATAATTATTTACATACATATTTTTATATATTTATAGTTTAAAATAAGAATATAATTATGCCAAAATTAAATTAATAAAAATAATAAGGATATATTTGAAAAAAATTAAAAGAGTTAAAAGATTATAAACTATAAATTACTTAAAATAAATTATTAAATTAGGCTTTAATTTTTTAAAAAAGTTAGTTCATGAAACACCTCTAAAGAATTTATTAATCATATTAATAAATTATAAATACAAAATAGAGTTATGGTACACATGTTAGAAAATCTCTTTAGTTAATAGTAATAATATTTAAAAAATTATAAAATTCTTTTAGAAACTAATTATTACTATTATGCTTATTTTTAAATTAGTAATTAGTACCATTATATTTATTTTCAAATTTAATTTTTATATAATATTAAAGTAAGGTTAATACGAGTAACTACACTTGATTTTACTTTATTTAGATAAGAATCAATATCACACATATACAAGGATATTATAATAGTTTATTGAAGATATATAATTTTAAAATATTTAAACTTATATTAAATCATTAAGATATCTATTTTTGTATATAAATTAGTAAGATATTTTGATACAATATTTTCTTTATTTATAATATTGTTTTGTATAATCCATAAACGATTTCCACTCCTGAATGACTCGTGCAATATTATATTCTTGAACTTAATTATAGTTTGGAAAGGAAACTAACTTCTTCTATAGTGGACTTTTTTTTTTTTTTTGAGGAAAATTCAAGAAAGTGTCTTATTTGGATCTATTCAACAACAATTTTGGGTTTATATTAATTATTAACTATTTCTTAGCTTCCACTAGATTCATTAGCACAATTAATTAATAATTACACTAAGAGATTATTCAAACTAGATGGAGGATAGTGAAAATGACAACAAAATTTTTGCTCGATTTCAATTTCAAGAAATTAAATCTTAAGTCAAAACAATAATTCTTTATTCAACCAGTTGTCATCGGAACCCAAATCTTCCTATTTATGAAATGTATATTAGAAACCCAGTCATTTTAGGAAAGTCCGGAGAATCAAATGCGAGTACGAAGCAAGTAAAGACTAAATACAATTAAATTTTTGTTCAAAAACAATGAATAGCTCACATTGAACAAGAATACATTTCCATAAAATGTATATAAGAAATTTCGCCATTTTAACAAATTCTAGAGAACCAAATGGGAGTATGAAGCCAGCACACATTGAATAACTTGCATTGAATAATAATGCAGTCCCATGAAGCACCATGGTTAAACAATATAATTACAAGAAGCTCGATTAGGGTTTCGATTAGCAACGAGCTAGCAATTGGAAAGGAAGCATTTGTTGCCTACTGCTGATCAAAAGAGCAGACAAATGCAAGTTAATGTGCGAAAGCTTATTTATAAAAGATGGTGACAAGATAAAGAATCTCATCCTTAAAATCGTAGGTTATTGACAAAATGTTCCTTAAATTATATAATATTATAATTTTGATCTTAAATAATAATTTGTATACACAATATCATCTCTGAATCACTTTATTCAAGGATAGAATTATAGGTATAGACAAACAATATTGTATATATAAACTATTATTTGGGAACAAAATTATAATTTTATATAATTTAGGAATCATTTTACCAATACTCTATAAATTTAAGAAAAAATTAATTTTATCAAAATTGATTAGTTTTACTTTGTTTCTAGTTATTAAACAAAATAAAATAATTTATTTCATATATTATGTTATAAAGGAAATTAACTTCCACGGCTCATTGGCATGGCAAAATATTTTCTCTACTAGAAATTTCGTAAAATTTTTATTAGGTATTAATGTTATTCTCAACTTTTATTATTCAACATCTAAAAATACTTCGTTTCTAACATTTGGTAATTAATTAAAGGATTTAAATTTATTTTATTTTAAGTGGAAATAAGCTTTTCATTATTATTCATTCATGTATCATATAATTACTAGAAAACTGCTAAAATTCTCTAGTTGTAATAAAATTTTTTGGCTATTATTGCTTTTTTAGTGATATGATATCTTTTTTAATTTTTCAACACTTTAAAAAATTTTACACTAACAATAGATTTGTATGAACAATCATTTATTAGCCTTACTTAAGGTAATTCGAAATATATAATGATACTTTACCTCCCAATATGAATGACACTAAATGCAAAAATAAATAATTATAAATTCATCATGCCTAAAATATATATGCACAACTATCTACTCCAAAAATCCTATGACGTACTTTAATGCTAAAATGCACAAGTAGACCCACTTCAATTTTATCAAATAGTAGTTGAGCACCTAAGAAGAAATTTCCCATGGAAAATAAGAAAAAGAGAGAGTAAATTTTCTTAGAAACTTAGTAAGTACGTAAAACTATTAAAAAATAGTTAAAACTCAAGTTTACCATAATAGAAAGTTTACAACCATTTTCTCTCATTAGAGACATCCAGGTCTCTTTTGAAAAGAGTGAATGAATTCTGATATCTTTACTAATGAGGAAAATAAAGACATGTCAAAGAGTGGCTTACCTTTCAAGGAGACACATATGGAACTCGTAATATCAAAACTCGATCACCACCATAACAAAAAGTTTACAACCATTTTCTTTCATTAGAGACATCTAGCTCTTATATCAAAAAGGTAAATGGAGTCTCATACCTTTGTTGATGAGGAAAAGGAAGACATTCCAAAAAATGACCTATCTTTCAAGCAAATAGTATGGATGCTTGCAATATCAAAACCCAATCACAATTATACCTCTCATTTTGCATCATCACACTCACCAAGGGAATTAAATCATAAAACTAATACATTCATATCTTTGATTTCATAATTTAATTGACCATTTAATAACATTCTCATATGTATAACAATAGTAACACTTCATAACTCATTTAATTGAATGGTAATAATTTGATAATATTTCAAAAGTAACTAAAATGAAAAGTAAGTAAATCCCTTTATAACTCATATCCATCCTTATCCCTCATAATCTCATTATTATCCTTCTAAGTCATTACTATCCTTTACAAGCATATATTGAATCTAACTTTCAAATCATAAGTATAATCAATTCACCCCTATTTCAATTTTCATATTCAATAATATAATTCAACTCAACCATTGCAAAATAAATCAATTCACAACATATATTGTATATCATAAAATCATCATACCTTTTTAGTGGCCTCACATCATTTATTCATTATTGTTTAATGCATAATAGTTTATAATATCATCATGAAATGATTAACATGCTTTGAACCTTTGTATAACATAAAATCTAAAACTTCATATGGCATAATTAATTATGCAATCTCAGAGAGCAACTCTACAAGAATATAATTAATTATGTAATCATTATAAAAGTCCAAAGAGCAAGATCCTTAGCCTATAATCGATTATACCATCCTAGAAAGCAAGGTTTTTAAGCATAATCGATTGTGTAATAGCTTATAAACCTCCAGAGTACAAATTCTTCAAGGCATAATTGATTATGTTAATCCAAAAAGCAAAATTCTAAGGCATAATCAACTATAGGCTTATTTAATATAGCGATAAAAATAATTAATTATTAAAATAAATAATTTAAAAATAATTTATTATATATAATTTATTTTATGTTTAGTTACATTAATTAATAATTATTTATAAATAGTTTATTTTTGTTTGGATAATGTACATAATAATCACTTTTTAATATTAAATTACTAAAAAGAAAAATAAAATATATATAATTATGTCAAAATCACTAATTTTCTAATTTATGTGATATTATTGTTTATAAAAGAAAATATATAATATATTATTTAATCTATATATATATATATATATATATATATATATATATATATATTCTTATTTGATATATGTATTTTCATTTATTTAAATTATTTTTCATAAAAAAGTTTAATTTTTATAATCAAAATAGAATTTATATTTGTTTTGATATTCACTAACTTAGAAAAATAATGTTCCTCACAAATTTGACCTATGGTATACACCAATAAGAATAAGCCATGAAGCACTCAAAATGTGTTAAGGAACTATTAAATTAACCCTTTCAATCACATAAGATGTCAGGACTCTAAAAGGAATGGATCACAACTTTGTCACTTCACAATGATTAGGTCATGGCTTTCAACCAAGAAAGTCCTATTCACATCACTAAAGTAAAGACCAAATGGTATTGGGCTACCCTCATCAAATTACTTATATTACATTTGCAATGTCAAAGCAAGGCTACCTCGTATTTATCATATAAGTTGATATCAAAGAAGAACTCAATTGTCCTTGTCACATTATTCATACTAAAATCATGATATTAAGATGGAGCATATCCTATTCCTATCACATAATTATGATGCCATGGCGGAACATGCTTGCTTCCATTGCTTACTTAATAGGTCTACTAACTTTAATGAGCAATCTTTTGTAATAGATAATCTTCTACAGAAGCTTAGGCTACATCCCTTCCACCTGTACTTTATGTCAAGGTTTGGATCTATAAATAATCTCCAATGTTTGGCATTAGTCATCAAAAACCATATTCTCTAGTTGAAAAATGTCATCTTGACAATATATCATGCATCTTTGGAACATGAGAGAACCCATTACTACCAGCTTTATAGGAAATCACGATGAAATGGATTAACATAAAGCCTTATCCAACATGACTTCAAAATGGAAAAAATGGAAACTTCGTGCCATGTATGGGCATAAAGAACTCAAGAATGATGTCAAAATATGACTTAGGAATGAGAATACAATAATGCAAAAAGCATGGAATGACCCACACATATGTTTGGCTAGACTTAGTGAACTATCACCTCAAACTTTCCCCTTTTGTAAAACAAATACAAAACACAAACCTATAACCCCTATTTTCAACTTAAGACATACCCAAAAAAGGGATTACCTTACCCTAAGTCTGATTTAGCTCCTAAACTTTCTTGTATAACCTTAAGCTTCTTTTAAACCTAGTATTAACCTTTGCTAACATTAAATGCACTAAACTACCATCTCATCCTTATAAATACCTTTCATTAAATTAACCATAAAGAGACCATTAGATCCCAACATAACCTAACTCTTCTATAAAAACTTCACCAAAATAACTTTACTAAAAGATTTCATGTATTATCATATCCTAAGTCGCATATTGATAGCAACATTTGGAGACTTTTATTGTCCACCCTTTGTAAATATGTGAATTGTTTACTTCACTCCACCTAAAATCCTAGTTTACTTAACTCCCATGCATTATATTTACACTTCCTCCCTCTTTTAACAACTCCAACATAAAGAACCTAGAAAAAATAGCAAATAATTAATTTATAAAATATTGAATATTGTTTATAAATTTAAAATAAAAAATAAGATTAGTCTGAATATAAAATTTAAAAATTTTGATAATAGATGAAGGCAATAAAGATAAAAGAATAAAAATTAAGGCTCATGTAAGTATAAAATTTAAAATTTCTCTTTCTATAATCATGATTAAAAAATAAGCTAATCTAAGTAACTTATTTTCTAATCAAGATTATTGAAAACTTTCAAAAGTGTAACTAAAAATATTTAAAAAGTAATAATAAATTATTTAACTTATTATCACAAATCATGAATTCTAATTGCTCTACTAAATAAGCACTATATAATTGATTATGATCTTGATTTTTGTAGAAATTCATACAAATTTCACTATTCATTTAAGAACATTTTACAAAGATTTCATCCTTTAAGCCACAATACATAAGTAATTTATTATGTGTTGCATTTATGTCATTATGAAATTCAATCACAACATTTCTTCAATATTCTTAAAAATATGGAAAACCTAACTTTAACGAACTAAATCCATTCAAAATCATTCAAGTTTAGTTAGAATGCTTACTTACCTTGTATGGAAAAGGTGTTGGATGGAAAAAATTACAAATCATATGTTCATAATCATTCAAATATCAAAGTTTCAAATTAGGGCTTCAAAACTCCTATTAACCCAAGACCTCTAATTCATCAAATCACAAGGAGAAAATAGAAGAAGATCCTCATAAAGTTGAAGGAATAAGATTTATTACCTTTAGAACTTGAAAAAAGATGTGAAGATTGGAGGAAAATTAATAAGCCCTTCTTGCAAGAGGAAGAGAAGAGGATGAAGATGATGAATAGGAGATTTTAAGGAAAATATAGGGATAGGAGCTAAAATAAGATAAAAAAAAAAGGAGATAAGACTAAATGCAAGATTGGAATGGTTTCTAAATTTTCCTCTATACTTAAATACTCATATCTAATTATAATTAGTTTTTAATCATTTCATAATATGTTTTTTTCTATTATTTCACATGAAATTTTATTTTTTTATTTTATAACAATAATGTACTATTCTCTCATAAAATGTAATTTCAATTTTCATCATTATAATTAATTATTTTTTACATAAAATATTCTAAATTTTAAGGGGTATAACAACACTTTCCCTTTTTAAAATTTGTTCTTGAATTCTTCGAGCACATTAACTAGCATTTCTTCAAAACACCTTATTAACTTAAAAGGATTGTATGTCAAGTTGATGCTTAAGCACTAAATCCTAAGACTCATATATAATTTGCTCACTTCTAATGATTGGGGTTATGTTCCTTCAATTTCCTTTAGTTTAAAATTTTAGGATTCCCATTTAATTGATGCATTTGCCACCTTCCATCCAATCCTAAGTTCCTCTACACTTGTTGTTGCTTTCATTTTAATACTATAAGTCTAACTCTCATATACTAAGCAATTAACTTTACCAGCTATTAGGGAATGCTTAGATAAAAAATCTAAGCTTGCATGAATAATTCTAGTAATACTCTTTATTATACTCCTATGTAAACCATCCTTGGATTCATTATTATACTACCATTATCTTTATTATATAGATGTTCGACTTTGTATGACACTACCAGTTTCAAGTTTATATCATAGGTTTATATAAACATTTAGAACAAATTCTAATTAGGAAAATTACTTATTATCCATTCATCTTCCTAGTAGGGAATTCCAAAGATAAGTGGGTATATAATAGTCTACTTAACAGCTTATAGATCATAGTTTTATACTTTTATTTACTCTTTTGAATCATAACCATATTGCACTCTTATAATTATCCTACTCCTTGAGCTTTTACAAGATGTTGGCATTTAGTTTCCCATGATACCAAGGTTTAATGTAAATACTTTTAGTCTCTTTATCAAGTTGTTCATTAAGAAAACCTACCTCTCTATGGGCCATAAAAGCATGTTATCTTACCCTAAAAGGTATATCCTAAGAGTAATAATTGTATATTGAACCCAACTCATTGAAAATTTTTACCCACCAGGTATTATTAGTGTCCTAAAGTTAACATACCTCTCAACTTGGTGATGTTAGACAATGCTTCACTATGCATCACTATTAGTTATCCTATTAGCATAAATCTAACTATAAACACAAGTATCAAGTATTAAGGAACACAAAATACCTATATCTAATAAGTTAAATTCTATGCAAAAATGAGATGTAATTTAAGGGCAAATACCTTATTTACTTATACAACTAGTTTATCAAGTCCCTGATGATCCACAAATATGGAAAATCATTGGTTACAAGTATATATACAACTTAACATGATCTTATTTCTCATTTTCATACTACAAGCTTATATTTTCACTATAAATCTCGTAACATCACTTATATAAATAATATTTTTCCTATAACAAGATAATTGTCTTAAGATTAAAAACACTTATATCAATTATTATAATAACATTAGTATTAATGTTAATCCTAATAACAATAATATCAATAATAGTAATAATAATAATAACAACAATATTATTTATACTAGTGTTAATGGCAATAATAATAATAATCATATTAATAACTATTATGTGATCAACAAATAACGCACTACACAATACAAAATTTGCATGACTAGGTAAGGTAACATATGTATAAGGAAGAAATGAACAATCATCTAATATGGGGACATAAGTAATCTACATTTTAGTGATATTAAGATTTAGTTAGAGTCATAATTCTATAGAAAACTTCAAATCAATGGCTTTTAAAGGCCATACTTTGAAATACATTTCTTTTAAGTTCCAATCATACAATCACTTTTCAAAATATGAATAATTCCCTCATATGGGGTTGTTATGTCAATATATCTAGTTAACTAATTAATAATTAACTTACAAATAGTAAAAAGGACTAAGCCTTTGAAAATTCTATAATGTAAAAGTAACAATTAGTTTAAAAGTTACACCATTTCCATTTCCATTTCCATATTGATTATCATAAAATATCATCTAAATGTAATACCATATGCTTACAAGTTCATCCTAAACTCATTCATCTTCCAAAAAAACTTTCACCTTTGTTTAAACTAATATTACAACTTCAAGTAATATGAGATTTTGAACAACATAAATCTTTCAAATAAAATGTATTGATTTCTTAACACATAGAAATTTGAAATTTAGAAACATGCTACCTAATTACCTTTAATATATACACTCTTAATTGAAGCTAAAGCTATTTTTCCCTAAATTCTAAACTACTAAGACTTTTGAATTCAATCACCTTACCAAATTGCACTAAAATAGTTTCCTAGTTTCATGTAAATTCATTCTTAAACTGTCATTCTTTTATTCAATCATATGGATCTCGAATTTCTTAGAACTACACTTGACCACTATCCTTTGGATGCTAATAGTTTACTCACTAACTCCTAATCCCTATCCTTCTTATAAAATTATTATCGTATAATCTTTAATCCACATAAGTCCATTTTGATATGCACATCTCTTATACACTTTTGTTTGGAGTGTATAATTCTATTTCCTTCACTCTAACTAGTCCAATAATGGCATCACAATCTAAATTATCTTAAGGTATATTCTTTGCATCTATACTAATCTTCCAAGGCTCTTAAGCATGTTACTCAAATGCCCTTAATTAACTCTCATTCATAACTTTTAAGCATAACATTCTTTAATCTCATAAAACATTAGTCCATTGTTGTACAAGCCTCATAACCATTCTTGCAAGTGTTCATTCCCATAAACATAGAAAGTTTAATTCCCTTAACCCCTACTAACTCACATACATTGTATTCTCAATAACTAACTTATGCTTACTTTGTAATACCGAAGGTTATTTCATTCTTTAATGATTTACAACTTAATAATGTTAATTGGTTACCTTCTTTAACTTTCTCCAAACTATCACGAACCCCTCTTTATTTCTTAATCACCTAAAGTTAAGTCTTTTATCTAAATTTTATAAGTTTGTATGTACTACCATAGTTATATTGATTATCTAATGTCTCAATTCATATTTTGTTGCTCATGTTTAGCATTTATCCTATAAATTCTTGTTAAATTCAATGGCATGCTAGTATATCCTTCCATTTGCTTTTCCTTTATTTATAATTCCTATAAAGTTCTTAAGCTCACCCCAAAAAGCTGATTCATAACTATATACCTACTTCTTTCTACCTTATACATTTTTTATTAATTACTTACACTTCTAACCAACATCGCCCACCTAGTTGCTAAGCTGAACTTATATCTATTTAAATAATTATAACTAGCTTAAAGTTTTTATCTTCATATGTCTACTTGCAATTCTCCTGTAATAAGTTCACTCTACATCTATGATAGCACAAGTTTATGGGTTTTGTAATCATATTGTCAAATCCTTCAACCTAGTAATCTACCACAATATGCTTGGAGGCAAAATCTTTAAATCTATAAAACTAATCATGTCTTATTACCTTAATATCTTTGTGTACAACATCGAAACCCCTAAAGGCCAATTTAACCACTCTTCATTACACATTCACAATCTCTATGTGCATATGTGTTGCCTTTAAGTTCAAAAGCTTTTAGGTTTATACCTGAAATTTTGTTATCCACCTATTGATGGTTTTTTAAGTTATGACTCATATATCCATCATCTTTAGGTCAAGCAACTAGAGTAAATAAATAAGGTGCCTTGTAACACCTAACTCTGCCATACATGTATTCATAGACTTACAAGTTTATTAGACCCTTATCTTACATGCACCCACATTAGGCACACCATACCCTAACATTGCCCCAAAAAATTCAATCTTGTCCCCATAAAGTAGTTAAGATTTTCTACCCTTTACTATTCTTTATTTTAGTATCCAATCCTCTCATGTCAGGCCTAAAATGAAGCATATGGAAATCCACTTACTTAAAATGTTAAGTAACATTACCTTGTATAACTTAAGATAATCATTCTTGTACCAACTTGGTTTATGAAAATGAACTAAGAAATTAGTTATCGCTCATTTGACTAACTTACCAAACTTTCTACTTTAATATTTAACTTGAATTATGATTCAAGTTATGGTTATGGCATTTTAAACATTGTAAGGCTCAAATTTTACATTATTAATATGCAATGAAAATCACCTTAAACAATTCACATACATATCAACATACATTTAATTAATTTTCTCAAGTTATAGGAATAGGAAAATAAGTGTAACCATTGATACTTAGATACATAAGCCATCTATTAATTCATTTCAAACTTAATTATTATTAAAACTAAATATTCTCACAAATTAGGATATCATGATGATTTTAGATAGAAAGGATACTCACATTAATTATCCTTAACTACTTGTGGTTGAAAGTCACTCATAAATATTATGGTGTATAAGAACACAACGATTAATATGATTATATCTTTTTCAATAGTTGTTAGCCTACTATCAAAGGCTTAGGTTTTGAAACTATTCACTTGGATATTTGGGGACCTCTATGGATATTTGGAGACCTTTATACTATGATTTTAAAATAAAATGCATTATTATGCCTTAAATCATACTCTAGTACTACTTTTATAACACCTATTTGGGATGCATAACTAGTGTAAGAAGTTGCTACGAGTAACTATTTACTAGCCTTACCTAGATGAATAATGTTATTTGAAGAACATAATAATGTTTTATCCTCTAATAAGTTTGAACAACACCAAAAGTAAAAATAGATCATTATAAATTTATCATGCATCAACTATGTATACATACTATTAACTCCAATTGTCTTGTGACTTACTACAATGCCAAAATATATAAACAAGCCCACTTCATTCCCATTAAACAACAATGCACCTAAGGGGAAAATTCCCTATGGAAAAGAAAAGAAAAAGAGAGCAAGTATTCTTAAAAATTTAGTGAATAACTAGAGGTATTTGAAAATAGTTAAAACTTAATTATACCCTAATAGAAAGTCTACAATAATTTTCTTATACAAGAGATATCTCAGTCTGATCAAAAAAGAGTAAATGAGCTTTCATACCTTTGCCAAGGAGGAAATGAGGGCATTCTAAAAAGTGACCTATCTTTTAAAAAGACAAATATGGACACTCACAATATCAAAACTGAATTATAATTATACCACTTATTCTGTATTATCACATTCACTAGGGAAATTAGATCATGGGGTTTATACATTTATATCTATAATTTCATGATTCAATCATAACCATTCAATAACATTTTCATATGTATAATAATAGCAACACTTTATAACTCATTTAATTCAAAGGTAACAATTCAATAATATTTCAAGAGCAATTAAAATGGAAAGAAAGTAAATTACCTTGTAACTCTCATCTATTCTTATCCTTCACAGCCCATTTTTATCCACCCAAGTCATCCTCATCCTTTACAAGCATATATCATATTTAGCTTTCAAATCACAAGTATCATTAATTCACCCCTAATTTTTATATTCAATAATACAATTCAACTGAACTATTGCAAAATAAATCAATTCACAACATATATTGTATATCATAATATCACCATGCCTTTTTACATAGCCTTACATAATTTATTCATCATTGTCTAATGTGTAATAATTTATATTATCATTATGAAACAATTAACATGATTTAAATCCCTATATAATATAAAATCAAAAACTTTATAGGACATAATCAATTATGCAGTCCCAACAAGCAACTCTATAAGGGTATAATTAATCATATAATTTATTATAAGGATCCACAATGCAAGGTCCTTGGCATGTAGTCAATTATGTAATTGATTATGCCATCCTAAAAAGCACAACTCTTGAGCATAATCAATTGTGTAATCAATTATAAACCTTTAAGGTACAAATTCTTATAAACATAATCAATTTTGTAATCAATTATACTTATCCAAAAAATAGGTTTTTAGGGTATAATCAATTATGGCTTCAATTTTCACAAAATTTTATCATTTGTTCAAGAACATTTTTCCAAATTCTCATCCCTTAAGCCACAATACACAATTAACTTATCATATATTGCATTTTTGCCATTATTTACACTAGATCTAACAAAATTTTCATATTTAAAACATTTGATCACAACTTTCTTCAAGATTTATGAAAACATAAAAAATAAACCTAACTCTAACCAACCAAATTCATTCAAAACCTTTCAAGTTTAATTAGAATACTTACAGGTCTTGTATAAAGAAGTGTTGGATGTAAGAAATTGTGGGTTACTGTTTCCTAACTATTCAAAAAGCAAAGGTTGTTAGTTAAAGCCTAAAAATCCTTTCTAACCTATGACCCTTAGTTCATCGAATCTTAATGAGAAAGTAGAAGAAGATCCTCACAAAGATGGATGAATGAGATTTATTACCTTGTGAACTTGAATAGGATGTGAATAGTTGAGGAAAAACGACAAGCCATTCTTGGAATATAATGAGAGGAAAGGTAGAAGTAAAAGAGGATGAAGATGAAGAGTTAGAGATTTTGGGGAAAATATAAGGATGAAAGCTGAAATGGGGGAATAAAAGGAGATAAGACCAAAGATAAAATTTGAAAATCTCCTAAATTCCCTCCAAACTCTAATACTCATCTCAAATTAGCATTTAAATATTTCATAACATTTTATTATTATTTCATACAAAAATTTTATTCTTATATTTCATTGCAATAATTTATTATTCTCCCACAAAAATATCATTTCAATTTTTATCATAATAATTAATTATTTTTCAAACAAAATATTCTAAACATTAAAGAATGTAACAAGATTAAATTTAAATTTTTAATTAAATATTAATACATGAAAAAATAAGTGCAAAAAATTTCTTTTAATTTTGGGTGGTTAAATTTTACCCATCATTTTGAAAAACTTGAAATTAATGCCAAGATGTGAGGCATGCTTACATTCGCTATTGTCTGAGCCATTTTTCCTACAAATGCAAGTTAATTTCTTTTAATTTTGGGTGATTAAATTTTACCCATCATTTTGAAAAACTTGAAACTAATGCCAAGATGTGAGGCACGCTTACACTCGCTATTGTCTTAGCCATTTTTCCTATAAATGCAAGTTTCATTATTATCTTTTTCTCTATCCTAAATCTACAATAAATTTAATCCACACAAATTTTTCATGTTAAAAAGTGCAAGTATAAAATCGTAATTCGTAATCCTGAATTTGTTGCCTAAATAAATCAAATTTAACCAATGTAATAAGATTTTAGTGCAAGCTTGATTTATTATTATCATTATTACATATTTAATTTTAAATACAGCTTTTTATATTCTAGATCACCTAATTTCCTAAAAATTTGATTTGACTATTCTCAAGCCTAGCATCATGTATGTGAAAAGATTTTTAGTGTCATATTAACATTAAAAATTCATTACTACTCTAGAATAAATATTACTAATTGTATTATTTTCTTAATTCACCAATCTAATCTAATAAAATAACATTTATTTTTGACAGGAAATTGACTATTGTTTAAAAAAAAACACTAAATGTTTACACACGCACGCACGCTAGCAAAATGGGGAGAACTACAATATTAGAATTCTTGACGGCGAGATCGAAGAGATTTAGGTCGATGGAAGCATTGTTGTCGTTGGAAGAGGGATTTACTGTGACAGGCGAAGACGATTCTCACCATAGGAGGAAGGTGGAACAACTGAATGAAGGCCCACTTCTCTGAATATTATTGGCAACATCTTTTCAAATATATAATATTAAATTTGATCTAAATTTAAATTATTATTTAATAATTATTTTTTGGTACGAGTGATCTTTTTATTTAAATTAAATTTTTGTATTAAAAAATATTTTAAAATTATAAATATTTACATTGATTAATAATTTTTAAGAATGAAAAAGATAATAATGTAAGTGCCTATAAAGTTATGTAAGAATCCTATTCTTATAAAAATTTGTGAGAGGTATAAGAATAGTAATTAAGAAATTATGAAATTATAAGTGAAAATTTTCAAATATATTATTGTATAATCTTATAATGATATAGTAAAATTTTTCATTCATAATTTTTTCCCTTAAAATTTTAGAATTCCCAAATTAAATCATTTGTATACTTTATTATGATATTTTGATTAATTTAATAGGTAATATTACAAGAAAATTTATCTCCTAATAAAATTTATATTTTTTATTTTAATTCACTTACTTTAAACTTTGAAAAAAAAAAGGCAATTTGATGGTAAAAGTATATAATCGGTGAAACTTTTCCTAAGTCTAGTAGTTTGGAGAAGAAATTAATATTTTTTCCCAACATGTAAGAGATCTAATCAGACCGCATGGCATTTTGGATGTACTATTAGCTCTGCTATCTGAACATTGAGTCCCTTTGAACTCGTCGTCAGTTCCGTGCCTTGCCTTCCCCTTATCCCTCGTGCTGCTCCAATCGCTGGCCATTGTTGCAGAGAGACTAAAGAAGCCTCGGATTTTAGAAAATGAAAGTAGAATCGTTTCAAGAAATTTCGGTCTAAGCAGAAGGACTTATAGACTTTCATAATTCATTTTGACAAACAACTTGAAGAATAGAATATTGACATCCATTTACATCTGTAAAAATACTCTCGATGTTTAGAGCATTTTCTAGGCTAATGTGGAGGTTCTCAAACAACAGAAAGAAGTTTGCCGTTTACTTAATTTCGATAAATTAAAGGAAAAGTTAATGTATTTTAGTCGACTTTATTTGATCCTATTTTAACACGTTGGATTGGTCATTAAATATATAAAATTAGATTAGAATTAGAATTAGAATTCAGGCCCAATATATATATATAATTAGATTTAGAATTTAGTGATAAATTAATGAATGTGCCAAAAATTCCTCTACAATTTACTATGCCATCTTCTTGTACCACTAAAATATATTTCCAAAAAAGGAAAGAAAGAAAATGAGTAGAAGAATTCGTGCACTACTCCTAGAGGCAAGTTGTGCTATGTACTCAAATTTTTTTAATGGATAAAGTAGATAAATTATTAAATATATTAGGATTTAAATCTAATTGTTAAAAAGCACAAACTTTCAAAAAATATTAGATGTTACTTAAATTAAAGGCTCTCAGCATAAAAGGCTAATAATGAATTAAGATAGTTGGCGAATAACTCTTAATTAAATTCAAATTTTAGCTTAATAAATTAAGCTCGTTAGATAAATAAATGATGCATGAACTGAATTATGTAATTTGTATTTTTTTTAATATTTAGAGTTTAGGATTTAAAATACATAAACAAAATTTGAGCTAATCAAAGCTTAACTCATATGTATTATAAACATTATTTTGAAAAATTATTTAATGATATTATATTCTAAAATATAAAATAATATATATTTTTAATTAAATGTTTTTTAATAATTTCTAAGCATTTCAAATATTATTTTAAGTAAAAATATAATAAATAAATAATGATTGATAATTTTTAATTTTTTAATTTATTAGAATAGTGAAATTTAAAGAGTAAAAATTTATTAAATAATTTATTGATTTTACTTACATAAGCCAAATAATTAAGTAAATAATTTTTACTTCAAATTTTATTCTTCAAATAATTTATTAATCTAATTTTTTATAAGTTAAATAATTAGATAAGATTTATTTTTCATTTATAATTTTTAAATAGGATTTATGATTGTTTACAAGTAAATTAATAAAATTATGAGTATCAAGAAAAGAATTAAAAAATTGAAACTAATTTAATATTTGGAATCAAGTATTGTAACTTTATATTTTAAAAGAAATTGTCATTTATATTACATTAAATATTGTTATAATATATAAGTAATTGTATAATCATATTAAATTTAGCCCTTTATAATTTTCTTATTTTATGTTGTGAAATCATTAAAAATATCTAATTTTGTAAATATTTTAAATTATTAAATTATTAATAAAATATTTTTATTATTATAATTAATTTGAGTTAATGATTTAAGCTAAGCGGCTTGTGAGATAAACTTAAGCTAAGTTTGAGTTAAAAAAATTAACTCAAATTAAGCTTGAATCGAACCATAAGTAAGTTTAAAATAAGTCAAATTTCAGATTAAAAGTGTTACATACTTTTTAATTGTATTGTTTAATCTTATCCATTTTTAATAAAAGATCATTATCACTTACGTATTTTTTTAATTATATTATTTTTTTTATCAACTGCAGACTACTGTGAAACAATTTGTCAAATTTTGCTGAAGGGAGTATCATGGTCCACGACTCATGGGTTTATAGGGAACGCCGGAGAATGCCTTAAAACTGGATTGGGATGAAATATTGGACCGAGGAAGTTGAAGTTGAAGTTGAGCAGAGAAAACAAACCCAAATGAAAACATCTTTGGTTTAGTTGGGCCGGCCCATCTCGCCAAAGATGCAATTCTTTACAACGCTGAAGGCACTTTGCTCTGGTGGGCATTTCCAAACCTAGTTCTCTCATCAAAGGGTTCCTACCTAGAATCTCATTGAATACAAATTATAATTATAACAAAGAGAAAGGAGAAATATTTATTTCAGCACAAGACAATATATATATATATATATATATATATATATATATATGATTTGAATTCTTTTGTCTTCTTCTTCTTTTTTGGCCATATTGAGGTGACAAAAATAAAATTTTTTGTGAATTTCATTATATATAAAGAAAAGATTCTAGTTTTCATTGCATGTAAGAATTTTATATTTATTGATAAATTTTACGATATCTCAAAAATTTTAAAATTTAAAGTGATATAATAATTTCAGAAACATTAAATTAAAATTATTTAATCATATTTGTTAAAAAATAAATAATTGCAATTGAAAATTTTCAAACCTTATCATATTATTTCAAATTTTAAAATCTTAATGATACAACAAACACCTTATTTATCTTTGACATAATAGCAAAATGATAAAAAAGAAAAGAAATTGATCCAAATTTGAAGACACAAGCATGAGGAATGCTAGATTTACGCTCACGTGCCCCCAATAAAACGTGGACAACGTTTTTTCAAGCATAAAATGTAGCCAAAGAGCTTAAACTACCATGTCCTCGTTGATAATTTGAACTACAAACTAGCAATTACGAGTAAAAGCATTATAAATTGTCAAAAAATAAAAAGAGTAATTTTTTGCATATATATATGGATAGCAGGATGTTTGCAATTAAAGAAACTAGCATGGGTCATTCTTATGTTAAATTTTGAGTAATAGTATTCTAAAATTAATTATGGATTATAAAGAATAATGGATCTCTTAGGGAAATTAAGGTTTTGATATCAAGATTTTTCGATGCTTATTATTTTAATTTTTTTATTTAAATTTTTGCATAAACTTGAACATCCTTTATAAATCTGTATATTTGAAAAATTATTGATTGGTTAATGCATGCACAACTCAGGTATTCAATACCACTAAAAATTTAATATTTCATCATTATTAAAAATATATAATACTTATTTTTTTAAATATTTTTTATATTTATCTCAAAGTCTATTAATAATTATGTACTCATCGTACAACTAAGAATTTGTTCCATATATTGAGGGATTCGTTGTGTGGGCACCTAAAAATTGGGATTTTAACGCATCAAACAATAAAAGAGGGGACGTATAAGTAACGGGGGCCCTTGCAAGTACATTATATACACATAATAAATTTCTCTATCTTCATTCAACTTGACATTTAGTCTTGTCACAATCTCAAAGTTTTAGAGGTGAGAAAATCACACATTTATATATCATCTCAATAGAATAAGAAAGGATTGTGACCAAAAGATGCTACGTTTCGTCCACATTTTATTGGTTATATATATATCCTTGGATTTAACTTTAAATTTGGCTTCTTATTCCCGACTCATTCCCCTCTCTTTTATAAATACATAAATACTTGCTTTTATAAATATGTGAGGGTAACATTATTTCATATATAAAATAAGAATTTTAATATTATATTTTGTACAATAAATAAATAAATTATAATTAATTTACTTTATCAATAAGTCACAAGTTAAATTTTAAAAATATTTCATGTACTAATTTATTGAAAAAGATAAAAATTTAATTTAATAAAATTCATAAGGTAACTTATAGCTTATCATTTTCTATTTCAAATTTATCCTTCTTCTTTAATTAATTACCAACTCATGCCTTTATCTTATGCATATAATGATCCTTATTATAAAATACAATTATATAAAAATTAGTATATAGAATTTGGACATATTTTTATTTTTATATTTTATATTTTGAAAATTATTCTAAAAATTATTTTTATTTTAAAAACCATTTTTAAATTAAAAAATAAAGAATACAAAATGTTTGGTGTTGCAAATAAGAAAATATTTCATTTAATTACCAAATTAATATCAAGAATAAAAAATAAGTTAAGAAAATATTTAAAAATTCACATTTGAAATTATAATTTTTAAAAATAAATTATGAAAATAAGTTCACAAACAACAAATTTTGTTTTTAAAAATAAAAAATTATTTTAAAAAAATAAACAAGTAAACCCTATATTTCTATTTTAAATGTTAAATAAATAAAATTAAATAAGAAAATAAATAAATATATAATATAATAAAATATAATCAATTAAATTTTGAGAAATTATATTTTATTTTGAATAAATTGATTGCATTGATATAATTTAATTTTAAAATAAATATAAATTAATTTAATTCATATATCTTTTTATATTAATATATCCTCCAATTTTATTTTATATTTTTAGTTAATTTAATAATTAATTTTATAATATACTTCTAATATAATTAATTAATTAATTTATTAATTAATAACTATCAAGTACAATTTAAATATCTATTATCAATTAATTTATTAATTATTAATTAACTTATCAATTATTTTCACAACCTAAATCAATTCAATCTTGTATCATTGATATATCATTTCTAATTTTATTTGTTGTTATAAACTTTAAAAAAAATCTAAAGATAATGACAAAAGGACGCACTAGAGATTAAAAATAGCCTAAAATGACAATGAAATTTTATTTACGCAACCTCACGAGGCGTAAACATATATCCTTAGACATTTTGTTTGCCTCCTAGGAATGTAAAATTTCTTGTTTCAATCTTTGGACACAAAAATAATACAAGAAACAAATATGAAATAGTTTGTTCGAAGCCTCCTCAGCTTGCAAATATTGAGAATATCCCAATATTGGCCAGCCCCTATTTATATTAGAAACTCTTCTTACCCAATAAACATAAAAGTTAGGGGGTCATTATTATTACAAATTAAGATAAATTCAAGGAGATCGAATTAATTATTATATTAATTTTTTAATAAAAATAAATTGATAACTTTTTGTAGTAGTGGGTACATAGCTGATATATGAATAAATAGATAAATTCCTCATTGATATATTATATTAATATCAAATTAGTCCTAATTTTTATTATAATCAATTTAGTTCAATTCCATTAGATTTGACATCAAATTAGTCCTATTATTATATTATCGTTAGACTAACATCTAATTAGTTTTAAAAAATTATATTAACATCACATTAGTTCTAACTATTATTTCAATATTAGTTAAAATGTAGAAGATAACTCACCTAAAGTATAATCCTTAATCGATTGTCAACCTAAAATAAAATCTCTAACAAAAAACTTTCATCTAAAACAATACCCTAGTTCATATTATTAAGTGTAGAAGAAAAGTCCATTTAAAATAAAATCATTAATTTATTGTTATTCCAACTATGTTTGAATAGGGATAGAACCTCACAACGATATCAAAAACTTTTAACGTATGTGTTACTTTTGCCGATAGAGCTACAAAGTACAAAGTACCATTTCAAATAATGGGGTGCTTCATAATTTATTTTTATATGAATTACCTTGAAGATTATTGTTTCACTTTCAATTTCAATTTATGAGAGTTTTTTCAAATATCACTCCAAAGATTTTCTTTTTTTTATTTCTTGTTTATAAATAGTAAAAAAAATATATCCAAAACTAATGAAATCAAATTCAACTAATTAATTGTGTAAAATTTATTATTTTAAAACCTTTGTAGAATGTTTTTTTTTTTAAATTGCAATGCTTATAATTTAACATATATCATTTTTTATTAAGACTTTAATTTTATCTACTATTAATTTAAATTAATTTTATACTATTGCTGATTCATTTATTGTTATATTAATAAAAAATTATTAAAATTTTTATTATTGTTAAATATTTTTTATTATTATTATTTTTAATTACACATTTCCTTCTATAAAACATTATTTAAACTCCTTTAATTATATGTAAGCTTGGAAATGAATCAAACTCGTGAAATTTTCATGAATTAACTCGAAAATTGTTTCTACAAGTTAGGTTTATGAATCAAAATTGAATATGAATTGAAAAGGTTGACTCAATTATTAAATAAATTAAATTTAATTTATGGTTAATTTGAGTCCTTTAGCTCCATTTTACTAAAAAAAGCTAACTTATAATTTATTAATTTAACAAGTTATGTTTTACATACTAATTTATTAAAAAAATAAGTTTTGATTTAAAAAGTTACATCAAGTAATTTATAACTTATAAACTATTATTTCTTTAAATTTCTTTCAAATCAATCTTTATTTTTTTATTAATTTATAACTCATTACCTTCATAATATAAATTTAAATATTATTTTTTACTAAATATAATTAATTTAATTTTAATGCAATTATATTCTAATTTTAAACTATAAATATATAGAAATATATATATGTAAATAAATATATAATGACATAAAATATAGCTAATTATATATTAAGTACCTATAATTCTATTACAAATAATAATTAAATAAAAATTATGTAAGTAAATAGATATATAAATTCATAAAATATAATTAATTAAATATTAGATATTATATTTTTATTTTAAATATTTTGATTACATTAATATAATTTAATCTTTAGATAAATATAAATTATTTTAATTATCTATATATTTTTATTAATATATCTTTTTATGTTATTTTATAATTTTAACTAATTTAATAACTAATTTTATAAAATACTTATTACATAATTAACTAATTTATCAGTTATTCGTTATTATCTAATTTATCAATTACTAACTATCTTATTAGTTACTTGCACAATACTTTCATAAACCAATTAAATAAATTAATTATCTATAAATATATGTTAATAATATTTATAAAATAAATTATAATATTAAATATAATATTTTATATTATGTAATATATTTAAATGAATTTAAATATTAATTTTTAAATAATTTTAAATTAAATGAATGAAATTCAAGCTAATAAATTACTAATGCAAATTAATTTTAACTCATTTTTATTCAAATTTACTTATTAAAAATTGTGATTTATTTGATTATATCAAATAAACTACCAAATCAAATCGAGTAGTTTACAAGCATAATTCGCATTAAATACTTTGAATCATGAACACAAATTAAGTTTTGAATCAAGTTGTATTTATTCAAATTGAAACAAATTGGTTCGCAGTTTAATATTTTGACTCGTATCCGCTCCTAATTATATCATAATTATAATAATATTTTTTTTTATTTTTTAATATTTTTCTTTAGCACTCAAATACTCAATTCGTTTCAGGTCCTGTACCTGCCACCGATACATTTTCCGTTCAAAACCTTTCGAAGAATTATTAATATCATTGTACTTCCTGGATCGCGTCTATCTACGGCAGAAAATTTTTTTTTCCGTAAATATTGACTAATTCATCTCATTCAATTATCAAGACCCGATACAATTAAGGGGGAAAAAAGTTTGGTAAATTCAATATTGATTAAAAAAATAACTAGTCAAACCTTGCGGAAGAAAATCATCAAATCAAATCAAATACTCTATTATACCCAAAAAGAAAAAATCAAATACTCTAACAAATCTTAAAGTCAGCTTAGTGTTCCAGAATTGAGATCTGATCCCTTGGCACCATGTTGTTCCCAATATCTTAAACCTAAATTTATTGGCTCCAAACTTATCCTCGTGACATTAATACATGTTCTTATTTTAAACGCTTAATTAATTAATGCTACTACAGCCGAAAGGTCAGATTTGTAGGTATGTGGGTTTCTTGTGAAAACTCCAATGCATCGCCTCCAAGGAGGATTTGAAAGAATCGATTAAAATTATTATCAATAACTTCGTGGGAATAAGCAAAAGTATTAATTTAAAGAATTTTCTATGGGGGAAAAAAAAAAATACTGAACTACATATGTTCCTCCATTTAAAAAAAGGTCACATCCACGTATACTGTTACCCTCTTTTAATTAACAAATATATATTTTTGTTCCTATTTTTTTATGGAAATCCAAAATTTTCGAATCCCTTTCCAACTTGAAAATTGGAAAGATGAAATGATAATATTTTTTATATTTAATATATATATATAATAATTACACACTTACAATTTTTTTGCAAGAAATTGTATAATTTAATAAGAAAATAATAAATTTTATAATTCTTTATATTAAATTTTCATAAAAATCTACAATTTTTAACTGAAAATTGCTATTTAAAATATTATTTTTTTAATATTGACAGTAAAAAATTTAAATTTTAAATTTCAAATATATTATTCAAACTCCTCCCCGTTAGATCATAAACTAACAGCCTTTCATATTTCTTAATAAAGCAATTGACATGAAAAAGATCAATCCATGCGGGGATCGCGCTCTAACACCCGAATATGGCGTTAAATGTCTACAAAATTGTGTACAGAGTCAATGTCAAAATTTGAACGCCAATTCCCATCTCTCGATGCAAAAGGACGGTACCCACACTTATAATTTCGTATTTATGGTTTTAGTAAAATTGTACATATATTATTTAATTAATAATATATTAGTATGTTATCAAATTTAATTAATAATATATTATAAAAAATTTAAAATTTAATTTTTAAAAATATAAATTTAAAATAAAATCTGATAATATATCAATACACTAAATTATATATCATAGCTCCTCCCCTAATTTGATTACTTGTGATTCGCTTTTATAGTTTTTATCGTACATAATTAAGTTCGCGCGGTAACAAAGTTATTGTAACGTCAACGGTGTATAAGGGGGGTTGGGAAGTCCATATTTTTTATCATTATATAGGTTTTCCTAGATTTTATTGAATAATAATATTCTTTCTTTAAATTTAGGAGAAGTTAATTTACCACACACACACATTTAAGACTGAGTTTAAGATTTTTTTTTGGAAAATATTTTATAAAAAAAAATTATTTATATGTATGTTAATCAATAAATAATATGCTATTCATATTTATATTAAAAATTATAATAATAAAAATTATTCTTAAAAAGAATTTTTTTTAAACAATTTATATTAAATATTAAATAAATAAAATATTTTTATTTTAATATTTTATAATTATACTTTAAAGAAAATATTTTTTGTGAAAATAAAGGGAAGTTAAGCTACAATAAAAAAATAAAATTCTCGAAGAACACCAAATTTTATTTAAGTTAAGAGTTCTTGGCGGGTGGACAACCTAAAAACACAATTTAATGGTAAATCAATCGAGAATTACGTTTGAGACACTATATATATATATATATATATATATATATATATATTAGATTATAATTATGTGATGCTCAAGTGATAAATTTATCTTCATTCAAAATGTATATATATATGATAAATTTATCCTCATTAGTTGAGTGAGAAAAAAAATACAATAAGACCACTCTTGAAATCTAATATATATCTTGAAAACTTCTTTTATATATATATATATATATATATATATATATATATATGTACACACACATATCAGCCGCCAATTTAGGGTATATTATAAATTTTATTATAGTATATCTTATAAGTGAAAAAAGAAAATTGAATATATATATATATATATATATATAAGTTTAAAATCAATCAAATAAATAGTTAAAGACTTTTAATTATTCGAATAAATAGATAAGAGTTATAAGAAATATTAATTAAATAATTAACCAAAAAAGAAATATAAATAAAATAATATACAATAAATTAAATAGCATTAATAGGATTGAGTAACATGTCAAAAAAATAGGATTGGAAGAACGTTATCTTAAATAGCTCTTGCTAACCCTTTATTGAGCAAGTGTCGCACATCTCTTTCATACAATAAGATAGCCATAATTAATTGGATTGTGGTAATGCCACATGTCGTTGTTATGACTTATATATATATATATATATATATATATATATATATATATATATATATATATATATATATATATATATATATATATGTATGTATATATATGTATATATGATGTATGTATGGATGGATGGATGTATACAGAATTAATATGTATTTTGAAATTAGTATAATAAGTTATTATAGTTTCTAAAAAAAATCAAATTTAAGTTAATGTAAATTACCCAACATGATAAGTATTAAATTAGATGATGAGTGATAAATATATACTTTAATCTATACTAAAATATATGAACGAGAAATAATATTAAAATTGAAATAATTAAAATTAGGATCAAATAAAAAAGTTGAGGTATAAGTATGATTATTTGCTAAAAAAGTAGAAGCATAACAAAAATGAAGGACTGGGAAGCCGATAGCAGAATTATGAGTATTTTCATTGCAAGATTAATAATAGTAGGAAAAAAACCAATACGAAGAAGAAAAACTTTTTTTTGAAGAAGACATATTAATTTCTCACAAATTGAAATTGAAATTAAAATTACAATTTAGAAAGACAAAATCTTTTTGCAAAAAACATATGTCAAATTTGTGACTATAAGAATTACTTTGATTTATGATATCCCCAATCAAAATATATACAAGAGAAAAGAAACTCGAAAAATTTTATGTAAAAAAAAGGAAAAGCAAGAATTTAAAGTAAAAAAAAATTATGTAAAAAGGAATTAAATATTTAGAGTGCATGAGATACTTGATTGTAATAAATATCCGTATTAAAAATTAAAAAAGAAAAGTTCCTTGATATATTGTATGTTGATACGATGCTTCTTTAGTTTATATATAATTTAAAAATTAAATTTTAAAAATATATAAAAATTAATTGTAATCAATAAGTATTAATTGGAACAATATATTACTAAGATTACTCAAGTATTTGATTATATTTGATTTTTATGAATATTGCACATTTAAATCTATATAGATTGATCACAATGATTATCCCTTTCGAAAAATAAAAATAAATTTCTTTTAATATATTGCACATTCATAAAATATTTCTCCATTCTTTTAGATTATATATATGACTTTCAAATTTAATTTAAAAATTGTATAAAAATTATTATAATCAATTGCTATAAATTGGAATAATATGTTAAAGTTAATCAAATATTTGATTATATCTAACTTTTATAAAAATTACAAATCAATGATTACATAGATTGATTGTAATGATTATCCCCTTCATGAAATAAGAATAAATTTCCTTTAATATAACAAGTGTATAAGATATTTCTTTAGTTTATATAAAATTTACAAATTTGATTTTCAAAAATGTATAAAACTTGATTAAATCAATGAATATTAATTGGAATAACATATCACTAAGTCAAATCAAATATTTGATTATATTTGAATTTTATAAATATTTTACATTTAAAACTATATAGATTGATTGTAATGATTATCTCTTTCATAAAATAAAAATAAATTTCCTTTAATATATTACACGTTTATAATATGTTTCTTTATTTTTTTAGTTTACATATATAATTTACAAATTTAATTTAAAATTTTCAAAAAAATTGATTATAGTCAATGACAATAAATTGAAATAATATATAAAGTTTAATCAAATATTTGGCTATATCTAACTTTATAAATATTGCAAATCAATAATTATATAAGTTTATGGCAAAGATTATACTTCTCATAAAATAAAAGAAAATTTTCTTTAGTATATTGCATGTTCGTAAGATATTTCTTTAGTTTTTATATATAATTTACAAATTTATTTAAAAAATATAAAAATCAATTATAATCAATGACTATAAATTGATAAAATAAATTACTATGTTTAATCAAATAATTGATTATAATATATTACTATATTTAATTAAATAATTGATTATATATTACTACAAAAGGTGATATTATAAGTTAAGTTCGAGAAATGAAAAACTTTCATAAACATGAGACATGAGCTTGTTAGTGAAGTGTATCCTTTTGCATATATTATACTACTATTTTTTACTGGCAAATAGCTAATTCAAAGTCCTTTTTTCCTTAGGAATCTATTGTTTCTTGAAAACTATAAGCATTTGTTTTTTAGAATCAAAAACTCCCACATCCATTTTTATTCCAATTTTCTATTTTTACAGTTGTATAATCACCCACAGATATGATTTTTAGCTAATCATAACAAAGCTTGCATAAGAAGAGACACAAAAGTGTTATGATATTTTCCCTTTCTTTGCTATAACAACTTAATTCATATTGTTCGATAATAAGAATTTGATAATGACAAAAGAAGAAAGCCAACCAAGCACCAATGTTACTTAAAAAAAAACACGTACAATATCAAGAACTAGGGAAACTAATTTAATCCTTTTTTTCCTTGACAATATTTTGTAATGTAAAAAAACTAAAAATAATGAGTAAAATCTTAATATCCACAAATTAGAATGAGAGAAAGGTAAATATGTTCAAGAGTCCATGATAATTTATACATAATTAGCACATGTTAAGTTCAATTTAACTTTTATAGACTACTTACGAAATTGGAGTATCCTCCTTTTGCAATTATACCATCGTAATCAACACCATTGAAAGTATATATTGATCCCTTCACATAATGGACTTCAACTCTACTATTACAAAACTCATAATTTTTGCATGAAATGATATAAGCCCTTACTTTAACACGGTCACCAACAACCAACCTTTTCCACAATTCCAACAATCTCATGTTTAATATATATTTAACCAGAGATAAATTAGTTGAAGTGAATAGGATAATCATTTATACTAAAAATCAAAGCCACATACCCAGACACTAATGGATACTTTGATTCATCATTTTTATTCCTAGTTGAAATTAGACCATCATAATAAATTCTATAGTGCATTATCTTTATATAAATGCCATCATTCCTAACAACCCTAAAAAGTCATTATCATAGTCATTATCATAGTCATTATCAAAATTACAAATACTTGGAAAGAAAAACTAATGAAAAAAAATAGAGTTAAAGACCTTTATAGAAAGTCAATGTAACATAAACAAAATAATAATTAGAGTAATGAATAACCATATCACTTTATATTAATCAAAACAAAAAATCAAATAATATAAACAAAATTAATCAAATACCATGTTAAAGCTCGAAAAAAAGTTGACTTCACCTTTTATTAAGAATAAAAAAACTAAACCAAACTAACTAAATTATATAAGTGGTAATTTGTACACACTATCCAATCCAATTTGTAGGAATGCATAATCACAACATAAGTTTTGTTTATATTTTGCCAAAATTGTAAACAAACCAAACATTCTACTAGTAGTAGCAAAACTAGAACTCCAAATAACTATATTGATATCATTCAAATGAAAAATTAAAATGCCTAAAACTAATTTGATTAAATAGGCCATCAAGGAAAAAATATATGCAAAAAAATGTAAAGCATTAAAGAAAGGACATAGAATTTAACTTAATGTGATATGAGCATCCAATATATGAAAGCATATGAATTCAAATTCATAGGAAAGCATAATGTGAGGAAAAATATACTTCAACATCACTGCCATTAAATATGCTTAAACCAAAGTTACTTGTTAAAAAAAAGCTATTATATTAGGAAACTTTATTTCTTATTGAGGTAAGGTATCAAACATGTAAAATGCAAAAATGAAGTTAAATAGATTTTGAATTCGAGGAGTTTAGGAGGAAAATGCTAGTTATTAAAGAAAAAAGTAATACTTGATCCCAATAGCAATATGCATATTAGATAATCCTCATTAATGAAATTTCTAAGAGCAAAATTTGTAATAAGTAGTTTGCATTAAGAGAGAGGGCAAAAAATAAAGAAAAACATAGAATTAAGATAAAAGTGATGGAAAGGATTAAGAGCAATTTGAAATGCTGGTAGAAAAAGGAAATACTCATTATCATAGCAAAATAAAGCCCACAATCACAAAGATGAAGGGGTTGTCATTGTCTTAAAAACAAAAAAGGAGAGGCAAATGAACTTAGATTGCACTATAATAATTCACTTGTTTCCTTGTAAAGCAAGTATAATGCAATGCTCAAATAAGAATTATTTTGTTAATCTATGGAGTAAATGTAATGGATCACTTTTAAGGAGAAATTTCGGCAATGTAATGAAAAAAGATAAAAATCACAAGAAATATATAATTAGGCAAATAAGGATAAGGATTAATGAATAGTATAACACTATATTGTATGGAATAAGTTAGTATATTAGTGTGGAAACCATTAAATCACTACTTGGAAGATTTTAGCATTGGAAGATTTTTTTAAAAATCAATTAAGTAGCAATATTAAAAATTTTGATACTAATTTTAATTTTTGCAAGATCTTTACATATTGAATTGGTGTAAAAGAATCTTTTTATACTAATTTAAGGTGAAATTTTTGAAATTGATACTAAATTAATATATGAAAATCTTTTAATACTAGTTTAATATGTACTAAATCTTTCACATAGTAATTTGATAGTTTCCTTCATATTTATATTATGTTTGATCTATTATGATAGAAGTTTATACTAAATTATTCTATTTTTTATGAGATAAATTTGATCTATCATTAGTATACAATATTTTATACTATCAATGGATGAGAAGAAGATAAGTTATTAAAAAAATAATAGTAATTATAATTTTTAACAATAATAAAGGAATTTTAAAAAATTCTTTATTAACATAATAATATATAAGTGAGTGATAATGTAAAGATGATTTAAATTAATAGTAAATTAAATTTAAATTTATTTTTTATTCGTTATCATATTGTATAAGAATATATAAGTTTAGGGAAATAATTAATTTGATTAGAATATTCTTATATATAAAAAAATAATATTATCATAAATGAACTTGAAGTATATAACTATGGATCAAAATGCTCTTCAACAATAATATTTTTATAAAAACGTGATAATATAAATTGAAGATTTACATTATGATAATAAAATAATATAACATACTTTGCCAACGCATATACACAAAGACACCTATATGTGATACACATATATTTATTTGCATATATATATATACATATATATATGAATGTATAACAAATTAGCAAAAAAATTTACAATGAATTAATTGAAGATTATAAAATTCAATAAATACATTGCATAAGATCTTTTAAAATATTTTAAAAAACTCTATCCACAAATATCATAAACATAGTTTAATATTGTTATATAAATTTTTTTAAAAAATATAAAATTAAAACATAAGGACTAATGTAAAAGATATTTTTTATTTTATAAGAGAGACATGTGAAAGGGATGTAAGAGAGAGAATGCATAATTTTTTTTAATTTAATAATTTAAGATTTATATTAATACTATCTTATTAGTCTTTATCCACTCTTCCATCGAGCAGATAGCATTGTAAGGAATTTAACATATAAGAGGAGATTTTTGAATAAATTATACATCATATTTGAAATCTCCAAACATAGTATAAGTTCTAATAATATAATTTATCCTATACTATTAGGTTTTATATGGTGTGCAAACGAGTCCTAAATCTCTTCTTAATGTATAGCAAACATGAGTAAGGATGCAAATAAGTCAAATTATTCATAAGCAGTTGGAGATTGGTTTGCAAAAAGCTTAATTCAAGTTTGACTTTTAGTTAATCAAGCTCAATTAATGTACAAGTGAAATCTAATTTTTATATTACTTGACTTGAACTGTTCACAAATCTAAATGAAATTAATAATAAAAAATATATTTTTATTTTATATTATATATAAAATAATATAATACATAAAAATTTAATCATATTAATAATTGTTAAGATTGCTTGTAGAAGTACAATACTTTGGTTAGAAAATTAATTTTCTAGTATTTATTGCTTTTGTTAAGGGTTTGTTTATTTTGATAAAAAAATTCTATAAAATATAGTTTAAAATTTTAAGATAAAGTAAATATTTTATTTATTTAATATTAAATATAAAAAATTTGATGAAAGTAACATCCCTTATTTTAAAAAAGAATTTGCTTTCTTTTATTATTATGATTCTAGGTCCCATTTTTTTAATTACAAAATATACAAGTCATATGTCACTTATTTATCAATATATATGTAATTGATATTTTCTTATGAAAAATATTTTTTGGCAAAACAAACGAAGCCTAAGTGTAGTTATTAGTATTTTGTGACAACTATATAGATGCTTTTAATAAATTTTGATGTTTGTGTAGAAATTTATATTGATAAGCAAAATGATATTAAAAATTATGATATTTGTTTTATGTGCTTAAATATAATTGAAATAACAAACTATTTTGGTAAATTTGTATAAATTTATTTATATTCATATTTATTATAAACTCCAAATTTGAATATTCAAAATTTCATAGGAAATTTTAGGCAAATAATATGCTACTCAAGTAAGCTCAAATAAATTCATTTAGACTTGTATTCAAGTCAAACTCAAATTTGAGTTCAAATTATTTAAGTTTAGGGACTAAACTCAAGCTTGCTTATTTTTGTTAAGTTCAAATTTGAGCAATCAAATGTTCAATTTAACTTGACTCGTTTGTATCCTTAGGCATAAGTACATGAAATTGAACTAGATTTATCATAATGTTATGAGTCCTTTAGAGTGGAGGTATAAGTATAATAATAGAGTCCTTAAGAGAGTAAAAAGTGAGCACTTAAAGTAAATGTTTGTTAAGTAAAACAATGAGGGATTGTATTATGGTAAAGGCCCCCTTTTTTCACAAAAATGAGATATTTATATGGTGAAGGGAGGGACAAGCACATGCAATTGCATGTGAGGATAATAATAGTTTGTATGAGAGTGGCAAATTTAGTCAGTTAGATAGTAGATAGGCAATGCAATGGTAGGCAAGACAATGAAAATCACAAAAGGTGTAAATGATTTGTCATACCATAGTTGGTTAAGGTTTTGTTTCTCATAAAGGGATATTGAGGAGGTATCGTGATTCCTAATGCTTGTCTTGATTTTGATGCATTGTTGTGAGAAAGCCTAGGCATGACATACATAACATTTCCTTATCTTGACGATGGGGCCTTAATTGAAATTCAACCAAATCTTGCTTAAGAGGATTTTCAATACATTGGTGGAGAAGGAGATCTCCATTCTCCATAATTAAAGTAACTCTTACCTTGAATTAGAACTAACATTCATAAAATGCAATTAGTTCAAACCCTCACAACATATCATCCCCATAGTAATTTAGTCATATATAGACCTTTCACTTGAACTTCAATAAGTTAGGTCTTTTTGTTTAGATTATACATTATTTTGGAACCTCTTTTAAGCTATGTTTATATTAATTTTGATGATTCATATTTATGAAATTCTTAGAAGTGGAATATAAAGAGATGTAATTCTTTAAGAGTGTGCTTGGTTCAAACTATGGTTTAACCTCCCCAATATAAACATGATATTTTTGTTATGATACTTAAGTTGTTCCTATAATTGAAGATGAATATGTAATTAAAATATATCACCATATCCTCTTCATGTTCTGAAGGGGAAGTGCCACTCTTGATATAAAACTTTGCGAGAGTAACCGGTGGCTCCAATGTGCAGTTATAAATGCAATGACATGAAAATGAATCTTGCGTATAGGGTTTCTTTCCCTGAAAATACTAAATAATAAATTGAAGTTATAATTTATAATTTATTTGTTATGAACTTTCCTCAAACATTGCAGTTGAACATGCACTGAGCAACGTAGTCAATGAATCACAAGGTTCGAGGCTTCGAGGTGCGTAGGCGGCTGGCTTGGGCTGCGTCTCCCGGCGGCTACAACGATTAACGACCTTTGACTGTTGACTCCACGCGCTTAGTACCGTACGATTCGCCCAACGTGCCACGCGAGTTTCAAAACCCCTCTCCCTATAATTATAATATTCTCTTCCAATTTTTTAATGGTATTGTGAAATTCAATATTGTTGCAAGAATTTTAATTTTCATTATATTTAAAATTTAAATCCAAAATTATATATATATATAAAAATTATGTGAATTATGACTTTTATTAATAAAAAAATATATTCACTTCAACTAAAATTTAATTTAATTTAATTTATTTACACTTTTTAATTTTAAATATATATATTCGTTTCTTTTATTTTTTTTAGAGTGGGAAAGATGTCTGCCCGTTCAAAATAGGAATAAAAAAAAAAGAAAGCTATGATTTGCCTAAATATAATTTGTTTTAAAATATGTTATTATACACAAGTATTACTCAAATAAATCTATTTTTTCAATGATGATGAAAGTATTTAATATTTATTTATAAACTCTTTTGTTTGGGTATAATTGTCTTCCATTTATCATATTTGAAATTTAACGTATATTGAATTTTAAGAAATTAATTAATCTATAAATATTATTATAAATTTTTAAGAAGAGGGACGAATTAATAAACCCATCAACTTCAATCGTATATGTTATTGACAAAATTACTTATAATTTGATGGGTCTCCCGTAAATACAAATTGTTCTAACAGAGTTATCAATTCACTGATAATGGAAAATATTTCTAATTTGTCGAATTACTAAAACTTTAATATTATTGTCTCTCATATATTGATAAATTAAATATTTTGATATTATAATTATTGAATGAAATTTAAAATTAAAGAGGTAATTTTTTTAACCTATCAAAATATAAAATTATTAAAATTTTCAATTATTTTGGTGCAATGAATTCAAATTCAACTAACAAAATGTAAACATATGTTGGATGCCTGCAAAGAAAGTCCTGATTTTTCAATATTTTCTCAACGCATTGCTTTCAAAAGTTTAAAAGGATATTTCTTATGGATCCGCAATCTCCCTTCTTTTCATATTTGTTATCCCTTGTTTCTTTTGTTATTCCGATACATCGTCGTTTTGGCGCGTTCAAGAAAAGTCGGTGCCATTGCTTTCGAGCGCTTGGGGAAAAAATTATTGAATTTCCCACCTAAGATCGTTCAAGATTCCAAGATTGTATACTATTTCCCTGCCTTTGGTTAATCCATTGAACACCGTCAAGCCAAGTGCACAGCACGTTTACTCTCATTGTAAACAGATTAAGAAAAATAATAAATAATTTTAATTTTAAGGGAGATAAAATATAATTTATTAATATGTTTTTATTAAAAATAATTGTTAAATGAAATTATTAAATATTTATTTAAAAAAGTAGTAAGGGTAATATTATAAAAAATAATAAATATAATTTTAATTTCTTAAAATAATAAATAAATTGGAACCTTTTTTTAATCTAAAACTACATGTAAAAGACAATGGAGAGAGTATTAGATCATTACTTTATAAGTTTTAAGCAAAAACATTTTAATTTATAGATAATGAAGGAATGAAAATTTTCCAAAACAATTAACACTCCGGATAGGATTGTAATAATGAATTTGTTTTTAAGACCATAATGATTAAGTTGCCAATACTTTGATAAAGGTATAATGGTAAAATATTGATAAAGTATTGATTCAGTAAAAAAGCATATATATATATATATATGTATATATATATATATGTATATATATATATATATGTATATACATATATATATGTATATATATATATATATATATATATACTGATTTTGAATAATTTTGATTTGTCAATGAGTACGAGTTAAAATCGTAAAAATAATTCCTACTTATTAATATTTAAATTTTTAGAATAATTGATTTACTTGATGACTCATAAAACAAAATACAATGATAGACACATCCTTTAAATAATGAATACGCTGGCTCACTAATTGACGAGCTAGTAAGAGACAATTCAAATCCGATGACTTTTTTCTTCCCATTGCCGGGAAAAAAAAATCCTATGGGACTTTAAGGATTCTTCCCGTGATGAATGCGTGAAATGTACCAAACCATAGCTTCAGATTTTGCCATAAAATCAGAGAAATTTTTTTATTAGCAAAAGCGAAGAGTTATTTTAATATACACATAGTCATTTTAATGTATACACATTTACGAAAGGAAAAATATCCTAATATAATATTAGATGTGACTACTTATTCAAATTTGATAAAATTTTGTAAAGTCTAAGCCCTTGGTGGTTAATCTGAATTCTAGTAAATGACAATGATCTCTATACAAAAGTGATGAAGGCCTTTAATTATAAGTTTTAGAAGTCTTTAGTAGACTTTAATAATATTTTAAGAGGATAATGGGTTAAAATCCAATCAAATATAAAGTTTAATATGAAGAAAGTCCTTTTTAAACTTTATGCCCTTGTGATCCAATAGTCGTTGGATCAAGTTAAGTGAGATGAGCTAGACTTATCATGTTGTCCAATTAGATGTAATGGATCTAATAAGATATTCATTGTCATTTGCTTCCTTACCTTTACAGATCATGTTGATACATATCCAATTGCCTTTTTATGCACATCGAGACTATTTATTGCCTCTAACAAATGTAATAACTCATTATGTCTAATGAATCTCTATCATTTGATTTGCTCAATCTTGATCGTTGGATCTTCTTTTTGAATTTTGCTTTTCCTTTTTTTTTCATACCATTGGATTTGCTTGATCCTAATTGTCTATTTTGATCATGACCCATTTTTTGATCCATCATGATCAATGTGAAAACATCCTATAAACATCTTAATCATTTGTGTTGGGCACGACCCATTTTATTAGTATAAAACTCCTGAATAACTTTTGACTATTAAATTTTTTTTATTATAATACTTTTGAAAATTTTAATGATGATCAAATTGAAATATAGAGGTATACTAATGAAATTTAAAAAACATAGTTAAAAATCATACAGGCAACTATAATTTTTAAAAATGTTATCCATAAAACATTATGGTAGATGAAAACTTCACAAGGGTATTATTTTATAAAACAACTCATGAGATTTTAACTTTCTAAAAAGGATTGATCTAACACTAAAAATATTAATAGAGTTAAAGGTCAAAATTTTCTCTTGAAGAGTATAATAGTAAAAATAAATTATAGAACTTTATTTTTAAAATGAACAAAAAACCAACACCATAAACTTTTGTCTTCTTCTTTGAGAAAAACAATGGGCTTAAACCATCCATAGGAAGATGTTATTGATTTTAAAAATATTTAGAATAGATAGTTTTGATGAAATAGATTTGTGATAAAAACTTAAGAGGAAGAGAAATGATTAACTTCCCTGAGAATTAATCTTACTATAAAATAGATACAATAAGATAGGATTAGGTTAGTAAAATTTAAAAAATTTAAAGATGATTATTGAAAATTAGATTATTTTTAAAAAGGCTAGTCATGATTTATAAAAAAACAACTCCTTCAAAATTTTCTTTTTAAAAGTATTGTCAAGAAAATTTGCAATCTTCTAGTAAGGACTTTATAATAACAAATTGAGAAAGTTCTCTAGGTACATATAAAAATATATTTTTTATTGTTTATAAAAATATAAGAGTGTCAAAATTTAAAAATATAATCTTAAGTGAAATAATCAATAGGAAAAATCATGAAAGACTAATACTCTAAATATGACAGAAATGAAATATGCAATTATAGGAATAAAGTGCATAGTATGGCCTTATGACCTATTATAACCCAAGTTCATAAAGTATTAGGTTTAATTATAAGGCCCTAGTAATTATACATAACTATATTGAGCGAAATGTGGTCTTTCTCGATAATTAATAGCAACAAGAGCATCCATTAAGTTAGTGGTGTATATGAAAAAAAAATCAACTTGTGAATAGTGAGTATAAATACTCAATGAATGATTATTTAACCCTTTACTCTAATGGGTTTTAGCTAGAAAAACATGTATATAAAAATACATATTAAGAGTAATGAAATTCTTACAACATTTCTAAACATTTGATAAATTTGTAATTGTATATATATATATATATATATATATATATATATATGTGTGTGTGTGTGTGTGTGTGTGTGTGTGTGTGTGTGTGTGTGTGTGTGTGTGTGTGTGTGTGTTTATTTATAATAAATAGCATGAGGTATCTAGGTTTTCCAGCTTATTACTCATGTCATCCTTATCCCACTCATCATTATCCTTATCCCTCAAAGCCAACCTTATCCCACTCATCAATACCAAAAAGGTGCCTGGTCATAACTTCCCTACTTATATTTTAAAATAATATACGTTTCTTTAGGCAATTATAGTGAAGATAGGCTCTTGAACTTCTAACACTATTTAGTTTGTCCTTTTTACAATGGAAACAACCTCTCAAGCTTTTGACACTATTTTATCCTTTTTATAGTGAAGACTACCTTTCAAGCTTCCAACACTATTTTTATTTATTAAATAGGCCATCATAAGCCTTTATTTCATGATAAAGTCAAAATGTTATCTTTGTTATAGCCATCGTTTAAATAATTCTAAATAAAATTCAAAATCATGTGAGCTTAAATTTTCAATTTCATATTGACAATAATAAATTTAAGGCCAATTACAATATCATCCAAAATCATAATCAAACTATCTTAATTAGGTTAAAAATATTCATATATAAATTTTAAGATGAGTATTGAGTATTATCTTTTCCTGTAATGGGATCATATGACTTTCAAAAGGTCAAAGTAATGCAACAAAACAAAGGTGATACTTATGAATATAATTACTTTTGTGAGTTTTCCCTACATATTCTCTTTGCTTATAATAATTTAAGTGAGTCTATAATTAACTTTTTGGAGTAAAAAATATTTCTTCAAATTAAAAGGTTGCTCTTCTTATAAAATAAAACTAAAAATAATATTTCCTTTCCAAGTTTAATGTGCCTAAAGTATTCAAATTTCTTTACCTTTTTTTAACTTTTTTATTATCATATTTATTAAGTAAATTCTTTATATATATTAAAAATAAAGAAGTGTAAAGGGTGACTCCCTGATCTGTAAGCCACCCCTTTATTAAGTTTCCAAAGAAAACTAGAGGGGTGGCTCACAGACGGGAGATACCCCCAGTTTATAATATATTTTTTAATTTTTAAAAAATGTAAAAAAAGTTATAAATAATTATATCTTTATAGTAACATTACCTATATGTAAAAAGTTATAAATATATATCAAATATATTATCACAACCTAATCAGATTATGACTGGCATGGATCTTGATACTTAGTTTCTACAAACCTTAACATTTTTCATTCATTCTAACTAATGGGAGTTTCTAAATTTTCTAAGGAACTCAAAGTTCACTTTAAAATTTTACAAAAAAATAAATAGAGTCTCTCTTATTTTTAGATACTTCTCTAGGGTCACATACCCTATAATCCAAACCTATATTATTTATAGGTACGACAGTAACAAACATACATACAAAATAATACAATTCCAAATTTATACATATACAATAATACAACATGTCATAAATCTCTACTTTATTGCTAATTCTAATCTCAACTATCAAATCCTTTAACAAGACGATCTTAATATTTTATAGATGTAACAAGGCTTAAACATACTTATTTCACTTGAAAGCATCGAAATAAAATAGAGTGAGTTATAGAAATTCAGTGAACATATATCTATCACTATTAATTTTTAATTCCAATATGTTTTATCTAAGTATTCGATAAGAAAGATAAATGTAACTCAAACTTTATGAGTTTTTGAATGTGTGGAACCAAACCTCAAATGAAATATTCACTTGTACATAACTTAAATTCTATACTTTTCATCATAAATCATAATAATCTCAATCATTCGATAATACACATCATTATCATCATATCATACACTATCTATTTTAGGTAGACATCACATTCACAAATAACTATTAAGGCTCAAATATAAATAAATTATCACAAACACATCAAATCTTTACAATTATGTCAAATGGTGATATTCAACCATAGACAATTTCTAATATCACATCATATCACACATCCAGTTATAGTAAACATACATATAGTAATTTTTTATTTCTAGGGCAATACTATTATTTTTCTTAACTATTCATTGAGAATTTTTTCATCGAACTTTCAGATCAATCTTATAACATTCACAACTATTTGCAAGGAATTTCCCATTCAGCTTTCAGGTCATTAGCCCTGTCACATTTCCAATCTTAGTGCTACTCATGGCATAATTCACACTCTAAATGTAACAAGAGAGCTTAATCATAACCATTCAGCTTTCAAAGCATTACTCTATAACTATTCATAATTTTTTAATGTCATTCATGGCAAGATTCATAAATAATATATAGATATCATTGGAACTCATTCAAAGTCCATCAATAGTTAGAAATATTACTATCACGTTTCCACTGCACACTCTAATCAATTAAAATTTACTTAAATAGCTAACTATTCTCATTCCTTGATACTAAACTTATACATGAATATATATGTATGAATAGGAAATCTATTCTATCAAGTAAAAGAATACAATTTATAATATTTAAATTATCTTTTATTAAGTTATCAAAATGTGGTGAGATATATACTTACCTAAAGGTGGACATTCATCAAGAAAATCCCCACTTGTCTACTTTCATCGTTTCTTTCTTCTTATTTCACAATTGGCCCCAAAAAGAAGCATAGGAATTATATTTAAAATTAGTTTTTAGAAGTATAGATTTTATACTGTAGTAAGACATTACAATTTGAAATCTTTTAAAAATATATTTAAATCATTTCATAATAGATTTTCATATAACGCTTTTCAACTCATCAAGAAGTTCCAACTAAAATAAAATGATACTCCATATAACTATTTTAAAAGCCTTCATTTTTTGTGATAACAAGTAATTAGAATATTGAAGTTTAAACTAAATAGTAATAAAAACAACTTTATTGTAAAGGGAATAATTAACTATTTAAGATAATGCAAAACTATAAACACTTTGCTCTAGGCTAGCATAGAAATGTTTTAGAACTTATTTCTACCATGTGATATCAAAGATTTATAAGGCTAAGCAAATCAGTGTAGTCATAATATATTTAATTATTTCTTATACCTGATAAATCTTATTCTTTCCATCTTATCCATCATTTCCACCTCCCAATCTAATCTAATCTAAATCCCAATACAAATAATAAATCTTCTTCAGTTCCAAATGCATAACAATTCATTCTCATAGTATAAATCAACCCTTTATGCAAGAAATCTATCTTATACACATATGTTAATACTATCCCTACACCCAAACATATTGTTTTTCTTTAGCACTATTAGGTAGACTTATGTTATACCTCTAGTACACTATCAATCTTTATAGGGAGTACCAGAATGTTAAATTTAGAATATGAACTCCTAACAAAAGTTATAAATCTAAAATCCATGTCTTAAGAAATAAATTTTGCATGCATTTATTAAGACTTAGATAGTAACAAATAAAACTTGTAAATCAATAAAACCTTAAAGAATGAACAACATAAAATTTAATTAATCCAAACCCACATAAATACCATATGAACTGAGCATTACAAGGCGTAATAGCAAATATGCGAACAGACTAAGCATGTTCAAGTTGTTTAACATCACCACCAAAAATACTACTCATGCCCTATTCCATACCATGTCTAGTACCACTATAACCAAAAGATGGTGGAGATGAGCTCTAATTGATACACTATGGCCTAAGTCTACATACTCAGTGCTCATAGCTTTTCTAGCTTTACTCAATTCATTTGAAGATTTTCATGCATAAAGAAGCTGTGGTGAGATGATGGAAACAAGCTATGGTGCTTATGATGCCAACGATGAAGGCAGATAGCATCAAGCTGGAGTTAAAACCTATAATAATTTAGAAAAGAACATCAAAACAAGAGGAAATTTTCCTTGTCGAAGTTATTAAGCTGGCCCTATCATCATCAAAACTTGTTCTTTGGAAAAATAACATGCCCAAATGAGAGATTCTCTTAGCGGCAGAGCTATGGCTAAGAAAGGAAGGAAGAAAAAGAGGCTAGCTAAACTAGGGGAGAGAGGCGGTGTAAAAAAAGAAAAGGAAAAGGATTATTAAGGAAAAGGAGAACCAGAAGAGTAAAGAGTGTGTAATGCCAACATAATAATAAATAAAGTAAGAATAATTTTCAAACATATTTAAGAAGAAAAGAGAGAGAAAATCGATAACATAGAGATAGGCAGAAATCAGCAAAAACCATAATTAATGGAGCATTCCATGCTCCTTACATATCATAAACTCAAATTCTACTTCAAATCTCATCCCTCCATTCAATTAAAATCCCATCCTAGCCATGTGTTTAATTTAAAAGTTCATCTTCATAAAATCAATTTTATTTAATATTTCAATTTAATTATTTTCAATCTTTCTCCAATAAATATATAAATATATATTTATAATAATATAATAAGTTTGAGAATTCTAAAATAAATATTTTAATATTTCTCAATTCCTAAAAATAATTTATAAAATACAAGTAAATGATTTCATAAATCCTTGCTCTCATAATCACTAAAAATTATTTCTCATCTTATGAGAAATTTCTTATAAAAATTATTTTAATCTAATATTTCTTTGATAATGACCATAAATAAATAAGTTTCAAATATTATCATAGATATTATTTTCAATACTCCAGAACATTTAATTTAAAAAATAAATTTAAAACTAATATTAAACAAATAAATAATTTATTTACAAATCTCAAAACTTATACAACTTCATATTTAAAGTAGGGATATTACATATATATATTTCAAACAAAAATCAAAAGAGGAAAAGGAAAAGTTTTCACTCATAAAATTTTTGAAAAGTACTTAAAAATATCAAGAATCATATTATTTTTATTCAAATAAATATATGTATTTAATAAATTAATATGAATGAAAAAGAATTTTTACCAAGATAAAACAACCAAGATTGGAATGCTACAAAGTGAGGTTATAAGTTGGCTTTATCTTAAGTAAAAAAGAAAAAATTTCAAAATTGAAGAAGTTGGGTTATTGAAAATAGTGGTCTAACTTAGTTTTAGCTTTTATAACCAAAATAAAAAAAAAAAAAGAAAGATAACCCATTTATTACTTTGAAATTTGTAATATTTTGGAGTAAATGTGTGCAAAAGAAAAAAAAAGAGTAGGAAAGGTGGTCAATTTGACAAACTCATGTGAAAAACTATTTTCTTTTGAACCATTTTAATTTAATAAGAATATAAATAAATATTAGTGTGTAAAAAAAATGATATTTTTCATGTAAAATTTCTATATAGATATAACAAGTAAAATTCGGTGATTCTAATATTATTTTAAGTTTTATGAAATTCACTTATAACTCTATATCATATTTTGAAATTGTATATGAAATGAAGTAAAAAATTATGATTTTGGTATCAAAATTTTCCTCTTGAAATCTACTCCAAAACATGTTTTTCTTAAATTTCTAGATACTTTTATGATTTCATAAAAGTTAAAGAGTCTTAAACATGATGTAACTTATAATAATGCATACAAACTAACAACCCAATTTATTTCCTACTCTTTTACCATTGCCTTAATGGCAAAACTACAGCCCTAAGATCACGTTTTTATGAGTATTTTTCTCATTTTAATAATATAATATTTTTTCTTTTTTTAAACCCTACAAATTTTTTTAATAGGATTAAGTGCATCTTTACTTTTCTTTTTTTTTTAAAACAAACTTCTAATTAGGCTTCTTTTTTTTACTTTACTAATGAATTTTTAGTTACTTACTACTAATTATACTTCTAATTATCTTAAGTAATTCTAATTAAATGACTTTTTTAGTGGATGTTATCATTTTTGGATTTGACTTTTTTGTTCCCTATTAGCTTTGCACTTCATTTTCTTCATCTTTCAGGCTCCTTACTCTTTCCTTAACTTCCAAACTCATCATTCTAGGCTCTATTATTAAGTTTGCTATTTATTTTGCTTTGAATTAGCATGTGTTTTCCTAATTAATTTATTCTCTTTATTTTCTATGTTCTTGCTATCATGGTTTAACTTCTATATTTGTTTAATGTTCTTTAAATGAACTTCTAAATTTTGGTTTCTTATCGATAATTTTTCTATCTTTAAATTTTGTAAATGATGACTATAAGATGTTTTAATGTTTCTACACAGCCCTATTTAATTTAATCGATTTGTGTTTTGATACTTTGTAATTACTTATGTCATTGTTGTTATCTTTTACCATGTTTCATTTGTTCCTTTCATGCTCTTCTTCTTTATTTTTTATTTTTATTTTTATCTAGCCACCTACCCTCTGTTGTATCCAATCTGATAACATTGCTTTTCATTAAAGGTGTGTTGGCATTCTTTGAATAAGTCATTTTTGTTCAGATATTAACTTGAGTGATTTAAACAAAAGTAAGACTTTACTAGTTTTGGATACGAACCTTAATGAACTTCTTTGTCATGTTTGTTCATATAATTATCCTTTACCTGTTACCGCTATTATAGCATCAATCTCGGAATCTTGGAAAGTTAGATAGGGCTAGCTAACTACATAGGAGTGATTCAAAGTTTAGCTAGATTCATATCGATATAAAAACATAAATGGTGTTGAAAAGTGGACTGATTAAATTTCTTTGGATGCTTTGCAGGACAATTGTTATAAGGATGAGTCTGAATGAAAGATAATTAGATGTAATTTGTTAGTCTAATGAATGGGTATGTAATTATGATGCAATTTCATACTTGATGTTTTATGGTAGTTATATTATCCAATTGGGTCTTGTTCCTCCCTTTGCTCCTTTCCAAAATAAAGTTCTTTGAAGTTTGAATGCTTGCCTATCCCAATTGGCACCTCAAGCATCGATTTTTGTCATTTACTTTAATATTATGTCTTATAAACTCAAGTGTAGTCCCATTTGGAATGCTTTTTTATTCTTTTTTGAGCCATGGGAATGGGTGGGCACATTTTTTTAGCAATCTAATTAAAATAGTTTTATTTAGTTTGATACAAGCTTTAAGCAATAGAAAGATACTTTTTTCAAAATGAATGTGGATCAGGATAACGGTTGTTTTAGTTTAATAGTCATGAGGTTTCCCTTTATTTAATCCACTAGGAATAAAGGATTAAACCTTTAAAAGTGACATATTTGGATACTTTTTCAGTTGATAATCAAACATTAATCCTTCATTAGCTAAGTATAAAAACTTCTAATACATAAACTTTCTTAAGTATGTTCATTCATCTCTTTTTGACTTCTACAAGGTATATACTTGTATCTTTTACTAACATATTTTTTATCTCTTTTCAAATATCTAGCTTGTTAAGTAGAAGTTTACTTTAAACATGCTGCATATGAACAAAGCTTTGTTTCAATGAATAAAAAAGAGTCATTCCAAGATGAAGATACTTGCTTTAAAAGCGGCTCATAGTTCATTGGTTGATGTTCATTTGAAGTAGAAGTAGGAAAAGTCACTCAATCCAGTTATTGAATTGATAGAAAGACAAGCTGACCTTTTTTCCCAAGTAAAGCATAAAGTTACTATTGACATTTTTGAAAATGTTAATGATTGATCAAATAATATTATAAACATAACTATAAATGTCACTCTACAAGTGTTTTCTTAAAAAATAAAAAAGGCTATGGCTTTTAAGGTCATGAAGAATGGAAAGAAGACTTATCCAATTTATCATATAGAAAATTGAAGATTAGAGATCTTACTAGTAGTTCAAATATGGGCACAGGAATGATAATAGAAATGTTAAAAATCTTATAATATGAAGATGTAGAGTTATTTCTTTAATCTACAGATTGAATGTAGCTTTAAAGTGATCATGATCATAACTTAACTAATACTTAGAAGGTTAGTAGAGATAGATTCAATTGGATGGTTGCTAGTGATCTAGCCTAAAATCTATCAAATATACTATCTTTATTGGCAATATATAAGGACAATGAGATATTATTGTCAAAGTTTAATGGCATTGATCCAAAAATAATATCCCTTTTATAAGGCCATTTAGACCAAGCTTATGATGAACCACATATCTAGTAAAAGGAATTAAATAAGTCTTAATAGCATATTTCTAAGTTATAGAAAGAGGCAATGAAAAATCTTCAGTAAAGGATGGAGTTTGAAGCTAAATCCAAATGATTAAAAATTGAAAAGGATTTTTTAGATGCTAAATTGAAGAAGAAAGAGGTATAATTATAAGTTTTAAAGGCTTAGCTATTTAATTAAGAGAAGTTGTAAGGACATGCAATTTCTAAGAAAAAGCTATGGAAAAAAGTTTGAGTAGAATGATATTGTAAACTATACTATGCACTTGAGAGGTTTTAAAGAGGTCAAGCCATAAATTAGGCATCTTTTTCCTAAGTCACTCTCCTAATTTATCATAGTTATTTATAGAAATTAATGTCATTCTTGATAACAAAGGTGAAAATGATAATGCTCCTTAAAATTGTTGTAATTTAGAATTTTGAACTTTAAAATTTTATACAAGTTATCTATTGAATGTTCTATTTATTTAAATGCATTCTATCCTTTTTGCCTTACTCATTTATGAATAATGATCCTTTTATGACTTCTAAGGGGCCACTATTTTTTATTGTTTGTACATTTGGATAAGTTAAATCTATTTTGTAGCTAAGCTTAAAATAGTTATCCGATTTACATAATGGTTTTCATTGATACTTCCTATTTATGAGTGATTTTATGTAAGAACTTAATATGCCTATTAGGGTGGATTTGTATATTATTCATTCAAATTTTTTTATAAGGTTGAGGGATTAACCTTTGAGTTTTTTTTCCCAGGATTATCTTGGACTTTTTGATAATGTGAAAAGATTATCTTTTGGACCAAACGATTATCTTTTGAACTTTTTGATCAGGATTATCCTAGACTTTTTGATAATACTAAAATATTATCTTTTAGATTAAGTGATTATCCTTTGGACTTTTTAATGATGTTAATAGATTATCTTTTAAGCTAGGGGATTATACCCTGGACTTTACAATCATTCCATTTTTACATTATTGACTTCTTGATCGAATATTTATTGAAAATTCTTATCTTATTCAAGCTAATATGAAATAAAACTTCTGGTAGGATACATTCTAAGTTCTAGGTATAAACTTCCCATCCAAGGTTTCTAGTTTGTAAGTGCCATCATTTAGAACATCCTTAATCTTGTTAGGCCTTTCCTAAGTTGCTGTAAGCTTTTCAGCTTAACTATCAGTTTGACTTCCTTCTATTTTCCTTAGGACCAAATCTCATTTGTTGAAGGACCTATCATATACTCTTTTATTATGGAATCTAGCAAATTTATTTTTATACTTAATCATTTTTAGCAAGGCATTTAATTGGATTTTATTAAGTAGATCCAAATTTTCTCTTTTTCTTTTCTTCTTTGCTCGTTTTGTATTTATGTCAAATATTTTGCATTTGTTTGATATTTTTCCTATCTCAATTGGGATCATGGCTTTTATCCTATAGGTTGATGACAAGGTGATTTGTCAGTTAATGTTTATGAAGTTGTCTAATTGGACCATAATACATTAGGTAACTCTTCTATCCAAATTCCTTTTACAATTTTTATCCTTTTTTTTTAGCTTGCTAAGAATCATCTAATTAGCTAGCTTTACTTATCCATTTGCCTATGGATGTTCAACTGAACAAAACTTTTGCTTTATTCTTAAACTACTCTAACAAGAAATTTTATTAGTCATTTGTTACATAAGTAATGTGGTAATTTGAAATTCCATAATGTTTTTTTCCTAAAAATTAACGTCTTCTTATTAAAGATATTGGTTATTTAGTAACTGACATCTTACTTTTTTTTAAATCCTCATAAAAAATAACTAATTGATAATAGTAAAAATATATAACAATAGAAAGCAACAATGGAAATAAATAGCAAGTGATAATAATAAAAAAAACTTCTATTTAGATAGAAATGTTATTCACAAACAAATAAATAGTTGGAATAGGTTATTTACAACAAACCATTATTTTTAATATCTATAACAAGTTACAACCATTACATATTCAAATAAACTTAACTATTCAATTTGATTCAAGATAAGCTTTGAGGAAATACTTTACCCAAAACTCTTTCATTTTATTAAACTCATCTTTAGTGAATAGATTCGTGTTGTTGAAACATTGGAGTTTGTATACAATTAACATGTTAGCATTAAGACTAATTTATGTAAAGCATTTGAAAAGTTATAAATAAGTAAGTGATTACTATAGTTAGGTTTTTTTTTTAAATACATATTATATCATGCATATATCGCATGATATAATAGTCACACTCCATATTGTTAGGTTGTTTAAGGCACTATAATAAAACAGTAAGTCAATTTCATTCTATTGATGTATAAGATTCATTTGCAACATGTTATAATCTTACTTATGAAACCTACCTTTATATTGATCCGTTTTACTTTTTAGTTTTTCCTATCTGATTGGAAGCCTTTATTATAACATATACCCAAAGCTTAGTTAAGAACCTATTTTAACATTAATCACGTTTCTTTGTATAAAGATTCTAACTAAAAACAAGGTTCTTCTTTAGGTATACCACAACAAGCATCCAATAACACTTGAAGTACAATTACATAACAAAATATTAAAATTCATTTACAAAAAATAGAATTCATAACTAAGGCAGAAGTGAAACTTACCTCTTATGGCATGACATGAAGTAGTAAGCACTCTTGATCTCCACTGATAATGTAGCCATAATATATTCCTCCTTCAACTTATCATCCTTCTTAGCCTGATGATCAATGTGATATAATTACAAGAATCCATAATGCCCTCCTATTACTGATAGGGAATGGTAATCATAACAATACCTACAAAAGGAAAAGTGTGCACTAAGCTTTTATTTAAACATTTATTGAATTAATTCACATCTAGGCAAAGAAGATAAAATAAACCTACCTCACTTGGAAATAAATACAAGTGACATTGAGCTCCTCAAACCTTAAGAGCTACAAGATGGTATCATATTTAATGAATAATTGATAAAATGTTCTTACCATCTTTGTCTCCATAATAAGATGGACCTAAGCCTCCTAAGTTTATAAGCTATCAAGCTTTGCTTATAACACCTTCTAATCATAATTAAGAGGTTATTGAAATACAAATAATATTAGTTAGTAATCTTAAACAATAAAAATAATATAACTTTGACTGTATATAAAAGTTAATGGGGTAGAGGATACAAGATGATATCTTTATTGAGAATTGAAAAAAAGCCTTTGGCCAAATAATAAAAGTCCCATAGGCTTCATCTACTATCAAAACTTTATCATTTGGCACCAGCACCTCAGCCATATGATCAAAGGACTTGTTGACCACCACCTTGATCATTTAGCAATGGTTAATGATAAAGCTCACAGCTTGTTAAAACTTATAATATTGTAACCTTATGCATAAGTGTATCTACGATTATTATAGCACACAGTTCCATCTTGTTCTATGAGAACTCCCACTATTGAAAACTTAATTCTTGCATAAATATATCTAGAAAAATGTAAAGGTGAAAAATAATATTTACCTTAAGTATAGTTTACATAATACCTTTTGTAGTGGCAACTAGTATTAGAGGTGATATTAACTCCATACTAGTGGCAATGGCAAGCTAGGCAGAGATCGACACCCTTACTAATCAATAGTCTTAAAGGAAAATTAGGTAACAATTAAATAGGTTGACTCTTTCATGTGAGTAATGGTTATAATGACTAGCTAGATAGTCACTATGAAGTTTGATTATACAGTATTTTAAAAGGTAAGTTAGTCTATCAAAACATGAAGTTATTGTTACATTTGCATGTGTTGCTTTTGTATTGTTATATCTTTACCATCTAGTCCATGTTTAGTTAGGCTTCCATATCATAGGCGATACTTGATTTAATGTCTTTCAACTCAAAGTATTGGATGGTGCTTTAATGCGCTGAAGTAATTCCTTAAGTCAACATCATGCCCAACATGTTGAACATGTTTAGGATTTTTTTAGATCCTAGCATTATAGTTAAGTTGTTATTTTTTCCTAACTAGTTAAAACTTACCTTGGGAGACTTGTTATGTGAGAGTGTTCTATAGTATTAAATAAATAATAGATAATTAGATTTTCTTTACATGAAATAGAAACTTCTAAAGCAAACAATAAATTTTGATTTAATTCTAAATACTCAGAATCCTTTTTGTAACATCCTAAGTCTCCAGGGTCATATGCTACCCTTGCTTGTCAACTCTAGCTCATTTTTATAAATCTAAGCAAGAAATGGAAGGTGTCTATCAAATGTCATTGCCTTCAACTTTGACAACTTATGCTCCAACTTTTGATAGCCTTTTTAGGAGAACTAACATGAATATATTTTCTTCATTTACCTTTCTTAATTTGATTTATTTGAGTCCTATAGATAAAAGGACATATAAATTCACAAGAACAAAGATATATCAATATGACACTAACTAGCACTAGCCACTAAAATGTATAGATTTTACTTGAAAATGGTCATTTTCCTTTTATTTCAGAAACTTCTCTTATAATTGTTACTCAATAAGTTCTCTTTTGTCTTGGTCTTAAGATTGACGTAATTTTGTCTTAACCTTGTCTTGAAGTCTTTCCGCTAATCTATCATCTACAATAATCTTCTTGTGCATATTCATTGGAAAAAAATACATAAAAGAGTTATATATGATTATTTTATGAATATATTTTTACATATTTATAACATATAGCAAGGTAATCAAATGTTCATACCAAGATCTTCATCCATAGGTTATCCTTCAATGTTAGAAGGACATGCCTCCAATCTATATAACCTATTGATACTTTAGACCATGTTACTAATCCAATATAACTAAATATATTGCTTTTTGTCTTCCAATTAGCTGTTACTTGGCATTAAACTAAACATTTAACTTCTTAGTTGTGCTATGACAACGTTTCTCAATGTTGTTGGACTCCTTTTAGTCCTTTAGATGGGAATTATTGACTATCTAAAATGATTTATATTCTAACTATATAGTTTTACAAATTATAAAAAAATATTACACAGTGGGAATGGCAAACACATATAACTTACATACTAAGGAACTAAACTTAAATTAAAATAATCATTGTACTTTATATATTCCTCCACTAATTTACATAATCATGGAGCAAATAAGATTCATTCCATGATATAATATATTTGATAGCATAAAAGGAAACAATAGCAAGCAATGGCAATGGTAGTATTTTAAAATGGCAAAGGCATCACAATAAAACAAAGCAACACCATAATTATATATCCTAATGATGACAAAACCTAAAAATGTAATCAAGCCCAATAGATAATATAAGCCTAAACTTAGCAATGAAAAAGGTTATCGCAATCTCACATGCATACACACATATATTTATCAACTAAACAAAGTCAAATAATCTATCAGTATTAGAAAAAAAATTCAAAACAAGACCAAAAAAACATACTTGAGAATGGGTATGATAAGGAGAATGAGTATGAAGCTACTTGTAAATGTAACTAAGAATGTGACAAATGTTTGGGAATCACTAGAATTGGCGATTATTATCAAAGAAAGTAGGTTTTAAAAAGTAAGTGTAAAAGAATAGAAGAAATGAAAGTTTATGTAAGAAAAAGCTTTAAACATCGATTTTATAATATATAATTGATATATTACAAAAATTATGTTGGATTTGTACAAAAAAAAAACTATATAAAGTTAGGCTTATATTTACAATAATAACATCACTGGCATCAATTGCAACATTGGTTATGATAAAAAAGCAATTTCTTAAATTTTGTTAAGTGCTCACAAGAGTAATGATCGTATGGCATTTAACATTGGTTATATAACAAATTGACATCTTTCCTAGTAATTTCATACATGTAAGCAAGTCTAAATAAATATTGGTTATCTATTTAACTTGTAGTTTTGGTTTTTTAATATTTTCAAAAATATCAAAACATCTAATTAAATGTCAATTATATGTTTGAACCATTGTTTTAAATTTTTAAATGATTTCAAAAATCTCACCACTTCCATATAAATATTAGTTGAATTTATGATCCATTATCTTAATGTTGTTAATAATTTTAAAAATGTTACCACATTAATATAGATGTAAAATTTTTTTTATGTCTATCTATATGTATTTTTATAGTAATGTAACAAGTTATAAGATTATGATAAATATTTGCATTTATTGAATTTAGTGTTCATTGTATTAATAAGTAAATAGTATTAAGATATCAGTTTATACTATTGCTAAAAAAATTTTCCTATGCAATCGACTAACTAAACAAAAATTTAAATATTTGTGATAGTAACTATAGAATCTACATTATATCCTATATGATATGGGAAGTTTTTTTATAACTAGTAAATTGTCTCCATTATCATAATAATAATAGTTTTCAAATCTTCTCAAATAACAAGGAATAAGATTTCTATTATTATTATCATTTCTTATTTTCTTAATTTGGAAATTAAAAGATTAATTAGCTTATCAAACTTATTTCTACTATTCAAATTTTAGTATGAATGATAATTGCACTTCATAATCCTTATGAATTTTTTTTACCTTTTTTAGTTGAATTGAAGGTGGAATAATTTACTCCAATTCAAAATAAGGTAAACTGTCAACATTTTTTAAGGTTATAGTGATACTTATAAATTGTTCTAACCTCTTGAAATTGCTACCACTAGAATTCAAACTTATAATATGAATGATTAAAAACTAATTTTATTTTTTTTCTTCTTGTTTTTAATAACTTTTATGAGCTCATAATTATTATAAGCGTCACTATGATAGAAATACAAAATGACATTGGTTGTTTAACAGGTCAGACATTGAATATGAGCCAACATATATGCAAACAACATTGTGCATAAGAATATTTGACGTCAATTCCTTAAACAATGTGGGAAATTATAACATCGTTAATTTTTTTACAAAAAAATTAATGTGTTAAATGCATGAATAATATTAAATCATTAATATAGTACGTCAATTTTATAACCAACATAGAGAACTATTATAATAGTCATGAAAAAAATAAGTTATGATATTAGTTTTTAGTTTGATAATCGAATTATTATTTATTTGAAGATGTTGATTTTTAAACCATAATTGAAAATTGATGTCTTTTCCTATCTAACAATTAACATAGTACATCAATTTGAGTTAAATAAATAATGCCTAATATTTAATCATCATGTTGATTTTTTTAAATAACTAACATGTATTTAATTTCTCCTAAACTCCTAACACCTAAATCGATATTCACCTGAGTCTAATTATGGATAACATATAACCATATTATACATCTAATATAGTATCCAAACACTATCTTAATATCTTTATTGTAAAAAAATAATATCCTAAAATAAGAAAATTTCAATGGAAACAATTTTATACATTTATTTGGGTTCAAAAAATTGTAAACATTAAAGTAATAAATAATTTGTACATATTACAAGAACTAACAATAATACCTCAAAATAAAAAAAAAGTTAGATTGTCTTTGTATAGAGGCCATTAGGAGAATCCTATAGGAGATTTAAGGCTTGTTTAGTAAATAACTTTTTAAATAGCTTTTAGTTAGTTTGATCAAATTTAGCTAATTAACTTGATTTTAAGCTAAATATGTTGTTTGGTAAACAATTGTTTATAACAGCTGATTCAAATGAATCAGCTGTTTTTGAAAACACTGCATAATGTAATGTTTTCAATCAACTGCTACATTATGCATTTATAAAATAACTGACTTGTCCCTCTTGAATAAAGCTTTCAATTGGTGCACTCCTCTTTATTACATGTAATTTTATGGAAAACATTAGCAACCTCAACGTCACCTAATGGGAAATGTTGGGCCACCTACGTTGCCTTGCAACTCTGCTAACATGTAGGAAAGCATTTCTTAGGCCAACGTTTTTTAGCATATTTTTATTCAAAAAGATTTATTATGTATTAGATATTTAATTAAAATTAAAATTATTTAAGTGTAACTGTAATGATATATTATGATTTTAAGATTATACTTTAAAAATAATATTTATTTTATTAATTGTAATAAAAATATATAGAAAATTATAAACAAATGAGTAATATATATTAATACATTTGTGTAAAATTACTAAATAAATACTTAGTTCAATTATTTTGTATATAGTAAGTTAAAATTTGTTATGTTATTTTGTATTGTGTGGGAAATAAAATAAAAAAATTTAAATGCAATTACTGTAAAAAATATGATGTGTATTATAAATTAAATAATTATAGTTATTAATTTTTTATTGGTAAATTTATTTACTATAAATATTATATTAATTTAATTTTAAATAAATATTTAATATATAATAAATTACAATAATATATTATTTACAAAAAAATTTAATGTACTAAACAACATATAGAATCTAAAATATTAGAATAAAAAAATTTAAATAATTGATAAAATATACTCATACCCTTATATGTTATTTTACATACAAATAACTAATTATAAATAACTAGTTTTATTAAATACTCTTATTCAAATAACTAATATAATCAGTTAGTCAAATCAGCTAAAATAATCAATTATGAACTAACAGTTAATTGAATTAATTAACTGTTACAATTATTAACTAATCGTCAAACATCCCCTTACTATAACAAAAAAAAGCTACAAACAAATCATAATTGATATTATAAGTACAATATTAATATTATATATTTCTATTTAAAAAAATTATTATCTAACTTATGCCATTAAACATTTGGGGTATTATGTGTTGTTTATTAAGTTAAAGAGTAACATTATCACCACCAAGCTAGAGATGATTGTGATTATTAAAAGAGTCAAAACATAACATGTAAAACCTATATGTTATTAGGAGATTAAAAAATATGAACAAGTATTAGAAAATAATAATTTAGAAATTGATATTAATTATACATGGAATATGAAAATAAGAAATATGAATGCAATTACTTTCAATTTTTTCTAATATTTCTAGGAGGATCATCAATCCATATTCCTTTAGTGTGATGTCTGACAAGTAGGACCTCTCTAATAACATGTGAACAATATAAAGACATGTAATGAAGTTTATTACTTTCCATTGCCATTTTTAATAAATAACCCACACTTGGTAAACATAGTACATAACTTACTAAGCATGTATAATGTATCTTTTCTGTGAGGAATTGTATACATACACTAACACCTACACCACCTAAAACCTTAAAAAATTAAAACAAAAACACAAAATTTAAATGAATACACATATGCATAATCATAACAACAAGATGTTCTTCCCTAGGTTTAGAGGAAAGATAAGGCGTATGAGCATACCTTAATGGTAAGAAGAAGACATCAACAAGATGGGATCAAACTATTTGTTGAATTCAAACTTTGGTGATCTTTTATGTAAATTTCAGTATATAACATGATGAATTTTATGATGAATATGATATTGCTTTGCAATTTGCATTTTGACACTAAGACAAGTTTTCCTTCTATTTCAACTCTTACCTTTATTTTTATAAGTTTAATGAAAAGCAAAATGACATTATTTAATATTCCATATCAATTGTATATTAAAATTGACATCTTATACTTGATGTATTATGTTTAAAATATTCAACGATCAAATATAACACATTAATTTCATAACAATCAATGTATTAGTAACTTTTAACATTGATTACATACAACTTATGTTTTAAAGGCTATTCAACAACCTCAACAATTGCTTTAATCATTCCTTTTATCGAATTTTCCTTAAGCCTCTTTTATCCCTCAAGACAACTTATGTTTATAGGTGTTTTAGGCTTGATTTACCTTATTCTTTGCACTTTGAGCCTGTTGACAAAAAATAAAATAAAATAAGTGATGGGAAGATAGACTTATTATCAAAATGTGGAATAAAGTACTTAGATGGCCACATTTACTAGAAACTCTTCTTTTTTGTGTGAAATCTACCCACATCTTAAGACTGATCTAGTGATATGTGTCAAGAGGGATTTCAACACCTTTCCTCTTCAAGGTGATGTAATGCTTAGTTAAATTAAGTTTAAATTCTATCTAATTCTTGCTCACCACCTGCGAAACATGGTCTTTCTACCCCTCACCAATATCAAAGGTAGTTTACAAAGTAACACACATATGAATGACATATGCATATGTAATCCAAAAAGATTTTTAAGCATATGTAAAAAATCAAATGGAAATAAGTATAACAATATCATGAATATATCCTTCTAGATGTTCTCTTTAATGTTATCTGCTACTTGGTGTCTGTGCTTAATGATGATAGGCATTTTGGTTTGGTATGTGCTAATATCTTAATGTAGTTGTTGAATTTTGTTCCATTAAGCCTAGTTGCTTGATCTTTCTTATTGAAATCTGTTGTCAACTTCTCTCCTTTAGCACACTAGATGATTATGTCCTTCATAATTGTGAGAACCTCTAGTGTCATTCCCTTTATGATTACTTTTACTGGAATTAGAATCCATGTCACTTTTGTTTAAATAGTTATAATAATAGCAACACAAATATTTAACTTAAGGGTTAAGCAATATTTATTAAGTTTCCAAGCATGTTCATATGATAACTTAAATATAAAAGAATGATTAAAAATCATTTTGTCACATTTGATTTAATTTTAAAATAAAATTTCACCCATAAATTGAAATTGGTTCCTAATAAAGCCACATCTATGTAGACTATAACTCTAAAAATGTAGCATTTAAGCAAAAAATAATATAAGCAAAAATAAAAGCATAAAACAAAATATATATTCTGGAAGATAACTTTCCATATTAGATAACGAGCCTAAACCATTTATCACAACTATTGAAAACTAATTTTAAACTACAAAAAGAAAGTTTTAAACAATATATGATAATGTTACTAATTTAAGACTAAAGTCAAGACCTTAAACCTATAATACTCACTAGACTTAAGGAAAATACCTTAGATGATGTGAAGTAGGTGCTTAAAGATAAGATAATTTTGATGCCATAATTGTTAAATAAATGCTAGAGAAAAAGTTAGTGAAAAGTATGCATAAAAGAATTGCAAATCACCATAAAATGAAGTGTGTTTACGGTTCTAAAAAATAGAGATGAGTTCATGTTGATGCAAAACTTTCCATGTCAATTATTAATTAAAAACCAATGTTTATATTTTCTACATTGATTATAACTAAAATTGACATCTAACATGTCCAAACATAATTACAAAAATACCATTTAAGGTAAAATTTTCATGTTAATTGTATATAGAAATCAATTTCTAATGTTTAGCTCATCTTCAAATCTAACAATTTGTCTTCCTTTTACTATCAAGTTTTTTAACAAACATAAATAAGCCATCATTTTATAGCCACAAGTAATCATTTTATAGCCACATTAATCCTTTATTAAACAACTAATATGGTTTTCCTTTTTTTTAAACTAGGATTTGTTATAAATAATAGATATCAATTTCCCTATTAGAAAAAAAATAATTACATAATGAAATCTTTGAAAAATATTTTCAAATTTAAACTTGAAAGTACATTAAAGATCCAATAAAAGTACTATATACCAAATTGCAATAAATCATTATCATATAAAACAATAGAACACAAATTTACAATTGAAAATACAATAAAGATTGAATGAATGTATTATGTTATAATAAAACATTATACACTGAAATCAAATTATAAATAAAAGTTTCTTTTTTATGTTAAATTTAGATTAATGTTTGAATTTTCTTAATCATAGAAATTTGAATGGAAAAACCAAACCATACATGTATAGAAAAAACATAAGTCTGTTTAATTTTTCCATACAAACCCTAATGAAGAAAGAAGGAGACACTTCGACATTCATATGATAGACACCAATCCCATATATTAGTTTTGTTACAAATTGAGTTAAAACATCTCATCTATTCTTTGAGAGCATTGGAGACTTTGGAGAATAGATGGGATGTTTTAGTAAGACTTTCAACAAGAGAGATCATTAAAGATTTTAAGATTTCATCAAAATGGAAAGTTAAAGAGCAGAGTACAAATTTTAAAGTCCTTATGTTAAATAAATCAAGTCGATTATTAATAAACAACTATCATGTTAAATCTTATTAATTTTTAAGATTGGTGGTTAGTATTACTTTAAATATTAGTTTTAGATGTCAGTTGTATAGAAGACTAACATGTAACTTTATCTCGATTTTTAAATTGATTTTGCACCTCTATTTAATGCCAGTTCTCTAATAACTAACGTAAAAAGATATTTTAATTTTATAACATTAGTGTTTTATTAGATTTGATGTGTAAAGTTACTCATATTTTAGAAAAATTACTATGCTATTATATATGTTAGTTTTTACTATAATGGTTAATATCAAACTGCATTTCTATAGTAGTAGTTTTTCATACTATGTATATTTTTGCACAAAATATTATGAAATTTTTTATTAACTATTCATTTTTTAATGAAGAATTAGGATTTGATTAATTGTCAATGTAAGTCAATTTTATATTATTATTTACATTTGTGTTAATATATAGTTTAAAAATTGTAAGGGTTTTTTTACTATTGGTAAAATTTTGTAATTACTTTAGTTTTTAATTATGTGCATATTTTTATTTATTGATAGTATAAAATATTTTACTTTGATAGTGAAATAAATTTAAATTCTAGTGTTAAAAAATTACAATTTTATTGGTTAAAATTAAAATATAAAAAAGGCTCAACAATTAATATTTTTATTAAAAAATATAATTCGATGAAAAATCGTGTAAAATAATTTTACAAAAATGTGAGTATCGCTTTGCATATCAATTTATAATGCCATTATTAAAGGGAATTCCTACATGTTTATTATCAAATAATGATCAACGAATGAGTGACATGGAATTGTACTGAATACAAATCCATCCGTTAATTATTATTATTATTTTACAAATTTTTAAAGACGTGAATTTAAATATAAATAGTCACATATCATTTTTTTTTCATTATGAGGAAAATATCCATTAACAACACACGGAAGCACCAACTGCCATACCAACTCTCTGCACATAAATCATGAGATCAATAATGTTTCTCCTCCTTTTTCTTTGCTTTTTGGTAGAACTGTTCTCCTCTCTCTACACTGGACATTCTAATCAACTGCTCTAACCTGTTTTCTCGTACATATCCGATTGGCTCATTCTGCTTCGTGGGTCCGAACAAGCAATGACTTTATTGTTAATTACGAAAATCTTCAAGCCACCCTGTTCTGGATTTGAATGGGTTATCACATACTTTATCGTATGAAATTTCTAATGCTACGGTAATCTTGGAAATTCAATACTATTTTTATTAAATATATTATTTTTTAATTCTATAAATCTAATTTCACATGAAATCAAGATTTTTTTGCAAGAAATTAGATTGTTAATTAAATAAATAATAACTTAATTAAAATTATATAGAATTAATACCAAAATTTTAATTTTAATGTAGTACTAAAAATTTTTAGTGCAACGATTAGCCTCATATGTCTAGCGCTACTCTCACATAATTTTACAATGTTATTTTTCCCATAAAAATCAGTCATAAGAAGCATCTCAATATATTATAGGAACTTTAGCCAAAAAAAAAAAATCTCAATATATTATAGGAAGTAAAAATAAATTTTAATGTTGAAAATTGACAAAAGATAATAAATATATTTGATAAAAATTGTATGAAAATAATAATAAATTTTTAAATTTCAGTCTTAATATCACATTAGAAAATTTCTTCTATTAGGATTTATGATTCAGAGTCGGATTGAGATTCATTTTATGTTGTGAAAGTATGTAAATAAGATGAAAATAACAAAGTAGAAGTAATTGTTGTACTTCCTTAATTTCTTTTCAAGACAAATAAACAAAGATTAACCAGGACAATAAATGGTTGAAAAGATATGTAACTTATTGATTTATCATTTATTAGAAGTCACTCAAATGTTGTTAAGTATTTGCTTGGATAATAAGGGCAAATTTAAAAGATGATAATAAAAGGATTTTTAATTTTCTAAAATTAAGACTAGATAGATAAGGAAAAAATCTTTCTAAAACAACAAATAAAAAGAAATGAAAAAATAAAAAATATAATGAATATTAATTAAGGTCAAATTAATTAATTATAGAGCACCTAATTGTAACATTTTTAAAAAATATATGTACTTCTATTTTTTTATGAATTTTAAAAATAAATCAAATAAGAATATATAAATTTAGAAATTTTGTATTTTTAACGTAATTAAATAATTGATTCAGAAATGTCGTTAATGAGTTATCTTTTGAATTGTGGATTACTAATGACCTAAGGCACTTTTGTTTGCACCAAAATAAAGTTCTCAAGCAATATGATGTGGGAAGCAATAAAGCATATTTAAGTAAGCATGCCCACTCATATTTTGTAATTGCTTTTAAGAAGAGGTCATAATTATTGGCAATCAGTATCAACTTAACCTTTTTCTGCTGTTTATGAAATGAAATCAAGCCCTCCGAAATGGGCTCAAATGGTGGGATTGACCATTGACCATTGACCACGTCAGTTCTTTCTAAAGGTCGCTTTGACCAATGTGAGCATTTTGTGCTCATTTTTATCGAATCAAATATTTGAATTTATGGGATGGACTAGAAGGAAGTAAAAAACGTCCATTTTCAACCTGTATAGCCATTGCTAAAGGTAATTTTTAAGTATGGCTAAATTTGTAGAAGGATATCATTGGATGATTTACTTTGTATTGAAATTAAAAATAAATTAATAAAAAATACATCAATCTTAATTAAAACAAATTCTTATCTAACGATTAAAAAAATACTTGGTTTCTCAAGAAATCTATGTATCCATAGTTTACTCCGAAAGAAACTCAAGAAAGCAAGGGAGGACAACTTTATAATTGCCAGTTTCATAATATCAACTTTTCAAGTGTTGGCATGTAAAAAGTTTTATTAAATTTTTTTCTATTAAAATTTTTTAATTATCATTATTCACTAATAACGCACTTTTTTATTTATTAATAATATAAAGTATTTTATTATTGAGAATAGACCGAATTGAAACTCATACTTCTAACGCTACTTAAATTAAGAATCTTCTAATTTTTAAAGAATGCAATATATTGGTTATATTTTGATCTAGAAAAATGATATAATTACACTCAGTAATGTTATGTTTGATTTTTCTATTCTATAAAATCACTTATGTGTTAGGGAAGAGATATTTAATTACAATCAATATTTTCAAGTTGCACAATTTTAATCAGCGAGATGATATAACATTAATATTTTTTCTATTATAATTAGCTCATTGTTGCATTTGTTTCATTTATTTAATAATGTTTCTTCTTGATTAAATGTGCATAACTTAAATACACAAATATAACCAAGTTTCCATTAGATTGGATGCATCTATCTCCTTAAAGTGTAACATATATTTTAGAGGATAAAATAAATAATCATAATTTTTCATAAAAAATTAAGAAAGGAGATAATTATAAATTAAAAAATTATTTTTTGATAATTTATTATTTATCAAATTATCAATCTTTAAATTTTTTACTATGATTATGATTATCCACTTTATTCTCTAAAATATGTTTCTTACTTTGAAGAATTGTGATTATCCACTATATTCATTAAAATGTATTTCATAATTTAAAGGAGCCAAATATAGAATAAAAATTCAAAAATTCTCTTAATAAAATAAAATAGAACTTCGATAAACAAAAGAAATTTCGATTATCTTCCATAAATAAAAATAATGAAACGTTTTAATTGTGGACTACATTAAGAGATATGAGTGCAAAATACATAAAAATTTTAGATCAATTCAAAATTTTCAAGTAATGTTATATATTATTTGAATTAAAAACTATCATAACAATTATATTACCCTTTTCTGCAAAAACTTTTTAATTTTTTTTTTTGTCAAAGAAGACTATGATTTTGAATTTTTGCTAGGGAGGCTGTTCGAAAAGGTCTTGAACATTTATAAAAGTTTAATATAAAATTTTTAAAACTTATCCTCCATAAAAATTGTATTGTAATCGTAAGTATATATAAATTTTAATTTTTTATAAAAAGTTTAATGTAAAATTTATAGAACTTATCTTTTATTAAAATTTTAAGTGTATATAAATTTTGAGTGAAACAAATATATGGAAATTATAATTATAATTTTATTATTCAAAGTCGCACAAAAAGTTCAAAAAATTTTCAAACTTAAATGAAAAATTATAACTTTTATTAAAAATTAAAAAAGATGTATCATCATGACTCTTCTTGAGGTCGTACTAAAATATTATCTGTATGTTTTTATTACATATGTAACATATCTGAGTTATAATATCATTTTCATGAATATGGCTTGCAAATAACTCATGGGTTAGTACAACAGGGACCTGGTGATGGCGCCTGGCAATACCAGGTTGGACGAACGACAATGCGTAATGGGACAGACACACCGTTGCTGGCTCATTCCTCCAGACTTGTTAGTTGGATCTCCGCTGTCACCCTCTGCCACGTGGATCGCTTTATTCTCGTTCTCTCCTTCGTTTTCGGGTTGGTTCTCGACCCGAATTAAGCCCAGCCGTACCTGCCCCCTTTCTGTATGAATTTCCATGCATGCCCCTAAGTTTCCTCTTTCACTTTTTCTGCGTTTGACAGTTACGCACAATGCTGGCAGGGCTTTTGAATTTAAAATGCGCGATGCAAACGAGGGAACAAACAAGTTTAATTTCCGTTTTCTGCTGCCTCTGCACTTCCCCAGGTGCCCGTGCCCGGTGACCAATGCGAGCTTCGAAGTTTCAATTTACATAAGCCACATTTTTTTTATTTCAAAAAAATATTTTAATTTTTTATTTAGAAAATTACGAGAGTCCTTTTATATAATTTAATGAAGTTCAAGTTGAAATTAAAATTAAAATTTAATTCATTATTATTTTAAATCAATTTTATATTATTACATACTAATATTTTATCATATCATTACAAAATTATTAAAAAAATTTAATTACTAATATTTTTTATTATGTGTTTTTTATTTATTAATATTATAAAACATTTTATAATAATAAACCAAATTTAAAACCTTGAAAACAAAAATGCTATACTTAAATTTAAAATAGAGTTGTTAAACGATTTAATGAAGGGAAGTGAAATCCAACCCACACCCATTGAGTTATTTATCGATTGATTGTGAGAAAAAATGATAAGAAAATCAAATCAAATATAAAAATATTATATGTATTGAAAATGAAGTTTAAGTTTCAAATGTTTTATATTTATTGAATTGAGTTTTATAAATTTACTTAATCATACTATATTTAATTATAATTTTTTATTTGTATTTGAAATTTAATTTTGAATATAATTTTCATTGTGTGTAGCATTGTTAAATCAAATAATACAAAGGAATTTTGAATATTTTATGATAAAAGTTTTTAAAATAAATTCAAACAGTTAAAATATTAAGTAAAAATAAATTTAAAATCATTATAAATGAAAGAGTGAGATAATTATTTCAAGAATTAAAGTACTAAAAAATATATTAATTTGCGTAAAATTAGTATGTTTTTCACTAGAATAATACTTTATTAGTTAATATTATTTTTTAAATAAACTAAAGGTTTATATAATTTCTTAAACACCTTAAATTCTAATGGATTGTTTGAATAGCGGAAAATGGGAAGGGAGAGGATGAAATAAAAGTTATGATGTAACTTGCCTCTTATTTGTGAGTTTGGATAAGGAGAAATCCTCCAACTCCACTTCCCCACATTTAATTTTATGTATTTTTTAATTTATAATTTTTTAAAAATTATTTATTTAACTTATTGTTTTAATCTATTATTATGTTGTTGTAATCTATATATTTAAGTTGTTATTTTTAACATTCATTAATAAATTATTTTTAAAAAAAATTAAATTATTAAAATATTATTATAATTAACTATACATTTTAATTTAATAATCTATTATTCTTTCTTACATAAGATTAAATATCTATATACATAAAAGTACGAATTAACTATTCATTATTTTTCTTTAACTTCCCTTGCCCCCTATTTTTTCTCATTATTTATTTATTTTTCTCCCCTTTTCCCATATATCATCAAAATGTTGGAGTGTTTCTCCTTATTTATTTTTAAAATATACTTTTACATCAAAAGTATATGTTTAGGTCGTCGAACTCATATACTCTCACTCTTCCAACAAAGTCATAACTCCGGCGGCGCGTTGCATTTATTAGAGCTAGAGGTTGTGAATTCATGTCTATTTGATATATTTTTCTAAATTTCATGCCTTTCTGCGTATACTTACCACTATATTAATTTTGGATCACCAACCCATAATGTGACGTAACTGTAACTAATTCAATTAATTTTTTATATATGAAAAAGGTTGCATTCAAATTGTGTGCCAAGAAAAATAATTAATTGAATATATAACATAAATTAATTACAAGTTCAAAAGCTTAAGGATTTAGTTTTAGCTAAAAAAGACAAGATTAATATAATTTCATCTTATAATTATAATGTGTAAATAAAATGATGCCCAAATAAAATAATTCTTGAATTATGAAAATGATCACAATAATTTTCGAGTATTACTTCGTTTATATAATTTTTCTTCATTGTTGTATGATTTAGAGATAAAATTATATATATATATATATATATATATATATATATATATATATATATATATATATATAAGAGTACAAAATTATATATACAGAGTTTATTTAAAGGTTATAATGACCAATTTTATAATTTTAAGACTTTTAATTTTTTTTATTCTCTACTATTTATCATAATTAATTGATTACACATATATTAAAAATAATTTAATTTATTTATTTTTAATAAATTTTTAAAAATATTCTTTGTGTACAAAATTTAAAATTATTAAAAATAAATAAAAATATAATAAAATAAATATAAGTAATTTAAGAGTATAGAATAATAAAATATTTATTAATAAAAAAGAAATATAAAATTAAAAAATATTTAATACTTTATTAAAATTTTAAAATGAGAAATAAAAAAAAATTAATAAGAAAAGTGGGAGTAACATCTTATTATTTTAACATCCATATTACTAATTTTGTCTTTAAAAAGGGAGGATGGTGAAACTAATCATAGAAGAAAACGTCTTCATTTTTTATATCTTTTATCTTTTTGGCACACAAGTCGATATGATGTAAAGTCAATTAATGATAATGAAAACAGCTGTCTGTTATAATGCCCCTAGGAGTTTGGTGTTCGGGGTGGTGTGACAAAATATAATCTACTAGATGAGATTACAAAAATCTCAGCATTGACTTAGTAATCTCATCCAGTGGCTTGTATTTTACCACACCATCTCGGATACCAAATTCCTAGGAATATCTTAAAATTCATCATGAAAATAATATACGAGCTAAATAAATAAATAAATAAATGAAAACAATATCATCTTTTCTTCGCAAAATAATTCAGTTAACAAGGCCATTTCAGTAATTTTACATATACAAAAGCAAAAGATTCGCCATTAAGCCGCAGGCCGACGGCGGGCCGTAGGATCCAACGATATTTACGTTACGCCCACCTGTTTTGAATTTTCCTTTTCCATAACCTCAAGCAATAAAGAAAATTCAGTATTTCATAATTTCTTTTTCTTTTATTTTTCTAAAATTTGAACGCTGGAAGATTCTATTGAAGCTTTGTTTACATTCTCTCACTTTCCAAGCAACAGCCTAACAAAAGAGTGAAGGAAAGGTTGGATTCAAGGAAAAGTCATATTTTTCTCGCTCATTTTTTCAAATTTATTCAAATACTTTTTCCAACGTTTTAAATATTATATTTTTTAAGAAAAATATTTAATTAAAATTTCTTAAATACTTACCATGAAAATTTTCAATCATATCGACCTAAGAATATGTAAATTATCTTTTTTAAAATAAAATAATTAGTATATTAATAATTATCATATTAAAATTATTTGTAATAATTAAATAAAAGAACTAAACATATCATGATATAATTAATAAATCTTATGATAAGCACACAAGCAACTTTACTTAAATTTTATCATTTTTTAATCAATTTCCTGATATTTTCAAGATATTTCAATTTTTTGTAAATTTTTTAATCAAATTATTAAAATATTTCTATTGTAATTGTAATGATAACACTGAAATGATTATATATAATTTTTTTAATAAATTAACTATTTTAACATCATATTTTAATAAACTTAAAATTTAAAGGATAACTTTTTGATCTGTAAACAAAAAATAGTGATGTCAAAAATTGAATAAAAATATTATTTCAACTTAGAATTAAATAAAATTTCGAGTGATGCTAATTGTATTCTCTTTTCTTTTATATCAAATAAAATGGGCTAATTAAATTTATTCTTTTATGAGTGCAAAATTTTTAATGTTTAGACAACATTTACATTCATTATTAGTATTTACAATTAAAACTTAAATTCTTTTATGTTTATATTTATTATTCGGAATCAGAATAGTAAATAAAATGAGAAGTTAATTTATTTAGAATTAAACTAAATTCACACGTAATATATGAATTCATTCTCAAACAAATCGATACTAATTTTTTTAGGTTTTAATCGCCATTGTAAATCTCATTGTTTTCGTAGTAAGAAATTGTACAAAATCTACATTCCCGTGGGTTTAAAATTTTTGAATTTTTTATTATCAAAGCAATATATATGCCAATAGTTCAAATTTTAAAAAACTTGGCACTTTTTTTATTTGGATGTCAAAATTGTCAATTCGTTCAAATTATATTGTGAATATAAAAATGGGGGGTTTCTGACTCTCTTTCCATATTTGTACCTCTCTTCTTAACTGCCTCTCCGTGTTCAACTCGCGTGCATAGCAGTCAGACTAAGCGAGAAAGAGAAGAGAATCACACCGAGAGAAAAGAGAAAAGCAAAGAAAGATTGAAACTTTTGACAATTTTCGCGTTCATTCCTCAAACCCAGAGAATCCTTTTCCTCCATTTTTGTTCCAACGAGGTTTTCAACTTTGATCATTTGGGTTTGTCGATCTCAATCGCTCTGGTTTCGCACGCCACCCAGATCGTCATCCGTGTTTGGAATCATATTCCGATTCGAATACTCGTTCGTTTTTCGGTGATCCTGCTTTCTGGGTTTCTTTACTAAAGGAGAAAGTCTCCTTATCTCCAGTGAGAAAGGAAGAGGAAAAAAAAAAGAATTAATTCCGTCTGGATTTTGATGGGACTGTGTTGTTGAGGAATGATGTCGACCATAAGAGTGTGGTTATGAATTAATATGGAAGTGTTCATTAGACGTATACAAGAACAGAAAGAACAATAACATGTCGCTTTACATTGGTCGCGAGGCATCAAAGGTTGTTGTTTGGTTTTTCATTGGTTTTGGATTGAGTGGGATTTGTTTTTCTTCTGGGCCTCGGTCTTTTAATCCGTCTTTGATTGTTGTGTAGCTATGGAAGAGAATTTGCGCAGAGACAACCACAGAAATCAACCTCATTGTGGAGAATTGGAAATACGTTCTGGCTGGTCTTATTTTTCAGGTGATCAATCTAGTCAATTCATCATTAATAGTAAATTTTCTGGATTATGTTTCCATTTGCGGAAAGGATAAAAGGTTGTTCTTTTATTTTCCTTCAATTTCAGAACGGGAATTAGGTTGTGGGAACTTTACTTGAACGCTACAAAAGCTTTTTGGGTTGTATTGTTGTGATTACTTCTACACATTGCTTGCCTTTTGTTTTTCTCTCCTCAGAGACAATATTTTGTGCAGTCTTTGGGTTTGTTTATTAATAAACTTTATTTGTCAACGATCATCACTGGGAGTGCTGGAGGTTGATAGTTTGATCAAGTAACAGATAAACGATTGCAACGATGTTTTGTCATATCGTGCTACTCTTGGAATGTTGGCTTTGGCAATGGACTCTACAGTTCCATCTGAATTACAATTCTGATGAAGTCCTACTTGCATGGTTCCCGATGGCAATCTAAATTTCAAGATGATGGTTAATGGGTTGCCGTTTACCTCATTGGCGACCATTAATTGTTTATAGCTAATTTTCTATCATACATATATGTGTGTGTGTGTGTGTGTGTGTGTGTGTGGAGCAGAAACATTGGTCATGACGAATTTGTGATTAAGGAAGCATAAATTAGAATGGCTGACATTCGAATTGTTTTGTTAGGAAGTTTTGCATCTTAGTTTATTCAATGCATGTTTCTATTGGAAGTTAAATTTAATTGGAAATTCAGCATAGTTCCCTCTTCATTTTAATGTTTGGTGTCTATATCTGAACTCTTTCCCTACAGTACATACATGGTCTGGCTGCTCGAGGAGTTCACTATTTACATAGGCCAGGCCCTACACTTCAAGATGCTGGGTTCGTCCTTCTTCCGGTTTGTAATCACTTTTCACTCTCCTTAAGACATTTTACCTTCTTATCATTAGATTGGTTTATTAATTTCTAATGTTGGCGTTGTAATAGGAGCTTGGACAAGAAAATGCTTACATCAGTGAAACCTTGTTCACTCTCATTTTTTTATCCTTTGTGCTGGTAAGGAATTTTCTTTAGTTCACTCTCCCTCCCACTTTCTCCACTTCCATGTATTATTTATCTGCATTCTGGTAGCATTTTCTCTGTTGGGTGAAATTTCTATTGATGTTAGGCTACCAGCTATTAGGGAATGTTGGTTGTGGTCCCTGTGGTATCAGGAATTATTGGGTTCACAATTTGCAACAGATAGATTCTAGCAGAATTTTCTTTTTCCCTTGGATTTTTGAGTGTGAAATTCATAATGCAAATATGGCTCGGGTATGAATTTATGTACCTAGTTATCTACTGAGGCTGTAGCACTTTATTATGTGTGGTTTTCTTGGAATTTGCTTAAGTGAATTTCAAATAGTTTAGTTTCAACTTGCTATGGCTCTGTGTTAAGTCTTTGCTTGATGTTAGGCTATTTGGCACAAGGGCTGTAGTCTATGAGGCTAGATATGGGATATAAATATAGCAAGAGGCTGCAGTAAATCTCCCAAGTTTCACTTTGTTGCTTTTTTGGCTCATGTTTTATCAAATTCTGCTTTACAGCAAGTATTGCTGTTTCTATGATATCCCACAAAGTTTCACTTTGTTGCTTCTTTGGCTCAATTTTCATCAAGTTTTGCTCTACAGCAAGTATTACTATTTTTATGATATTCTTATGCTCTTGCAGTGGACGTTTCATCCTTTCATCTTGAAGAGCAAAAAGATCTACACAGTTCTGATATGGTGCAGGGTTCTAGCATTCTTAGTTGTAAGTGATAAAATTATTTTTATGAGGGTATTTTTGGTGCGTATGTATCTTGTGCCTAAACTGTTTCTAAGAATGGTAAAGCAGAGAATTGCTGTATTACTGTGCGCATTTGCTTGTTGCATCTTTGCTTTTTTTTCTCTTGTTCTTCTTCCTAAGGATTTTGCCAATAGTACCTTTTAACTAGTTTTGGAACTCTTGAAAAGAATATCATTTGGTATTTTTCTATTGAAGTGAAATATTTCCATTCTTTGGAATCTACCGAATGTATGAATTCCATTTAAGTGTTTTAATTCATGAATGAGTAAATAAATAAGCTGATACATGATCTGATAAATATGGGACTGTAAGTCATGCATCCTATTTCACCCATCTCGGGTAGTTGCCAGATGGTACTGTCGACTTGTTAAACATTGCGTATTGAATTACTAACATATTGTTTGTGGCTGAAATTGTTCCATTTCTGACAATATCCCGGATTTCTGTGTATGTGTTTATTTTGCAGGCATCTCAATTTCTTCGTATTATCACATTTTATTCAACGCAGCTTCCTGGTCCAAATTACCATTGCCGGGAGGTATCAAATTTTTTAGAAAATGTTCTTTACACATCACATATGCAGCATTTGATTTTCATTTTTAGGGGCAAATATCTTGAATGTGTGAAATTTTCTGGACTTATATAGGAAGAATAATTTTATAATTTGACACTACTTGTATCATGCAGGGCTCCAAACTTGCCACACTGCCTCCACCAGATAGTGTTCTTGAAGTCCTATTGATTAACTGTTAGTATACTTTGTCGTCTTGTTTTCAACACATTATCAAATTAGCATTAGCACTTATTCTTATATGCTTATTTGGTTTTTAATATGTAGTTCCTCGTGGTGTAATATATGGATGTGGTGATTTGATATTTTCATCACACATGATCTTTACTCTAGTCTTTGTGAACACATATCACAGATACGGCACTCGAAGGTACTATTGGCTTGTATTATTCATCTTTGTTGCATCTGGGTTTTCTTTGTCAAGGGATTTGATTTCACTTCAGTTTTTGAATTCCAGACATTAACATGTAAGTTTTAATTTGTTCTGATCATTGATGAATCAATAACTGCAGGTGTATAAAGCAGTTAGGGTGGTTACTTGCTGTGATTCAAAGCTTTTTAATAGTAGCATCTCGCAAGCATTATACTGTTGATGTAGTTGTTGCATGGTAAGGAGCATATTCTGATATTTATTGGGTAAATTGTGGTCTGCTAATTCCTTTTCCGATTATTTGATTTTGTGTTCCCATGCAGGTATACCGTCAATTTAGTGGTGTTTTTCGTTGAAAAGAAATTGCCTGGTAGGACATTTTGCTATCATCCCGTTTGATATTATTCAAAAATTCTATCTTAATTCTAAAGTAAATGAATTTTCTTATTTCAGAACTTGAGAAATAGACACATATTTCGGATCTGAATCCCTTCAATTCCTTACTTTGTTAATTTCCTTAAATTTCGGAGAGAGAAAGACACAATCTCTTACTCCTAGACCTACATTTTTTTGTTGGGTTCATCACTTCAATACAAAGGAAATTTCTGTATTAACCTCTCTCCTCGCACTATCAGTTTCTTAAAGAAATTGAAGGAATCCATACTCCGCTGAGACCTGCAAATGTGGGTCCTGCACGGATACAGTTTTATTTATGTCTATTTTTCCTTCTGGAATAATGTTATGCTGACTTACGTCTTCATGCAGAATTGCCAGACCGGTCCATGGCAACAACGCTGTTGCTACCATTGAGTACGAGAGACAAAGATGGCAGGACTAAAGAAGAGAACCACAAACTGTTGAATGGGAATGCCGGAGATCCTGCAGATTGGGTACGGTGAATTCACATGTCCTTCTTCCCCCTTCCTTTTTCCCATGTAATGTCTCTGTCATTGATCTTGACATAACATGTTTTCTGTAACATGTGCAGAGACCGAGAAGTCAAGTGAATGGCAAGATTCTGGAAGACGGCAACACACTTCACACTGACCCTGCAAAGAATGCTGCTGGAAAGCTACTGCCTTGAGTTAGTTTGTTTACAGTAGTAGTCTTGTTTTAATTGAATTTTAGCAGCCTAATATGTATCAGTAAAATTGAAATTGGGTTCTGCTTTTTCACATTTGCAGCCCCGGTTATATTTGTGTCAATGGTTAAGTTATCTTAGCATCAGCAAGTGCATAGGTTCTCTCCCTTTTTTGTCTCCCAATTCTCCCATTTTTTTATTATTTTTTTTGTGGTGCTTTTCGGTCCTTGCAGTCACATGGAAGAACTACGATCTGGACAATGTAATAGGTTTCTAATGTAAAGATTACTTTGATTCTCGAGCCAGCCATTGTTATTAAAGAAAAGAAAATTTGAAAAGCAAAGACTGACCTTTTAAAGCCAATAATTGTATGATCTGACAATGGATTTTCTGGTTTCTAACCTGACGGGGATTTGATTTGTGTATCCCTTTTTTATATATAGAGTGCTTCTTAAACATATAAAATTGTGATAAACTGGGTTATCTTAATCTGGGTCATATTAATAGTTTTTATCAAATTGAAAATTGAAAATCTTAATTGGTATGCAGAGTTACATCTAGTCTAAGTAAGACAGTTGTTAAGAGAAAAATACATCTAGTCTAATTAAGACAGTTGTTAAGAGAAAAATTTATGGGGCACGTACTATTAAATTGAAAATGTTCTCGCATCAAGGATAGGTCAAATGATCTGCACGCTTTTATCGCTATGAGGAGTGTTACTAATTCCTCCCTCGATGTTTGATAGTTTAAAGCCTTGAGAGTTTCGTGTGCTGGTAGTAAGTTACTGATTTCAACCTAATTTAATCTAATATATCTATTAGTAAAATATTAGAAGGATTAAAATGAAATATTATATTTGAATATAATCGTTTAATTTATATATTTGTTTGTATTTAAATCTAGTATGAAATGCATGAGGTTGACCCTTGTTTTTGTGCACACTAAAACAAAGTAGTGCTAATAACATAAAAAACTGTCTTGTATAATCTACAATAAGTAGTGTTAATAACAGAATAAAATTAAAATATTACGAGTTTCAGTACAATGAATTTTTTTTATATAAATAGTATATCCAAAAATTGTATAGATTAAATCAATTATCTTATTGTTATCATGAACAAATAAGTGAAAGAAAGTATACTAATTATAAGAGTAAATATAACATTTAGTCCTTTATTTATAAAAGTAGTAATTATTACTTTCGTTAAATTTAACTAGTAGTATTAATCAATTTTTTTTATTTTTATTATAATTATTCATTCCTCTATTCACTTGGAATATTAAAATAATTGAAAAATATTGAAGTTAATTTTTAAATCACGTTGTAGCAATGTCCAATGCACTTTTTGATTATATTATTTTTTTTCCATAATTTATTTTAGTATTATGAGTGAAGAAGGGATGACCAATTAATTATAATAAAAAAAAATAATGGACTAATGATACTGATTATAAAATTTGAGGAGTGCAATAAAGAACTAATTATTTGTTTATTATAATAAACTCTCACGTCCTTCCCAGTAAAAGCAACAAATTAATTGGCTTAATGTATACATAAGAATATCTCACAACACAACAAACATTAAGACAATGTATTATTAGCATTACTCATGGAAATATTTATAATCTGAGAATTTTTCTAATAAAATTATTAATTTCGTTTCTAAAATTGTAAGGCACTAATATTTGAATTATTTTTAATGGTTAATTTCATCTCTAAATAATAGTTTGTATAGATAATTTTATCACTTTATATAGATCCTTATAGATAATTTTTTTTCTGAATATTTGTATAGAGAGGCAAAATCATTTATACAGACTATTATTTTAAAGTGAAATTGTCCATTTAATATAATTTAAAGATTATTTTGTTATTTCATTACAATTTCAAAATCAAAATTGGTAATCTTGTCATATTTTCCCTAAACAAGGGATAAGCTTTGTTGTAATTGATGGGTTTGGTGACTGATAGCAATTACACTAATACTGGCAAGTACTGAGAACAAGCAAATGATCTTTTTCGCTGTGCATGTGCCTTTGAGTTTTGACACAAATTCAGACTTGTTGAATGCCCCATTCCCAATTTAGATGTTCAAATTCATAATCGTCGTTCTGGTAATATGTTTCCCTTTCATAGATTCGTCACATGCATCTCCTTCTCACAAGGTCACCAGCAGAAAAATTCCAACATCTAGTAAAAAGAAACCCTACTTGACCGTAACAGAGACATTAAAATATAGAACTCATATGAGTGGGCATTTGTTGAATATTTGTCGATTATGAAAGATATGGTTATTATTATTGGAAATTATATGTTTATTATTTGAGATTGTAATTAGCTGAATTACAGGAATTGTAATTATGTTTTTCCTACTATAAAATTGTACAGGGTTGGGATGTTTTCATTCAAACCAATTACAATACTAAAACTATTTATCTCAATTAACTTATTTTCTCATTCTCTTAATTCTCTTCTCAATCTCTACCCATAAAATTTAAAATGACATCAGAGCCCTATTATCTAATTTGAGACTTGTGAATTATCGCATCTCTAACGATATAGAAATGTTAGCCTTCAAATTCCAGTCAAATTTCTTTCTTAATGTCAAATTCACCATCATTCCCAGCAGCTACACCACCATTTGACTCATAACTACTTTTGCATTTCATTGTCTCTGTTTACCATTGCATAGTGACTTAGAACCAAAAACTCAATTTCCTCAAATCTCTTCCAACCCAATTCTTAATTCATCTCAAATGGATTGTCATCATCAGCAATCTTAATTCTCGCTCTACTGCAATCCCTTAATCTTCATGGCCACCAACATTATTTAACAGAAATAATTTCCACTGCAAATTCCAAATCCCACTTTTGGCCCTCAACTTACCGAAAAACCCAAAGTTTTAAAAATCTCATTTTACCTGAAAGATCCTTCTGTACTGCAACTTCAGACGCTCCTTTTTCTTCCAAATCTTTTTGTTTTGCAAATTCAAAATTTTCTGCCAATGTTTAATTCCAACTATCACATTTTACTTAAGTGATGTTTCATTTCGACGATCACAATTCGATCGATAAATAATTTTGACTATTAATTTTTCTTAATCAATGTATAATTCCAGTTATTGTATTTTGTTCGCCTAAGATTCCTTTCTGGCAACCGCATTGTTCGGTATCATTCCACATGTGTCATTCCAGCAATCATGACGTCAATTTCAGGAGCAGTGCTTGTTTTTCACTACTTCTGGTTATTCATATCAATTTTAATGTTTTTAATAATTCCAATCTCAAGCTTAAATTAACTTAATCTTGAGGCGAGTATTGAATATTCAGATTATACATGAGGTATTATTATTATTATTATTTGAAATTATAATTAACTTATTTGTATGAATTACAATTATGGCTTTTTTAGTAAAAAAATTGGATGAGACTAGAACGTTTTAATTCAGGCCAATTATAATACTAAAGCTATTTATCTCAATTCTCTCGTTATCTTCTTCTCTAAACTCTCTCCACGACCTTCTCTTCCCTCGTTTTGTGGTCTTTTGATGCTTAAACAGAACCTTATCAAAGGAAGCATCATTTCCCAACAATGCTTGGATTATATTAGCTGCTATGGATCATTAGATCCAACTCTTACAAGGGTGTCTTCATCATTATTCACTCTTGATTGAACCTTTGATAGCAAAAAACACAGCTGTTTTTCCCTGTCCAAGTTGCTTAATTGGATACATAAGCATCCAATGAGTGTTTGGAACACCAAAAATTTTATTTATTAATTTAAGATTTACTCTCGTGTCAAAGTTGTGAATATGGGTTAACTCAATTTTTATAGGAACTTGAGAATATCAATTTTTACGATGTATAAACACAGTATATAATGAATACGACTCTCTTCTATATTTTACTTGCAGTTTGGTTTTAATTTAGGAGATAAAGATACAAGATGTGTTTGAAAGTGTTTTTTTTTTTTTTGAATTTTTTTTAGAAGTTGTCTATAAAATCTGATTTCTTATTTTTAAAAATTACTTTCAAATTTAAGAAAAACAAAAAATAGAAGGCATTTGGTGAAGTAAATAAAGAGAAGTTTCATTACATTATTATCATCAAGAACAAAAAAAAAAAAGGTTAAGAATATCTAAAAGTTATTTCTATTTTTCTAATTTTTAAGTTACATATTTAGATTTATAATTTTTGAAAACATATTATAAAAATAGTTACCAAACAATAACATTCAATTTTTAAAAAATAAAAGTTATTTTTAAAAATAGTAAACAAATAGATTCATATATTCTTTTGGGTTTAAATTTAATTTACTATTAGTATAAAATATTTTATACTATCAATGAAAAGGAAGATGCTGTTAGGATTCGGATCAACATACACAACGAAATTTTAAAATTTTGATCCAAAACCTTCCTAGGATCCATGCAAAAGTCATAAACTAGTATTAGGGTTTTACCTTATTTGTGTTCATGTTCTTTCTGAATGAATCCTTAAGAGACCGAGATAAATCGAATGCCGGTCAGAAGGTACAGCGTCTCTATAGGTATCCACACGGAGTGAACAACGACTTTTCCCCTCCAGAAAGTTGCTAGGATTCGTTTCTCTCGCTAGGATTGGATTTGAACGTTTTTTAGAGTAATTTAGGGTTTGATAAAGTTTATGAGCGTGTACTATAATGTATTGCATTTAAGTCTTTTTATAGAATTAAGACATATCACAATCCTAGTCACACTAGGATAATGTTTCAAAAATCCTAATTACATTAAATAACTATCACCTTATACTTATCCTAAAAAGAATGAGGAGAGATAGGACTTATCTATTAATTATCCAATATTAGATAATAATAACATTATCTCATAATATAATTATCTAATATTAAATTGACATATAATTATCTTATATTAGATAATAATAATATTTTTTCATAATATAATTATCTAATATTTAATAACGTAATTATCTGATATTACTTTAATATCAAATAATATCACATAATATATATAATATATATATATTACGTGAATAAATATATATTATCGTAATAATATATATATGCATGAAAATAAGTCTAATTAATTGAATTTTAGTCTAACTAAAATTTAATTAATTATTATCTTATTCCTACTCTTTTTGTGTGACCCTATAGGTTCTTACTACGTTGATAATGACTTATTTTGGGTCATAGATAGTAAGTGGTATCTAGTAATACATTACTACTACTCAAGTAGTAAGAATATCTATGATTCGACATCTACCTAATATATGATCAATATTTTACATCGTAATCCTTTTTGTAACAATATCTAAATCGAACTGGAGGCATAAAGTGTGTCATCCTTATCAATGTTCAATTTATATTTCTTAATACTGAGTAGATTTAAAATAAATTATCAATATCACATATTGATCTAATTGAGCATGGCCATGCATTTCTAAATCTCACTTAATCAAGGAGCCCAAGGATATTTCTCTTTCATACAAAAGTAACAAAATCCCATCTACATCACTTACTTTCCTCTGCATGATTTGTGACACATCTAATCAACGTCCTACTCGTCATCTCGATTAAAGGTGATGTAGGACGACATCAAAGTGAGTAACTCCTCATATAGGGAATTGTAGTGAAATCAGGTCAAAGGACTATGTGCATTTGTGTTCATATAAGAACAACTAATGACACATTTATTCATGCAATATTCTCACAGTGGATTAGTCCAGTACATTATTCACTAATAATGTGCTCATGTATTAACTTGATATCACATATCCATGATTCATAATCATTAGTTACTACACATGCTAATCTCGATGTATTATTACTATCCTTTTCATAATAATACTTAACTAGGGCCATTTTATGAATAGCAAAGCTATCCTAAGGATAATTATTATATTTAAGTTATAATTTGCGTAAAATAAAATAAAATAAAACATAATAATTATATTGTCAAAATGAAATGTAATACATTATGTAATATTGTAATTATCTCTATGATTAGCTCCTAGGGCATATACCAACAATCTCCCACTTTGACTAGAGCCAATCACTCATGTATTTAATACCAAGTGACATAGTATGACTATCATACTTTTTCTGCGTTAAAGGCTTTGTCAGTGGGTCAGCGATATTATCATCAGTTGGTACTTTACATATTTTCACATCTCCTCTATCAATGATTTCATGAATGAGATGGAAGAGCTTAAGTATATGTTTGGATCACTGGTGAGATTTAGATTCTTTAGCTTGTGCAATGGCCCCATTGTTATCACAATAGAGATCCACTGGGTTTGCAATGCTAGGAACAACGCCAAGTCAGTAATGAACTTTTTGATCTAAATAGCCTCTTTTGATGCATCAGATGCAGCAATATACTCGACCTTTATAATAGAGTCGGCCACTATTTCCTGCTTTGAACTCTTCCAGCATACAGCACCACCATTTAGACTAAATACATAACCTGACTACGATCTAAAGTCATCCTTGTCGGATTGGAAACTGGCATCAGTGTAACCTTTTACAACAAGTTCTTCCTCTCCTCCATATATTAAGAATGAATCCTTAGTCCCTCACAAGAATTTAAGGATATTCTTAATGGTAATCCAGTGATGTTCACCTGGATTTGACTGGTACTGACTCGTCATGCTCAAAGCATATGAGACATCAAGACGAGTACATATCATGGCATACATGATAGATCCAATTGCTGATGTATATGGTATCTTATTCATGCGGTCCTTGTCATCTTGTGTCGAAGGACACTGAGCTTTGGACAAGTTTATGGTATGCGACATAGGCAAAAATCTCCTTTTGGATTCTTGTATATTAAACCATTTTAACTACTTTATCTATAGTATGTACTCTGACTTAGGCCAAACTAATTTCTATTGATCTATCTCTATAGGATCTTAATACCTAATATATAGGCAGCTTCATCTAAGTCTTTCATTGAAAAATAATTCCCTAACCAAGTCTTTATTGTCTTTAGTGTAAGCATATCGTTTCTGATGAGTAGTATGTTATCCACATATAATACGAGAAAAATAATTGTACTCCCACTAACCATTTTGTAAACACAAGATTCATTTTCATTTTTTATTAAACTAAATTTTTTGATTGCTTCATCAAAACAAAGATTCCAATCCTATGAAGCTTACTTTAATCCATAAATGGATCGTTGTAGCTTACATACCTTTCTAGCATTTTCAAGAGTGACAAAACTCTTAGGCTATGTCATGTACACATCCTCGAGAAGCTTTTCATTAAGGAAAGCAGTTTTGACATCCATCTGCTAGATTTCATAATTATAAAAAGCTGCAATGGCAAGCAAGATCCGAATGGATTTAAGCATGGCAACTGGGGAATAGGTCTCATCATAGTCTATACCATGAACTTACCTATAACCTTTGTGACTAATCGCCCTTTAAAGGTTTGCACATTACCATCCATGTCGGTTTTCTTCTTGAAAATCCACTTGCACTTAATGGGTTTTACCCCTTCAGGTGGATCAACCAAAGTCCATACTTTGTTAGTATACATGGAATCCATTTTAGATCTCATGGCCTCAAACCACTTCTCAGAGTCTAGGCCCTTTAATAGCTTCTTGGTAGGTTATGGGCTCATCTTGATCCATGAGCAAAATATCGCCAATTTGAGTCATAAGAAATCCATATTTCTCGGGCTCATGTCGTATCCTACCAGACCTACGTAGGCCTTGTGTTACTTGGGATAGTTCCTAAGCCATAATATTTTGTGGTCTCTATTTAGGCTTTATTACAAGTTCAGCATTACTTTGTAAATCTTGCATTTCTTCAATTTCTACTTTCCTTCTACTATTTTTCTTAGAGATAAATTCTGTTTCAAGAAAAATACCAGTTTGTGCAACAAATACTTTGCCTTCATTAGGACTATAGAAATAGTATCCTTTAGTTTTCTTACGATACCTTACAAAGTAGTACTTATCTGATTTGAGTCTAAGCTTATCAGAAACTTGATGTTTTACATAGTCCTGACAATCCCAAATCTTCATAAAAGATAAGTTAGGATGTTTCCCAGTCCATATTTCATACGGAGTCTTTTGAACTGTTTTAGAGGGAACATGGTTGAGCGTAAAAACAACTGTCTCTAGAGAATGTCCCTAAAAGGAAATTGGAAGATCTGTATGACTCATTATAGATCGTACCATGTCTAGCAAGGTATGATTCCTCCTCTCTGAAACACCATTCCATTGTGGTGTTCTAGGTGGAGTGAGTTATGATACTATACCACACTCCTTTAGATAGTCATCAAATTCTTGACTTAAGTATTCTCCACCTCGATCTGATCAAAGTGTTTTAATACTTTTGCCAAGTTAGTTTTGCACTTCATTTTTGAATTGCTTGAACTTTTCAAAGGATTCTGATTTATGTTTCATAAGATACACATATCCATATCTACTAAAGTCATCAGTAAATGTAATGAAGCACAGGAAACCTCCTCTAGCAAGTGAACTAATAGGCCCACATATATCAGTATGTATGAGACTTAATAGATCATTGGTCTTTTCACTATGTCTAGTGAATAGAGCTTTAGTCATCTTACCTAATAAACAAGATTCGCATACTGCATATGATTCAAAATCAAATAAATCCAAGAATCCATCTTTATGGAGCTTGGATATGCACTTCTCATTCATTTGCCCTAAACAACAATGCTAAAGATAGGTTCGATTTAAATCATTTGATTTAAATCACTTAGTGTTTATATTATAGACAGGCATTTCAAGATTAAGAATATGTAGCCCATTGAACATTTGTGCACTGCACTAAAACATTTCATTTAAATAAAATGAACAACTTTTATTCTTTATTATAAATGAAAAACCTTTTTTGTTCAAAAAAGAAATAGAAATAATATTCTTACTAATAGCAGGAACAAAATAACAATTATATAATTCAATTACTAAACCAGAAGGTAAAGATAAATGATATGTTTCTACAGTTAGGGCAGCAACTTTTGCTCCATTCCCAACTCGTAGGTCCACCTCACCTTTAGCCAAAGTCCTACTCCTTTGCAGTTCCTGCATATTTGTACAAATGTGAGAACCACATCCGGTATCTAATACCCAAGATGTAGAAGCAGAAACATTAATTTCTATAACATAGATACCTGAAGTGGAAGTCTCACTTTCCTTCTTCTTTTTTAGATCTTCCAGATAAACCTTGCAGTTTCTCTTCCAATGTCCAGTCTGACCGCAATGGAAGCATGTCCCTTCCTTAGCCACACCTCCTTTTGGTTTCAGTGCAGAAGACTTAGACTTGGGCTTGCCTTTGGATTTAGAATCCTTCTTATTTTTGCCCTTGCTTTTGCCTTTTTGAACCATCATTATGGTATTGGGTTTAATCTTTTGCAAATTTTGTTCAACAGTTCTTAACATGCTTAACAATTCTGGCAGTGGTTTGTTAATTTCATTCGTGTTGTAATTTATGATGAATTGACCATAACTTTATGGCAATGATTGCAGAATTAAGTTAGTGGCTAACTCTTGGCTTGTGGAGCACCCAATCTCTCAAGATTCTCAACATACCCAATCATTTTGAGTACATGAGGCCTAACAAGGTTTCCTTTTGCTAATTTGCACTAAAACAATGCTTTTGTCACCTCAAACCTTTCATGCCGAGCTTGGCCTTCATAAAGCTTCTTAAGATGCTCTAGCATGTCATAAGCTTCCATGTTCTCATGTTGCTTCTGAAGCTCAGAGTCCATGGTAGCTAACATGAGACAACCGACGTCTAATGCATCATCATGATGCTTCTTATAAGCATCCTTTTGAGCTCGAGGGGCACTAGCTTTAGGTTTTTGAGGAACAGGTTCCTCTAGGACATACATTTTTCGCTCATATTTGAGGACTATTCTCAAATTCCTGTACTAGTCTAGGAAGTTTATCCCATTCAATTTGTCCTTCTCAAGGACTGATCGTAGTGATAGATTATTTGATTTATTAGCCATTAGTTATCTATGACAGAAATATGCAAAGTAAGTATTAAGTTTCAAACATTTAATAAGGTTTTTTTATTAAATGTACCTCCCACTATTTTATTCAAATTAATAGCCCTCACTATTAATTCGGAAAGTCACATTGTTTAGACTTTCTAGTAGGCCAAGATCCATATTTCACTAGGCCTTAAGTCAGCTTTGGCTAATTACTTAAAATTGAGTTATTTAGGTAAGCCACACTTGCTAATTGTATCATAGACAACTCTTGGATAGTTGGGTGAATAACACTTGTTCTAGTCCATCTTATGAACTAAAACCTAACTCTATGCCTCTAGGTCTCAATCCTATTGAGATATCTTAGTTAAGTCAAACCCAATGCTTAACATTCAAATATCACTATTACCCAATCGCCTCTCACCAAGATAAATGAGGTACTTTGCTTTGGCAAAACTACCTTATATCGATCAAGGCCTTGACGAGTGCCAAGTATTGGAAGACATTGTTTAATTATTACTAACTTAATATTTTAGATGAGGGATTTAATCATTATCAGATCTCACTATAACTAGCTTATTTATTCATGCAATATATCTAGCATATCTCATACATTATATAAAGTAAATGAACAAAATAGACTATTGCATATCACATATTAAGCAATGGATAAAACTATCATATAGCAAGAACATATGCTATCACATAGTAAATGTATGCTTATCAATATCATCACATAATATAGAAATCAAAATGTCACATAGTATGGCCCAGAATTCTATTTTCTAATGATATTCCTAAACTAACTCCTTAGCTTCTTCTTGTCCCATAGCTCCTGAGCTTCTCCTTATCCTAAGCAAAGGTCGCTCCATTGTGATTACAATTTTATAACAAAAATCCTGAGTTACATTCGGGGGGAGTGAGATAAGAAGAGAATGTACATTAGAAAATTAGAGGAAGATACGACATGCAGGTCATATTAAAATCTATCCATAAAAACTCTAAAGGCCATACTATGCAACACATTCATGCATCATATATAATAATTGCTAACAAATATATATATAACCAAGATAAGCAGGATGATTGACATATATATTTCATAACATAATCATCATCAAAAATCATATTTTAAAATAGCACAAAAAATAATTTTTAAATGCTACATAGAGTTAGTATGGTGGTCTCGCTAGCTGGTTAGCGAGTGGGGATCAAGGGGGCAGAGCCCCTTGTGGGAGGCGTGGGGGGCAGAGCCCCCCAGGCGAAAAATTGAATTCATTTAACATTCAGATTGTAATTTTTCTATCAACAATTGACACACCCCTTTAGTCAAACAATTCGACATTATTTGACATTCAAATCGCAGTCCCATAATTCAAACATATTAAGCCATACACGCATATACTTCATACATGAGTCTAGATCTATTTAATCACATTAAAAAAATTTAAATGGATCTATATATAAAGATAAACTCAGAACTAATCACATTAATTCTATGCATAATAGATTACATTCTTTAAATGCAAAGTATATCATATATACAAAACGATTTTAGGAATAAATCTGATTAATTTCGATTCATAATAGAACCTACTTATTTCAAAAAATAATTTTCATGTATTTAATCATGTAAACGTAATTAATTCTATTTGTTCTTATCAAAATAGAACCCAGAATTAATTAGGAAAATAATTCAAATTTAATTGAAAACCCAGAATTACACATGAAACAGATTTGATTATGAACCAGAAAACACATAATCAGATTTGTTCAATTAATCTTATTAATTCCTAATTAGAATCAAAATACAAATTATATATATCACATATATATATCCACGAAATCAGATATATATCACATATATATCTAGTTTAAATAGAAACTAATTTAATTTTATTTATCACATAAATATTCATCAAAACACGTAATTTTGATTTAAACTAAAACAAAATATTTATCATATAAACATTCAGAAAAATAGTAAAAAACATAATCAAATTTATATTTTTGCAAGATGCTCTAATACCACTGTTAGGATTCGGATCAACATATGCAGCGGAATTTTAAAAATTTGATCTAAAACTTTCCTAGGATCCATGCAAAAGTCATAAACCAGTATTAGGGTTTTACTTTATTTGTGCTCCTGTTCTTTCTGAATGAATCCGTGAAAGACTGAGATGAATCGAATGCAGGCCAAAAGGTATAATATCTCTACGGGTATCCATACGGAGTGAACAATAACTTCTCCCCTGCACGAAACTGCTAGGATTTGTTTCTCTCACTAGGATTGGGTTTGGACGTTTTTTAGAGTGATTTAGGGTTTGATGAATCTTATGAGCGTGTATTATAATGTGCTGGCTTTAAGTCCTTTTATAGAGTTAAGGCATATCACAATCCTAGTTCCATTAAGATAATGTTTTAAAAATCCTAATTACACTAAATAACTATCACCTTATCCTTATCCTAGAGAGAGTGATAAGAGATAGGATTTATCTATTAATTATCTAATATTAGATAATAATAACATTATCTCATAATATAATTATCTAATATTAAATTGATATATAATTATAACATTATCTCATAATATAATTATTTAATATCTAATAACATAATTATCTGATATTACTTTAATATCAAATAATATTACATAATACATATAATATATATATTACATGAATAAATATATATTATCATAATAATATATATATGCACGAAAATAAATTTAATTAATTAAATTTTAATTTAACTAAAATTTAATTAATTATTATCTTAGTTCTACTTTTTTTTTGTGACCGTATAAGTTCTTACTACATTAATAATGACTCATTTTGGGCCATAGACAGTAAGCGGTATCTAGTAATACATCACTACCACTCAAGTAGTAAGAATGTCTATGATTCGATATATACTAATATATGATCAATATTTTATATCATAATTCCTTTTGTAATAATATCCAAATTGAACTGGAGGCATGGAGTGTGTCATCCTCGTCAATGTTCAATTTATATTTCTTGATACTGAGTAGACTTAAAACAAATGATCAATATCACATATTGATCCAATTAAGCATGGCTATGCATTTCTAAGTCTCACTCAATCAAGGGGCCTAAGGATATTTCTCTTTCATACAAGAGTAACAAAATTTCATCTACATCACTTACTTTCCTCTACATAATTTGTGACACACCCAATCAATGTCCTGCTCATTATCCCGATTAAAGATGACGTAGGACGACATTAAAGTGAGTAACTCTTTATGTAGGGAACCGTAGTGACTTTAGGTCAAAGGACTATGCGCATTTGTGATCATATGAGAATAACTAATGATACGTTTGTCCATGTAGTATTCTCACAGTGGATCAGTCCAATATATTGTTCACTAATAATGTACTCATGTATTGACTTGATATAATATATTCATGATTCATAATCATCAGTCACTATACATGCTAATCTCAATATATTATTACTATTCTTTTCGTAATAATACTTGATTGAGGGCATTTTAGGAATAGTAAAGCTATCCCAAGGATAATTATTATATTTAAGTTATAATTTATGTAAAATAAAACATAATAATTATATTATCAAAACGAAACATAATACATTATGTAATATTACAATCATCTCTATGATTGTCTCCTAGGGCACACACCAACAGATGCTGTATCATTAAAAAAATTAAAAGTAATTAAGAAATTTTACTAAGAGCAAAAAGATTTTAATAGTTTTTAAATGATATGGCAACATATGGTTGATCACAATATAAAACTCATTACACTGACAATAGATTAAATTTAAATCCTAATCTTTTATTTAGGATCCATAATTTTTTATGGGATTCATAATTCCAATTAAAAAAGCTTTGGTATTTATTTTTCTTACATATTTATATATAAAAAATGTTATAAGTACTGAAAATAGGAGTCCAAAGTTAAGTTTTGAAAATTTTATATCTATTAAGATTGAACTTTATGAATTTATTTCATCATTCAATAGTTAATGACAATTCTTAATTTATATTTAGAACCCAATTTTGGGGGATAACACATAATTGTGTTCAAATTATGTGTTTTTACATAAAGAATCGTATTCCCAAGTGTGAAGAACTTGTGTCAAATTTTCTTGAAAAATTGAAATGGTCCTTTCTAAAAAAATTGAAGAGTGCATATAACAATTTTATTACATTTTGCCCAGGTGTGAGGAGTATTATTATAAAAAATTATGCAATTTTAATATTGACATAAAATTTTTCAGACCCTAATTATGTGCCATAACATGATTTATTTAATAATAAAGGGAAAAACTCATAGAGCAAGTAAAAGAGAAAAACTGAAAGTAGAATTCAATACTTGATTCAAGAGCATCCATTATTTATATTTTAATATTAGCCGCTCAATCAATCTCTAGATGGTTCAATTTGTGTATCTAACCTATAACCTTTCATCACCTAGTATTCACTTGAAATAACACACACGATGGTAAAAAGAAATCACTTCCTCTATAAAACCTTACTCATATATTTCTTTGTATTTTGATAGGATGTGTATATAGATTATTATAAGGTTTAGACATAGAAACCTATAATATAATAATTAAATTAAGTCATAGATTTTACCCATTATAGAATTTATATTCAATTATACCACATTTAGGCTTAAGTATCAATTTAAACCATTAACAAAAAAATTGCCACTTATTAGGTCCTTAAATTTATGTTGACATTAATAACTATAATTTATAAATTATATAAGGTCCAAAATTAAAAATTTCAATAATCTCCTACTTGGATTCACATAATTTATAAATGATAGCTACTTCAATGTTAATGCTAATACACCAAATGTTGCTATTACACCTTAGGTTTAATTGAGATTATAAGCATTTAACAATACAAAATATTATATCTAAAAGGATATTAATATTAAATATATCAAATACTTATACCTTGCTAGCCAAAATAATTAATATTTGATAAATATATTAATATAAACATAAATATGAATAATAGGATTTACATAATTGTAATATGACTAAATGTAAATCCCTACATAATGGTCCTAATATTCTCCCAAGATGCTCAATGAGAATTAATATTCTTAATATAGTGATAAAATATGATTTAAATGTTTCTAATCACACGCCATAACCCAAAATGTGCATAAAATGTATGTTGACATCATGAATATTTTGCTTAAACATCTCTTAATATAACAATGAGCTTATATCATCAAAATTCTACTAACATAAAACACTAAAAGTGTTAAGTAAATCCACATTATTTATATGATCATGATTTATACTAATTTTTAAACCTTTGGTTAGCAGATTCATGAGTGTACCATTTATGGCAAAATAAGTAATATCTTCATATATCTTTTCTCTCTCACCAATTAGTACTTTGCATTGAAATCCTTTCTATGAGCATAATTTTTATTGCTTATAGAGAAGATTATAACAATAGTATTATCACAATAAGACATAAATGATTAAGAACATAAAACTCTTAGTCAAACAGCTTTACAAGTATATTTATATCATGCAACATGCTTTACTTCTATAATGGAAGTTGTTATAAATGATTATTTAACATTTTCCATGACATAACTCCTCTTAACATGTGTCTAATTATAGATTCATGATCATCTAGATAACAAACCCAATGAGTCTGAGTAGCTTATGCTAATAAGAACTCTTGATATCTTATAGGTCAATATGTAATTATTTGTACCACTCAAGTGCCTCATTAGTAGTCATCTAGTATCCTTAAACTAAATACATATCAAGCTACCTATGACTAATGCAAATGGGACATTCCTTATCATTGCTTTTCTTTATCACATTGAAACTGTTTAGTGTTTGAAAAAATCTCATCCTTTTGAATTAATAGACAAATAAGAGGGTATATTGACATATTGAGCCTTTTCATATTATTGTTGAGATGAGCTAAGTCTTTTAGGACCCATTACATAAATCCTAAACAAGGAACCAATCTTAGGTTTTTTATTTCAATTACTTTGTTTCAATTAATATGTCCATTTTATCATTATTTAGGAAAAACATCATCGTTGTGTAGAACTAAAATTACCAAAACACCTATATTTATCATCACACATTGGATTATGTTGTTCTCCTTGATTTGAGAGAGGTTGCAATTTTATTAAAATCGAGATACATACTATTACAAAATCATAAACTTATATTGGCCATTTAGAGGATTGGACGTTAATTTTGAATCATTATGTTATTGACTATTGTAGTAGATATTTTATAATATTAGTTTTAAAATCGTTGTAAAAAAATATTATGTTAATTCCTTTAGAAATGAACCATCATCATTTCTTATAGGTCACACCACTCAATAACTAATCTTATTTAATGAAGTCAATTTTATTTTTGTAACCATTGTTAAAAATTACAATTTAACATTCGGTTATTTTAATGATCGATGTGAAATGTTAATATATCACTTCGATGATTAACAAAATTGATGTTATATTTTGTTCCTTTTAAAAAACCCTATTCTTTACACCCTCTTTATTTGATTTAACATGACATTTTTTATCGAATTACTTTCAACATGAAATACATAAAAAAACTCCTAAAACCATATTCTACAACTTTATAATACATACAGTCCCTATATTAAACATAAAACAATATACATTTCATCTTAAGTATAATACACACTAAATTCAGCATTTGTAATTCATAATAGATAGAATAACCCTTCTTTTCCTTTACATTAATTCCATACAATTTGGACATAAGATCAAGAAATATTTAATGATTTGCATTACTAAATGGAATATGTCTGGGGTATTTTCAAATTGTAAGGGAATAAAGTAAGTAAACAAAAATTTAAATATTACTATAACTATAAAAAAATATTTATCATAGTATAAGAAAAATTATTTTTAAATTTATCATGGATATCATTTTATCTAAATATATTTAATTCTTTGTTTATATGTATATCTCAAATAGGACTTATATTATCTAAACATTTCAACAAACTATATAAACTAAGAATCAAACAATTGTGTATGTAAGTATAACTTTAAAAAAAGAGACTAAGTTGTAAAAACAAAACATGAAAATTAAGAAAGTTCTTATATTTATATTCTACATCTTTCTAGTGAATGTACAATTCTACTAATTTATTGATAAGCTAATAGGTTTTTAATATTGTAAAATAATTAGTGAGCATAAATACAAAAAATTAAAGAAAGAATTATCTTATAGTTAGAATGTGAGGATATCATTGTAGAGAGATAATTATTTTAGAATTAAAAAAGCTTTATGATGAAATTTGCAAATGATGCCATGGGTTCACCCTTTTTAGTTTCATCTTATGCTCTCTGATTTGAACTATTTTAATGTTAAACATTGGTTCTTAAGAAAAAAAAACTTACATGTATAGTAAAATGACATCATTTAGTTATAGAGGTTTAAACATTAGTTTTTAATAAAAAAATTAACATCTTGAACTAAAATATTTTGTTTAAAAATATGTTTTGAGCAAAAACTTTATAATTTTACAAGTTAGTAGTATTAAAATTATTTTTTTTTACATTGAATAATCATATATACTTGATACAACCATACAAATAGAAATAACAACAATAACAACATATACAAAGACTTTACATGAATAATCTATCAAATAACAATTGATACAATAGCAATAATGCAAAAGCTTTATAAATTATTATACAATTATATAGATGTAAACAACAATAGATTGAATAGTTTAACAAATAAGAAATTATAATTTACAATGAATAATTAACTTTAAATGAATAGGAAAAAAGGGACATCTTTTCTTGTAATTCCTTTATATTTTTTGAAGGCTTTTGAGTTAGATGATGTTCTAGGTAACAAAATAATGATAATTTATAGTGAGAAGAAGCAATATATCCATTTCATGGACATGTTAGTTTTTTTTTAGTATAATTTCTCATCAATTTATTATCTTCATATTTTTTCATAGTGAGATACTGCTTGAGGGCTTCTAAGTTTGATAATATAGATGACTGCAAATTGATAATAAATTATAATAAAAATATATATAAAAATTTTTGCATTATACTCAAGCCTACCAATGTAAGATTGGATATATTATTTCTTGTCACAATTATTTATCACTACTTTGCAACTTATGAAAGTTTGACACTATAATTTTGTATCTAATGAGCTTGATTTGTCATTTGCTTTGAGTGTCTAAGTGTTCTTTTTCAGTGCTCAAACAGTAATGCTTGTTCTATATGTATTAAAGTCTAACACAACAAATACAATAATTAGCATGTTTAATCTCACATTGAAATACATGGATAATTAAATGCTTATAGCAAATGAGGTAATCAAGTACCTCAAGGAGAGTAATATTAATAATTATTTCAAATAGGCAAAGAGAACCCTACTTATCAGCCAATAACAAATCAATGATGAACTTTCACAATTTATAAATTGTTCAAATTGTTGATGAATTATCATGATATGCAAATTATTAATGAATTATCATAATGATTAAAATGGATTACTAAACTTTAGATGTTTATTTTTAATAAAAAACCCTAATGTCATAAACCATTCTTCGTACATTGATGGTTAAAAAAAATTAACATCATATGTTGATATGTCATAAATGCCATCATTGATAAATGCTTACCACTACTATTTATTAGAGTTAGGTGGCCTCTAGTAAATACTTACTACCACTATTTATTAGAGTTAAGTAGCAGGTGTTATACCTTTATACTTTAGTTTGGACAAATAAACGACATAGTATCATTCTAATCATAACCATGTTAGTTTTATAATAAATAACTAACAATTTTTTTTATTTTTTTCAACTTCTATATATTTACATTTATTTAAAAATAAATACAATAATAAGTTATTGTTCTAACAATATCATCAACATTAACTATTAAACATTGTATAGTAATATCATAGTTAATCATTTGATCTTATAACTTTGAAGAAAAGTAACGGGAAATGTTTACAAGGTATCCATGAAATAGTCCTTTTCCTTATTTTCTTATCCATGATAAATTTCAACAAAGTATGCCCTCATATGAATGATGCAAAACTTGCAAATAAAATTTCGCCAATAAAATTTCCTTATTAAGGAGAACTCGTATACCTAGTTTTTCTTAATATTAGTAGTACTCTCATATGAATAATGCAAGACTTGTAAATAATTACATTTAAGAGTAGTAACTTGCATTTCAGTAGTTGATGATTAAGCAACATTAATTTTATATTGTCTTCTTATGTCACATAAATAAAATAGAGTTAAAAAAAGAAATTATAAAATGAAACATTAAAGGAAAAAATGAGTGGAAGAGAAAAGAAATTTTGAATGCAATTTATAAATAATATAAGACATTCTATTTCAGTTGCTAATTAAAAATTAACATTATAAATGAACGACATCATTCAATTAAATAATTTTAAATGTAATTTATATTAATAAATATTTATTACAAACTAATAAATATTTATTATATGTTAGTTGAGATTTAGTTGATTATTATGATCAAAAATTAATTTTTTTTTGCTATGAAATTTTTAATGAACTTATATACCATATTAAGTTTTAGAGATTGCTAGATAGTTACTCATGCGTTGCACAAATAAATAGTTTTTTCAATAGTATAATATTATAATTATATATTAATCATTTATAAAGAAGATTAGATGAAAATTTGATTAATATCTAGCAAATAGCTCTAAGAGAAAGATAATCTCTTGACTAATTTTGCTCGATATTTAAGCAGAAAATTGATTTTGAATTCAAACATCATATTAATTTGATTTCATTTTTCAATATAATTATTATCATTAATATTAATATTTAAGAACATGATTCATGATAAGAATATATATTTTTGTAATGATAATATATTTTTTATTTACCATGTTATAGTATAAAATAAAATTTTAAAAAGTAGTAATTTTATATTATGAATGAATATTTATTTTAATGATATAATATTATAATTACATATTAATTATTTATAAATATGATTAGATAAAAAATTGATTAATACATGGCCAATAATTCTAAAAAATTATCTCTCAACTCATTTTGATCAACATTTAAATAGATAGTTAATTTTAAATTTATTTTACAAAAAAATTGATTTTTGAACTCAAATATCACATTAATTAGATATCATTTTTAAAATAATTATTATAATTAATATTAATATTTAATAACATAATTTATGATAAGAATATTTTTTTATGATGATAATATCTTCTTTATTTACCATATTATGGCATAAAATAAAATTTTGAAAGTCATAAGTTATATTACAAAAAATTCATTAAAATCCACAAATTACAACATATATGTTAACTAAAATTTAATATTTTGCTTTCAAATATTTTATATTTTTTAATTTATATAAAAAAGAAGAGTAGCTTTTGGTTGGTTGGAAAATATTTTTTAAAAGCTGCATTATAATAAAATTCCTTTCTTGGAATATGATCACAAATATAAAATAGCAAATGAATAAAAAGTATGCACTTAGTAACAAATCTTTAGAAGAAGAATTGATCAACTCTTTAATCAAAGTTTAAGAAAAAAATATGTTAAGAATACAGAGGAGGAAAAAAAGATGAAAGAAACTATATTATTTTTTAGGAACATAATACAAAAAAAATATTAATTAGTTTATGAAATGAAAAAAAAATTCACAATTACTATAGTAGTAATTTGCTAAATGAAGATGATCTATTAAGATATTCAATGATAAATATCGTTTGATACTGAATTCAAGCTTTTTTTAATAGGTATAAGTGAGATTGTTCATTTGTTTATGAAAGTGAAGGGTGATTTTATGAAATAAAGATGAAGAGAAAGTGTATTATATATGAAAATTTTAAAAATTTAAATTGGATGTAAAATTAGATAAAGATCAGGATAAATTTTTTTTTAATCAAATCAAATAGAGAAAAAAATAGAAAGTTTTCAAATAAAATTAGATTAAGATAGAGATAAAATGATTTTCAAATTTTTAAACATAAAATGCTACATTTGTTAATCTTAATATTTTCATACAAATCAAATGTAATAAAAAATTATCTATTCATATATATTGTCAACTATAAATTTATAAATTTTATAATTGATAGCTTATATGTTCATATTGAAATTTCCTTCTTTCTATAATTTTTTCAAAAATTGGGATTTTTTGTTAAATAGTATAAAATAGTCAAAAAATTTATCTAATAAAATAAACTATATAAAAATATATGCTTTTATCATTTTGAACTTATAGATATTGAAGATGAAGATAAAAACTCTCATATAAGATAAAATAATGGCTTTGGAGTGATTGAAGGTAGAGAGAGAAAAGAAGAAAAATATAAATATAATATGAGAATATTTTTATAAGAATTAAATATTTATGTATGTTATCAACTATAAATTTGTAGATTTTATAATTGATAGAATATATGTTTATATCGCAGTTTCCCTTTTTCTATAATTTTCCTAAAAATTGTACTTTTTTTGTTAAATAGTATAAAATAGTTAAAAAATTTATTTAATAAAATAAACTATATAAAAAAGTATGCTTTTGTCATTTTGAACTTATAGATATTAAAGATGAAGATAAAAACTCTTATTTTAGATAAAATAATGGCTTTGGAGTGAATGAAGGTGGAGAGAGAGAAGAAAAATATAAATATAATATGAAAAGATTTTTATAAGAATGAAATAAATATGTAGTTGTGAATTCTAATAATAAGTAAATATTTAAATTTAAAATTTTATTAAGAATTAATTTAATATTAGTAGATAAATGAAAGAAACAATCAATAACTTTATATTTATTATCTATTTTTAGTGACTAATAAATAAAAAAATTATTTTATTTTATAATTCATCTTTCAGGTAAAAAAAATGATAAATTGACTTTTTATTAAAAAAATAACAAATTAATATGTAGCTAATAATGAGAATGAAACTTGTCATAATAGGAAGTAAGAAATATCACAGGTTATATATAATTTAGAGATAGAGATTTTCATCATTAGAAAACTAATAGATCATCCTACAAACTGCCTAAGAGGTGGACTAAGTGTGAGAAAGTCTAAAAGTTGCATAAACAAAATGAGAGCTTTATCTATTTTAAAAGATGTTAATTTTCATAAGTTTAAAGGAAAAAGATTATTAGTTTCAAAATTAATAAATAATTTTTCATTAATTTTATTAAAAATCATTAATTTAAGATAAGTTATATGTTTAGTTTCAAAAATTAATAAATAATGTTTCATCAATTTTATTAAATATCATTAATTTGAGATAAGTTATATATTCTTTTTGCATAATTTTCTTACAATGATACAAATATTAACACATTAAACATGAGTACACAAAAATATGAGAAAGAATATATCGATATAGGAAAATTTATTTTACAATTTTATTCATTCTATAATATAAATTTACAATGAGAAAAGTTATATAAATAAATGCAAATTTCTAACAATATTGTACAAGAAAAGAAAAGGACTTTAGTCTTCTACTATCATTGCTAAAATTGGTGCTAGCTTTCATAGCCATCCATTAAATTTCAATATTAGTAAATTATGAATCTAGACAATATATTTACCTTCATTACCAATGTCAACTTGTGTTTAAGGACAAGGAATATATCTCCCCCACTATCTCATTTGATACATTTAGATGATATTGATTAGAATTTATAATATCTCTAAAGGTATTAAATGAAATGGTGGGGGAGTTGTATTCCTCCTACTTAAACACACATTACAATTAAATAATGAAGGTTAAAGCATCATCAAGATGTTTCTAAATGAGAGTAAATGTGAAATATATAGTTAGTAAATTAAACTATATACATTTATTTTTAAATAAAAATTGACATCTTAGGCTTGCTTCATTGTAATTAAGTGTTGATTTGCATTGCCTAAGTAAACTGTTTAAATTTTAAAAATGCCATCGATTAACTATAGATGTCAGTTTGTTTAAAAATCATCATCTAATTTATCCTAATGCTTTTAAAAATACCATCATGTTTATATAGATGTTAGTTTATTTTATGACCAATATCTATTGGCTAATGTAGAATTATAATTTTGTAGTAGTTATAACTATTTAGATAGGCCTCTTTATTTTTTGCCTAAGTCATTCTTTATTTTATTCTAAAAAACCATCTAGTTGTTTCATATTGTTTTCAACAACTCACCACCTAGGAAGGTTGCTTCGATCTTTGATAGATGTAGCTCCTCCTAAAATGAACTATCTATATGACAATGATACAGAGTAAGTCTCAAAATGTTACTTGGTAAGGAACCTTTTTTATAGTCCATGCTTTCCTTCTAAGTGTAGTTTTTTACCTAACAACATAATCTTAATAATTTTGTTTGAGCATCCCTTTTAAACTTAAAATTTAATTTATTTTTGGTTAGTTTACTATTCACAAGTAATTCAACTTGTTCCTATATTCAATCATTATAATGCACTTTGAAAGATCATATTAATCTTTATGCAATGTACTTAAGAGGTTTTCATAATACCTTTGCTCTCCTGATCATATTGAATTAGACTATAGGATTGCAGAAGAGGATTCATTAATTTTACTTTTATTGGAGTCATTACATGTTCTTTTTGTCTTCTACCTTTTACAATATCTTATAGCTCCCACTATTCAAGAACATCCTTTAACTCGATGGTTAGTTTAAGGCCTAGAGATAGTTTTAGGATTAAGTTTCAAATGAATTTTGAAATACACAAGTGTAATCTATTCTTATACTTAGAATAGACACTTTAAAATAATTTTTATTTATCAAAGTCAAAATAATAAATATTCATTATGATAAAATATGATAATTGGAAAAATGAGTTGTCTTAATGAAAGATATAAAACATTGTGTTTTCTAGTACAAAATAAATCATAAATGCAAATAACCATCTCTAGGTCTAATTTGCTTCCTTAGGTATCTTAGGCTTAAGGTGATCATCCTTCAAAACATCAAATTTCAAAGACAATAACTTTGGTGCATGCCAAATTAGAGAACTATCTCCCAAATTAGCCTTCATGCTTTTCAGCTTGTTTTAATTTAGGATCCTACCCTTCAATAATTTCATCATATGTCATTTTCTCGAGCAATGAGAGATAGTGACCTTGTTTTTTTACTTTATCAAATTTTATAATTTTTTTTTGTAATGGAATTGAAAAAGGTCACAACATTGATAGACTTAAAGATGCTCTAGTTGATGGTTTGGTCCATAGTGTATTTTATGACCATTAAACTAACTTGGCTCAACCATTTCCACTTTACTCTTATCAAGTACTTGAGTTTGTATCAATAATGGGTTCCTATTTTATGACTGCTACATCCATGTTTACAATCACCATGTACAATTTTAAGGATTTGATCCATTTATAATCATAATTAATCCTATTCAACATCTTTATTGAGATCAATTGCACATGTAATGAAGTTAAGGAAAACATATTAACCTATTAATACATGTAATTACTTTAATTATGCTTACATTTTTCTTTTAAAGTAATCTATGTAATTTCATATAATATTACATTATAAGATTTAATACCAAAAGGTATTTTAGACTTTATAATATAATACAAGAGTTAAATATTAAAATCCTAAAACCTAACATCAAAATGATGTTTAAAAATTCTAGAACATAATATATAAGCTTATACTCATATTATCACTAACTAGTTATATCAATAATATAATACCAAAAAATATTTAATATTATCAATATTGCACTCTCTTTAATGCACTTTAAAATATTTTTTAATTTTTTTTGGAAAATTTTTTATGCAACTAGTCCCGTGAAAGTTGGGTACATAATTATATAAAATTTTATAGCATAGTATGAGCACTTTGTAATTCTTATATAATAAATAATAAGATATAAAATGATTACTTCATTATATAAGGCCTAAAAATGCTAAAAAAACACAGAAGGTAGCTTGGGACATAAAAATTACATAATATATTTTTTCAACTTAGAATAATATTAAATAAATATTCATATAAAATAAAAAATAATAAAATTACTTATAGTTTTAAAAAATCTAAAAAATGTCCATAATTATGTGCTTGAAAGAGTAAAATACCAAATGTAATCACTGTCAAAAAATATGTATTGCATGGTGGCATAAGGGCCATGTATGAAAAGGATTGTTCATTATCCCTATCCTCCAGTGGGGTCTTGTTCTAGGTTGCTTGACCTATTTTGCAACTTGGTAGCAAGTTGTCTCCTATATAGCTTATTTTTATGTGCTTTTGCACTATTTTTTTGCTCTAAATCACTCTAAAATAGATTTCTTAAAAAACCCACTTGAAAAAAAAAACCAAAAAGTGCATTAAAATTTATCTTCCAAATTTTCAAAATATGTAGAGATAAGGTCACATATTTTCTATTCATTTTCCACAATTTTTAATCTTTAAACAATTCCATTTCTTCTAAGAATCTCATTTCTTAGCTAACCAAATTGATATTTTGCAAAAATTTATTAGAATTTGAAATTTCAAAGAATACAATTACATGTGCAATGGCCCTGCCATTAATAGGTAATATAGAATCGTTATAATATGAAATACAACTAGATAGTTTTGATATAAACTTAAGATTATCTCAAATAGACTTAAACTATTTCTTTTATAACTTATTGAAAGAATTTAATTTGATTTATACTATTATTTATCTTAATTCTATAAATAAAGTTGAGTCTATCAGAATTTAAAGAATTTTTCTAAATCTGGGGTACTTCATTTAAAGGATTATATGAAATATGTATTATTTGAAAAATAAAAATTTCAGCATTTGTTCCCCTTATAAATTTACATTAAAGAGTAATTTTTACTAAATTTTTGCGAATCTAAAATGACTATTTTAGGAAATTGTTATTTTTAAATTTTTTTCAAAATTTGACATTTTGAACTAGAACCTAAAATCTAAATTTTTATTTTTTTAGTTTTAATTGTTTTAATACTTTTTGAATCCAAATGGAGGCATTTCCTTATTTGCATACATTTACTTAAACAACAAAAATATAAATGATGTACTGATACTGTGACCCAAACCTAGTAACTCATGACCTAGTGACCTAGAACTAAAATCGGAACTCAAAAAACTTTTTTTACTCAAAATAGAACCAAAACAACACTGATACACCGAAACCCTCTCTTTTTGGCTCTTCTCTTCTTCTTCTTCTTTTTCCTCTTTTACTTCTAACCACATGAGACAACTCTTTTTCTTCAAATTCCCTCACATTTTCTTCCACTTTCTCCTTGTTTCTTGTTACTGTTTTTATCATTTTAGGATTTTTTTGCTAGTTGCAATTTTTAGGGATTTTGGGTAACAATCTTTGAAAACTCCTTTCTTTTCCCTAATGAGCTAAATTTCCAAGCTTCATTCTCTTGTTGAGTAGTTAGATTAGCTTAGACTAATTAGTAGATAGCAAAGATTAGCTTGTTCTTAGGTTATGCTTAGAATGTAAAATTTTGGGTTTTGTAATAGGGAACTCAATGTTGCAAATTAATGTTGACTTATATTTGAATTATTATTTGATTGCTTGCACAAGGTCAAGGAACACTTCTTAGTAGTACTAGTGGTTCGTGAAATAAAAAAAAGTCAAACCTGAGCATATTAGTAATTTTGTAAGTAGATAAAGTATATTTCCACATTCTTGGGATAAACATTTTAAAAATTTCCTTAAGTTATTATAATACAAAATGGTATTAGAATGATACTATGATAAGGAAATTGATTTATGTGATTTATTTAGAAATAATGTATTGTTGGAATCTTATTAGATAATGTTTTTTGAAAGGTTATTGTGGATGAAGTGATAATGTATCAAATTTTTATTTATACTTGTAAAATTGATTTTTGATGAGTTTAGAATGATTTGATATTGAAAATATTGATTACCATAATTAAAAGCCTTAATAAGCTACTCATAGTTGAAAGGAGTATAAATTGAGATTGATTTAAACTATTTATATAAGAAATTGTTTATTTTCAATAATTTTCTTATGTAATTGTTACTTGTATATATATGGTGTTTTGTTATTTTTATAAACTTATTTTGGGAGAAAATTGGTTAGAAATTATCACTGAACAATAGTGATAATGTTAGCTTTTGTGCACCTTGGTTCAAACCCTACTTAGTAGGGGAGTTGCTAACCCTATGTATTAGCTAACACATGTGGATTGATTTATGGTAACCTAATGGGTTGCCTTAGAGCTGAGAGCTCTCTTGATATTGTTATTTAATGAGCAGAATGCTTATGTTTGCTAATCATAATTAGAAATCTCTCACCCCAAAAGTGTATTTTGATGGTTTACATATTTTAAATTTATTAACTCTTGATTTTGATTATCTATTTATCATGAATACATTGTATTGAAATTTTTACCATAAATCTATATTTATGATGATTTCCTATATTATATTTAAAGAACTAACTATTTACTTTTTAGACTTGAAGCTTATGTTTTAGTATTCTACTTCTAATGAACATTCCAATTGGTATTTTATCAAACATGATTGTATAAATCTTATGATATCATTTTGTATTGAAAAGCTTATTTATTTTCCTTCTAAGGAAAAACTTGTGTCTTGGCTTGTTCCATTTCTGTTAGAAATTCATATTATCTATTCACTGAATCAATGATGCACTTTATTTCTTATAATATTTTTTAGATTTGAATTTAGCTTTAGGTACATCATCTATGGCTCCTTTGATAGAGAGGAGCATTCTTTTATGGTAAGCCTTACACTTTGTTCGTGTTAGTTTAATGTGAAACTTTTGTATATTTTAAAATTTTTGAAATTTGAATATTCTTAAATATGCTCCAATAAATCCACAGGTAGGGCATGCTTTTGTTGATTTATATATATATGTTTTTTGTTATGAATTATGAAGAATTATATGGTTATGAAATGATATGAATATTTTGTTGATATATGGATTAACAGGTGAATATTGAAAAATAATTAAGTCCATGTGGGGCTATGTGCATGTGAAAAATTAGTGAAAATGAAATTTCCATATGCCCACTTAAGTTTTAAATATGTTATAAGTTATTTTATAATGTTTTAGGCTAGCATGACCGATATAGTTGTGTTTTTCCCTTAGGGTCATGCGTGATCACAGCTCTTAGTTTTTTATCATGACAATATGGGTGTTATGGCTTTTCATGGAATTTGTTAGGAAATTCCATTTTTTTAAATGGTATTCTATCCAAAAAAACTATCAAAGCTTTGATTATGGAGCTAATAAAAAAAAGTTAATTTTGAAACTTAAATTTTTTAGGAAAATTTCATTAATTTTGAAACTGGAACTTTGATCTTTATCTTAAGTGCATACCATATCATATTGACAAATTCATATAAAGCTATAAACTTTTGCGTCCAAACCAGCAATGGACAAAAAATACTATACATATATATATATATAACATACATATATTAACATTATGACATATATTCATAGTAGAAAACATATTTTCTCGTAAAATAGAAAGTTGTAAAATTCTTTAACATAAATGATACATGGATACATAGTTTATGCATGCAACCTAGAGTTTTCCAGTGGTTTAATCCCCTACATACATAAAAACTTATGAATAATAAACATTGCCTCATGCATATATGCTTTAGCAACATTGGAACACATATAAAATTTTTTATACTTATTTAAATATGTATGCATTATAACTAGAATAGAAAAGCAATATAACTTTGAACTTATTAATTGTCACACATATGCTATTTTCCAACTTTATAGGAACACTAGGTTGGACCAAGAATGAAAAACTTCTTAGAATAACTTAAGAATTAGTAATGTAAATTTATCAAATTGGAAACCTTACATTATGCCACATTTGAAACATCTCATGGAATTAGTAATCCTTGAACATAAATTTTAATATATGGGTATTAAGCATAAAACTATGCAAATATATCTCCAAGTGTAAAATTATGACTAACTAGTAATAACTTACATAAGTTATCCATCAACACTATGAAACTAGTCATTCAAAACAATACTAGTGTGCATATGCCATGAAAAAATATGAACTCTTTGATCATCATGCTTCTCGTACACACACACACACACACACACACACATTATACTAGATGTTCGAAAACTAAACATTTAAAGCACATATGACTCTAATTTTGTTGCATAAAGAGAATGTATGAGAAAAATATTAAGATGAGACTATAATAAAAACTTCATGCATGTAAGAGGGAAAAATAGAACACTAAAACTAAAGAAGGCTGTAATATAAAATTTAGAAGATTAATGTTTCTATTGGCCCCTTCTAGGATAATTGAATACATTGAAAAACGCAAAAGAAAATGTAGGACGTGTAGTACTATAATAAGCTTTTAGACAATTTACATATTCTTAAATTGGCAAAAAAAGATTATAATTCATATATACACTAAGAGAACAACACATATATTTTTACTTGAAATTGCCCTAAATAAAAACAGTTATGATAAATTATTAAAATTGGTTTTAATACTATTTTTACAAATTTAATATTGACATAAAATTCCTTAGCACGTTAATCATCGTTGAGATCCGGAGCTAAATAGTTGTAATGGAATTTAACCAATCCTAGCTAAGGATTCATGTGAAATGATTAGATCAGGATAAGAATTTAGTCATTACCTTCTACAGACGATTCAAAGGCTTAATCATTTATCACCTTTTTAACTTACTTTCAATAAAAAACTCTGAAGTATCCACACGAACCCGTGAATCACTTATGAACATCCTACAGCCATTGATTAGAATTCTCCTTCTTTACCTCATAGTGTTAGTTATGCCTTTTTTAGCATTATGGTCAAGGAGAGTTATTAAGATTTTTTATGTTATTCTAGAATGTGTGAATAATAATATCTATTAATACCCAACACGTTTATTTAAATAGGTGCATAGAAATCCTAATTAATTGGGCTTTATTTCATGTATAATTATTAACTTATTATTAAGCCTTATAATTATAACATGAAATTCTCACATATTAGGCTAAACAACTTGATCCATTAATTTTAAATCGGCTAAGTTCTAAATGTGTGATCCTACAAACTATCATTACATTTGCAATGATCATAAATTATATTAATAATCATAAACAATAAGCAATATTTAATAATACATCATTGTTACCCTAAGTAATGAGATGGTCGGTGATTCAACTGAACCTATATATATGATCATCATCTATGACCTTTTGTCCTAGGCATTTAGATTAAGCACAGAACATGGATTGTATCATTCTTATATAGCTCAATTCAAAGGTTTCTTAATTCCTAAGTAAGCTAACTAAAACAGATGTAATTGGCATCCTATATCAATTTATTTGAGTATGGTCATGATCATAAATTATAATCAATAATCATAAACAATAAGTAATGTCTAATAATACATCATTGTTACCCTAAGTAATGAGATAGTGAACTTATACATGTGATCATCATCTATCACTTTTTGTCTTAGGCATTTAGATTGAGTATGGAACATGGATTATGTCATTCCTATATAGCCTAATTCAAAAGTTTCTTAATTCATAAGTAAGCTAACTAAAACATATGTAATTGACATTTTATATCAGTTTATCTAAGTATAGTCATGCATTTTTCTCAACTTTAATCTAGGGGTCCACAGATGTCACTTTTTGTTATATAAGAGGGATAAATTCCATCTTGATCACACAAATTCCTCTACATGATATATGATATATCTAATAATTAACCTTGCATTCACTTAACCATAAGTGATATAGAGTAGTATTAAAATGTGAAATTCACATATAGGGAATCTTGGTGATATAAGGTCAAAGAACCATATTAATGATAATTACTAAGAATCACTTATGATACTCATATAATGATTCATGTAATGTTCTTAGGGTAGGGTTAGTCTAGTACAAAAGTTCTCTATCTTATACTTATATGTAGACTTAATATCTCATATAAGTTACCACACATGCTAGTCTTAACATATCAATGTAACTCAATCTATAATGATACATGACTAGGGACATTTAAGAATACAATTATTCTAGGGTTATTATTATAATTAAATATGTTACATAGAAAATATATATATAAATATAATAATTAAAATTATCTTTAAAATAACATGATTCAAATTTACAATCATCCATATAATTGGTTGTATGGCATATAAACCAATAGTCATGTGCCATAACATGATTTCTTTAACTTTAAAGGAAAAAACTAGTAAAGTATGTAGAAAAGAATAATTAAAGGTAGAATTCAAGACCTGATTCAAGATAATCCATTAGTTATCTTTTAATATTTGTTACTTAATCAATCTCTAGGTAATTCAATTTGTTTTTCCTATTTAGAACCTTTGATCACCTAGTATTCACTTGAATAACACAAATAAAGAAAAGTGGTAAAATGGAATAATTTCTTTTGCAAACCCTTACTCATGTATGTTTTTGTATTTTGATGTAATAAGTATACAAATTAGTGTAGGGCTTTAAAGATATAATATAATAATTAACTTGGGTCAAGGATCCTACATATCCATCACAAGATCCATTCTTAGTTATACCACATTTGGGCCTAAATACCAAATTAAACTCTTAACCAAAAATTGCCACTTGATTAAATTTATATTGATATTAATAACTATAATTTATAAGTTATGTAAGCTTTGAAATTAAAATTTTGACAAAATATATAATTTCTTCGTTAAAATTATGAAATGATAGCAAAATTATCCCTAAATTATATAAAGTTATAATTTTGTCTCTAAATAATAATCTGCACATATAATTTCATCCCTTTATACTATAATTCAAGGGTGAAATTATCTATATAGATCTGTTTAAAGGGATAAAATTATTATTCAAAATAAAATTATAATTTTATATAATTTAAGGATTATTTTGCCAGCACCTTAAAATTATAAGGATGAAATTGTTAATTTTATCTTAAAAATTCAAAAAAATCTTGTTACATATAAAATTATATAGGGATATAGGGACAATTTATGTGAAATATTTTGCTAAATCCTAAACTAAGATACAACTACAAAATATTTATTATTTGAAGCATCCTTAAATATAATATGATGGTGAAGAAAATGTTCCAAAAGTGGAATTTAAAAAGGATAAGATATATAAGAAATCATGAGATTATTGAAGGGATAAGTTTGAAACTAACTAAAGATCATTTGTGAAGAGCCCTATGGCATATGCTAGTGATAAGTTTTAACCATTCAAGATTTGAAAAATGCAATTAATACGCAAGAGAGAAAAGTGAAAGAACACTTGTGGTTGATATATGACTTACAACTTTTTAATTAAGCATTAAAAAAAAAAAACTCTTTCCTACTCCTTTGAGAACTTTTGAGATTTGATCCAATTCCATCACCTTTTGCGGTCACTTTGCTCCATTGTTGTCCCAATTTACTCTTCCATCTATTATTTTATTCTTTTCTCTCTTCATTTGCATTTGGTAAAGGGTTGAATACAATGGGGATTTGTTTATATGTTTATTTTGAATTTATTCCTTGACTTTGCATTAGTTTTGCTAAGACTCAACCAACAAAAAATCAACGATGAACAAAATGATTTTGATAGTGAAATGCTCCATTGATGGTGTAGTAATGGTGCTTTTATGCATTAATTCAGGTTGAGTTTGTAGATTGGATGGTTTTACTATTTTTGGTAAACAAAATAAATTTATGTTCTTACTATTAGTTTATTAAATAATTAGTGTTTAGTGTAAGTATAATCCGTTACCCTTTGTTTGAGGTTAGGCTATCACTGATTCATATTAGAGTTTTGCTTAGGTTTTAGATGCTTTATTTGTTTATCGACTTTAGTTGGTTAAATCTTCAATGTGGTTATCAACTGCTAGTCCTAATAATATATTATGTGCAAAGTATTGGTTTTTTATTGATTTATAGTGAGTTTTCTTTTATTTGATTGCTAGATTTGGGTGTGGAATCTTTCTTTAGCTTGTACACATAAAGTCTCTTAATTGTACTATAAGGCTTACAAGGTTTTCTAAAAAGTTCACAATCTTCTTACCAAATGGAGTTTGGAAAAATTAATTTGGGATTTAAAAAAAGGATTTTCTATTAATTCTAAGATTTCTATGATTGAGTGTTTTAAAAATGAAAATAGATTGAAATGCCCTTTTAGTTCAAACATTGAATATTCAAGTGGTCATACTTGAAAAAATGTAGTCTTCTTCTTACTATCAAAATTGAAACAAATTCAAAATAATTGTATAAGGGAATTTGCTTTAAATTTTGATAATGTTTTTTCTAGTGGATCTTGGTTTCTTGATATCTTGTTAACTATTCTAAATAAGCATTACCATAAAAGTTTGATCAATAACATGGAATTAAAAAAAGGCCAAGCTACATGCAAAAAAGCTATAGATTTAGAAGCATTGATTTAGAAGTTGCAATTAACAGATAAAAATTTGATTTAACAATTTAGAAGTTAAAATGCTAAGATTATGAACTAGATGGTAATATAAAAAATTTAAAGTATTAGAACTAAAAAATTCAAAATCAAATGGAAGTCACCCAACAATATAATCACCATAATCCTTTTGGCGGTAATCTAAAGAAATTAATTGCAGTTAAGAGAATTGGAGTTTTTAATCATTTCAATGCAAATCACACCATATTAGCCCTCTTTATAAAGAAAAACATAGAGAATTTATTTAACCTATGGTTAAGTAGGTTATTTCTGGCTATAGTGTGCATAGGTCTGAAAATTGCATTAGTAAGGGCTTGGCTACTTATATTTGAGTTTCGCTTTGTATATGCAAAATCCTATTGGACCCTATTCACATGGTAGTCTAGTTTGACCTATATCATGTGGCTTTCAAGCTGTATGGACTACTAAGTCATAAATGTAATTAAAGTTTTGACTTAATCAACTGAATTAGAAGAGTATCAATTGAAAGGTACAATTCTACAAGAAAGTGTTCATCAAATGGTGGGTAAGAATCAATCAAGTTCAACAATAGAGCTAGATGCTCTTTTGCCTCTTTCACCAAATATGGAAAATTTTGCCTTGCAGACTTAAAAAATGGTACAATATAAAAGTTTTCATAAAATGTTAAAAATCCAACAAAAGTTCTTAAGCAAGTTCTAAATCTATAATCTACTACAAGTAGTTGAAAATCCAATATGATTCTAGTTATAACTCCTTTAATGTTGCCTTTCATTATAATGACAAATTTAGTTCATGGATACTATTGACACAGGAAGCTGTATTCTAAATTCTCAAGCCAAAGTTAGCCTTCTAGATAAGTAGTATGTGTTTATAGTTGTCTAATTGTGTGTTTTATGTTTGTTGTTGCAAGTTTTAGTTTCTTTATTCTGTATTAGGCTAGGTATGTTTTCTTTTATTCATATGTATTGTTTGATGTGTGATTGGAAAAAAAAATGACACACAGGAAATCTTAGCTTTCCAAAAATTTTGAAATTATTTATCAATATTATGTAATTAAATAAAAAGTTTAAATTTTTTTACAAAGTCTTTTGACACAAAATATTTTTTACCTCTAAGATTTTAAGCAAAGAAGTATCATAGAATATATCTTAATATTTGATATTTTATGTCTACATATAAAGTACAAAATTTTAGATTAGATTGTTTAATGTAAAATAAGCCCTAAACCCATAGGTTACTAGGAGCCTTAGGTAGTCAGTGGGCTATTGGGCTTCTTATTTGGAGTTGGTTTTCGACACGAGCTTATATGAGCAACCCACACAATCATAGGCTTGCTCATAAGCCTAATCCTTTTTTTCCTTTTAAATGTTTGGAAATTTTTAGTTCAACCCAATTCAATGTCTGATGGCCCACTATATATTTTTTTAACTTTATTTAGCTAACTTATTATACAAAAAAAAATTAATTATCCATTTACAATTTACAAAATTTTATATTTTTTTAATTCAATTTAATCCAATGTTTCTTAAAAGTTTTATACCTTTCTCTATATTGAAGGTTGAATTCATAATCTTTATATATGTATTTAGTGATTTAATCACTTTTATTATTATAAAAAGATAAATAAATAATGTGGGTTATTTGCAAGCTCAACCAATTTTATCTGTTTAAAATGTACATTTTTGCAGGCAAGTCTAGATGGACTTGTCTACATAGACTTGATCCATTTAGCCTGCTTTGCTCACTTTACATGTCTAATTAGACATAAAAAAGACTTCTATTATTATTATTATTATTATTATTATTATTATTATTATTATTAAAGACCAATGTGCATAAAATATTACATCAAGCTTAATAGCTTTGTCTTCATCCCATGTGAAAAAGGCAAGTATTATAAGTTACATAGGTAGATATGCCTGCTTGTTAATGATATTGAAGCTTAGGGATAAAGACAAAGAAAGTGAGCCCCATGCAAACAAGATATAAGGTAGTTTGAATTGAGAATCCGCGTAAATCATATCCATCTTTTGTTCTTCTTTATTCTAAACCTAAAGAAAGGTTTAATTGTATTACAGCTAAGTTTGCTTCTTCATGCATGTCGCCTTTCTTTTTGGTTTGAAAGTTGACAGCAAAGCAGCCTCTAGATGCCACACGCAACACAGTTACACAAACGGTAACAACCTTTTTTTTTAAAAAAAAAAAATGAATGAATGAAGATTCTCTCTAGAATCGCAAGATGTTGACAAATTAAATTAGCGTTGTAAAATTGAACTGGACGGAACTATTCCACTGCTAATAATTGTATTATTCAATTCAAATCCACCTAAAGAACGTTTTAACAATTAAATTTGATTGAATTGGTTCGAATTAGTGTAAACGGACAAGAATTAAAAATTGGAAAATTGGTCCGATTTTAAAAAATTGGCCAGTTAATTTTTTCATTTATTTGTTTTTAAACTTCCTTTTAGTTTGGGTTGACAAAATAAATTTGTCTGTAATTAAAAAATAATAAAAGAATAAATTTAACAATTAATTCATTAAAAATATACTAATTTGCTTTATTTTCTTTAAATTTTTTAATTTTTTCATAAATTATGAATTCATATATTTATTGTAAATTAAATATTATTTAATTTCTTTCATAAATTTATATAAATTTTTATTTATGATCTAAATTGCTTTGATTATTAATTTAATTGGTTGGACCAATCGGACCATAATTTGGTGGCCTTTTCAATACGCTGTTCAGTCCTATTTTCAAAACACAAATTAAATCAACTTTAAAATTTTATAACTTTATAATTTCATATTTAAATAATAGTTTATAGATATAATTTCATTTACTTATGTAATTAATTTCATCATTAAATAATATGATGAAAGGATAAAATTATATATACCAATTATTATTCAGGATGAAATTATAATTTTATATATTAGGGATTATTTTACTACCATCCTCCTTTCAAAATAAAATTGTTAATTTGTCATTTTTTTAGTGTGGAAATACTTGCCCAGGCATTGCTCTCTCACTCTCTTAAGGATAGAAACAATATAAAAATTTGAAATTAACGTTGTGAAACTTCCTAAAAAATTTTCGAATCATATCTTAAATGTTTTCCTTTTCTTTATCTTAAAAATACGAATTCCTAAATTTTTTTACTTTTCACATGTTTTAATTTAGGAGAAATGGAGTTACACTTTTTGTTTTTGAAAATTACAATTTTTTTTAATAAGATCTACTATTTCAATAAAAAATTTATATCTACCTTTTCTTTCTAAATTACAACCTTTTTCTTTTACAAATTAAGGGCATTCATTATTTTTTTGGGGTAAATAGGGCATCCATTATTTTTCAGAAAAGGGTGGGATTGCCTGCGCAAATTATGCTGGAAAGTTTGTCAAATAAGAGAGAGAGAGAGAGAGAGAGAGAGAGAGAGATTGGGAGACACATTGATTGTGAGACACGTACAAACACAACCGCACAGAGAGAGACAGATAGCAATGATAAGTTTGATATGCGGGTTTTGCAAAATCATCATTGAAAGCGTGCTCCGTGTCATCCCAATAATTACCACTTTCTCTATGGACTACTCCTTTTCACGTACGAGGGTCCTATTGATCCGCGTACTTGTATGAATAATGCCACTATCATTCTTATATTCTTAACTTGTTTGATTATTTGGTTCTATTCCATGCATATTTTAAAATATTTAAATTTAATTTATTATTAATATATAAATTAATTTCATATTATTATGATTCATGTAATATTATTTTAATAAAATTTATCAAAATATTTTTATTATTGTTAATTTTTTTTATTATTATATTTTTAATATCAGATTTTCTTTTTATTATTAATAGTATAAAGTACTTCATAATAATAATAAATATTTTAAATAATTCACCGCCCAAAATAAGTTAATAGTGTATTATTTAATATTTAATTTATAAAATTTATAAGAATTTTTCATAAAATCATACTTTCTAAATTAAATTTTATATTTGTATTGGGTATTTTATTGGACCTTTGGTTGACATAACTAAAAATAAAATTTTATTTTATTTTATTTTTAAATATTTTTTTTAAAATAATATTTGACTTTAAGTAAAAAGAAATTTTATTTTATTTACAATTTTTATTTTAATTACATTTGGGTCATTATGAAGTTCATTAAATTTAATAAGGATTTCATTAAAATTCAATTTGCATGGCCTAAAATACATATTATATAAAATAATTATACTTCTTCTTACATTGTATTTACCTTGATACCATTAAAATCTACTTTTTAATTTAATTCCGTATAGTTTTCAATATACTCCAAACAAAATAGTTTATTTGCAAATAAACTGGAATTATTATTTTTGATAAAATTTTTAAATAATAAAATTCATTGTAAATAAATTGAAATTATTTTTATTAAAATGAAATGAAATTAATTTTAAAAATGTTCCATGCCTAATGAAACTTGAATATTTTAAATTCATCCTATTATTCAGGATTTTACCTAAGAGGAGAGTGAATTGGATATAAAACTTTTGCAAGTTAAAAGAAAAGTAATTATTTTTAATAAATCATCAACAATTGGTTCAAAGTTAAAAATAAGAAGACAATGATTACAAGAATAATCAATTTAATATGAAGCAAGTACATCACAATCACAATTTCATTTAGAAAAACACAGCATAAAAAGATAAATAAAAGATGAGGATAGAAAGAATTAAACTTAACAATTTATAGTAGTTCAACCTTGAAAATCCAACACTTCTAAGGATTATATCCATTACCACGTCATCCTAACTTGGATTTTGAAAAGAAATCCACTATTTCTTTAAGTTTATGGGCACTTGAAGAAGTTTCAGTATAATTCTCTTGCTTTTGTTTAATCTCTTTGAGATTTTCTCTCTTAAAGACTTAATCTATCAAGAAATCCCATACTCTTAATATTTTTAGGAATATCTCACCCTAATATATAGCAACTAAATAATTTGGAATCAAAATAATGGCTCACAAACTCTAAAATTTAGAATACACAATGAAGTGCTAAAAGAGGAATTTAATCTTATGGATTCAAGGGATTTTCAAGATAAAGATGAGAAAAAGATGAGTATCTTAGTGTCAACATAATAGTAAAAGCTTTTCTTATGTTTTCAAAATGAGTTCAAGCATTTATATAGAAGTTGGAAGGTTGAAAAATTCATTACTTACAAAATATAGCTATTACAACGTGGTTGGAGCTTGCTAAATCAATTGGTCAATTGATTCACTCTGAACTTAATTTGGCTCTAGATGTGTAAAATTGATTAGTTAGTCAATTCTACTGAAGACTATATTCAAATGGAATAAGGGATAACAAATATGTGTAATTGATTTGTCAACTGATTCATAATGCATGTGAACCTTAGAATCAAATTGTCAATTGATTCCAGTAGCCTAGTTTAATCTTCTAAATGCTTAGAATTGATTGGTTATTTAATTTGGGGCTACCTAATAGCTCTTTGTATGCTTAGAATTAATTGGTCAATTGATTCAATCATACCAAATTATTCTCTGGATGCCTTAACTCTATTGGTTAATCGATTAATCCTCTAGTTCCTAAGTTTTTCAAAAATAATCTTTTAAAAAACATAGTTTTTTTTTTCTAGAAATGATTCTAACTTCATTAAAAATCATTTTGACATAAGTTTTAATTTGATAAACATGTTTTCTCATGAAATAATCCTGAACCCATTAAAAGGAAATTCCTTTTGTACAAATTGTCCTAAGATCCTAACTAAAGTTCTCAATGAGTGTTCACTTATCAAATCCAAGAAGGTCAAAATATGTTGTTATTATCAAAACACTTCTAAATAGGGGCTAAGGTCAACACATTCCTTGTATGTATATGTGATGTGATTAAGCACATTATTTTCTTTTACAAGGGATAACTTGTAATTTAATATTGTAAAAGGAACAAATATCTTGCATAAAGGATAAAAAAGGAATTTCTCCAAAAGAAAAAATGTTTAAACATAAGATTTTCACTTTTTTTTATCCATGATTTCCACTTTTTGCAAATTTGATATAAGTGCAAACTTTGAGTTATGAATTATATCATATCATATAGTTATAATATCATGATTTTAGTTAGTAGTGAGAAATTTTGCTAGTATACTGTGTAAATATTATTGCCAAATTCAATTATAATTCCAAATCATGACTTTTAATTATAACATGAAATTATGGTGAGATTAAAAAAATACTATATATAAACTCAATTAGAAATTTATTATGATAAATACCTACCTCATTGATGTTAATAGCTCTATTTAATGTTTGCATCTTTTAATCACCTATCATGTAATTGATCTCCCTTTAATTTCTTAAAAACAAAGAACAAAATGTTATGGAATTACCTTCCGTCAAGTAAAACCTTCTTTTAGTATCTTTGGGAATGAGAAAATAAAAGTTTCTTCAATGGAGTAGAAATTAAGATTAGGCTTTAATAAGGTAGAAACCCTATTAAATAATAAAAATCAGGTCCTGGATCTTATTTATTATAAAATCCATACCTATTAGTAAAATGTGTTAGGTTTTAATATCTTTATGGCCTATTTATCTTAAGTGTCCTCAAAGGCCCAAATTAACATTAATATTTCTATTGATTAATAGTGACGGCTCTATAATAATACTAATAATATCCCAATTGGACTCATATAATTAACAAATAATGGCTATTGAAAATTAATATTATTATAAAATGGTATTTTTGTGCTTATTAGTCTAAGTTGAGATCTTAGGCATTTAATAAAATAGAATGCTATATTTGAAGGGATATTAATACCAAGTATATTAAATATCTACACTTCATTAACTAACACAACTAATAATGCCAAAATATGCATTATAAGATTTCAAAACTTGATGTGATTACATATAAATCTTTGTACAAAGAGTCTTAGCATCTGCTCAAGATGCCAAATAAGAAGTAAAATTCTCAATACAAAATGAAACAAGGTCTAAATTTTTCCATCAACATGCCATAACCCTAAATATGTATAAAAATATGTTAACATAATATGATTATTTCATTAATAAATCATAAGATAAATCCATCATATAATGTCAAATATAAATGACTCTTACTAACCTAAAACATCAAAAGGCTTTATATAGTCCCATAAAAATTACATGATCAATGTAAATTCGTACTACTAAGCTTTTGATTAATGGATTTGAAAGCATACAATTGGTAGAAATATGCTTAATGCTTTTAACATGCTTGCACACATTCTCTCTCATATAATGATACTTCACATTAAAGCGCTTTGAATAGGCAAAACTTTTATCATTAAGAAAGAAACTCACAGCAGTAGAGTTATCATAAAAAATGGTTAAAAGCTTGGCAATGGTCTTAATAACATGAAATTTAGAAATATAATTTCTTAACCATATAGCTTAGCAAGAAGCCTCGTAGCATGTGACATGTCGTGCTTTTATAGTGGAGGTAGTAGTAATAGATTGCTTAATACTTTTCATGACATAACACCTTTAGCCGACATAAAAAGATACCCAGATGTAGATTTCATATCATCTAGGCCACTAGCATTGTTAGAGTTTGAGTAGCTTGTAACATTGAGATCTCCCGATCTCTTATAGGTCATCATTAAGTCTTTGCACTTTATAGGTACTATAGAACTCTTTTTGAAACATTCTAATGCCTCTTACTAGGATTACTTAAATATCTCTTAAGTACACCCACAAGAAAAGCAATATTAGATCGTGTACATACTTAGGCATACATTAGGCTACCTATAAAGCAATATTAGATCATATACATACTTAGGCATACATTAGGCTACCTATAAATAACATATATGAGACATTTTCCATCTTTTTTCTCTCTTTATCAGTTTAAGAACATTGGACTTTTCAAAAGATTTCACCTTTCTAAATAGATGAAGTAACATGAAAGCAAGTTGTGATGCTAAACTTGTTCAAGATTTTTCTCAATGTATGACTTTTGAGGCAAGCCAAGAACACCCTGGGATCTATTAGATGAATTTCAATGCCTAGAACAAATAAAGCATTCCTTAAATCTTTCATCTTAAATCATCATGATAGCATTTGCTTTATGTCAATTAATACATTTAAGTTAGCCAGAAAAATGTCATCCATGGACAATCTTATAATCATAAATTTGTTCATTCTCATCAACATATAAATGCATTAGTCTATATTGTTCTCCTTAAACCTAAAAAAGGTTAGTATTTCATAAAATTTGAGATATCACTATCTAGATGCCTATTTCAAACCATATATAGGTTTCTTTAATTTGCACACCAAGTGCTCTTTATCCTTCTTTTAGAATTCATCTAGTTATTGTATGGAAATGATTTCTAACAAACCATAATTCAAGAAGACTATTTTCACATTTATTTGGTGCAACTTTAGATCAAAATAATTTATAAGGGTTATGACCATTAAAGAAGAATATTTTGTTGAAACTAGTAAAAAAGTTACTTTAAAATCCATACTTTTCTTTTGAATGTAACCCTTTGCCATAAACCTAGCCTTGTACCTTTCAATCTACCCATAAGCATCTTGCTTGGTTTTAGAACCTAATTTATAGTTAACTAGCTCATAATTTGCAAGTAACTTCAACTAGATCTTATACTTCATTTTTATCCATTAAGGTTAATTCATTCTTTATTATAGCAATCCACTATAAGTAATCAAGACTAGATACTACTTGTGAGAATGCTATGGGATTAGTGCATTCATTGACATTAAATTCAGGGTCCTATAAATATATTAAATAATCATTTGAAATTGCTAGCCTGTGCTCTTTGGTGATCTTTTTAAAGGAATATCTTCATTAGAATCTTTATCTTTTGCTATAAGCTATATCATATCAAATTATAGAATGGAAATAGACAAAGAAGATTTGTAGTTTGAGGTACTAAAAGGATGATATCTCTATCTTTTTTTAATGTGGTAATTTATGATGTCTAGCTCCTATTATCCATCTCATCCTCAAAATTGATGACCTTATTAGATTCAATAACTATGGTGGTGCAAGTTGCATAATAAAATCTAATGCTTTTAAAGTTATTATAATAACCCATAATGAACCTCGAAATTATGTTGGAGTCAAGTTTTCAAAAGCCATGAATGTACAATTTTATCTTTACTCTATAACCCTAAACATATAAATGTCTCAAGTTAGCATTTTGTTATTTAATAGCTTATATGGACTCTTAGGCACTAACTTACTTGGTACATGATTCAAGATTTAAATGATAGTCTTAAATATTTCTCCCTATAAGAAGTTTGGAAGTGTGGAATGAGAGAGCATGAATTTAACTATGTCTATAAATGCTACTAGAAATTATAAAGCTAACCTCTATACTACACTTTTACAACTACTTGGCAAAAATACTAAGTTTCCTTTTAATCTCATCATGTCTTCCATAATGCTCCCTTCATCAATATGAGTTTATACATTTTATTCTCTTGTCAAATTTCAAGTCAACTATAGCCCTAACGTTTTAAACACATCCAAGGAATCAAACTTTTGAACAAGCAATTCTATCCATCTAAACCTTAAGTAATCATCTACAAAGCTAATGAATCATCTTTGACATCAGTATGAATAAATTCTTACACTTCTTGTCTTTTAATCCTTTATCCTTTTCTAGTCTTAGCAATGAGTTTTCCTTTTATATAGTCTACATAAATGTTGAAATTAAAGAAATTAAGTCTATAAAGAGCACTTTCTTTAATTAGTTTTTGAATTCAATCTTTAAGGATATAACTTAAATGCTTATGCTAAAGCTTTGAGGAGTTTTTGCCAATTTTTTTTCCTAATGACTGTATTAATAATGTCGAGAAAATTAAGATCCAAGCTAGTCTTGTACAATCTATCTATTAATTCACTAATGCTTATAATGGTTAAGCCACGAAATAGATTTACTTTCTTGCTTCCAAAATTATAGAAGTACCTTTAAAGATCCAATGCTACTACCAAGATTAAATTTCTTCTCATAATTGGTACATAAACCATATTTCTCAGCTTTAATTCATGCCTAGTAAATAACTGCAAAGTAATGTCTCCAATGAGTTCAACTCCCATCTTCTCACCATTTTCGGGTTTGATATTACATTACATGACCTCTTAGGATTTTTTAGTGGCTAAAAAGAATTAATTGCATGAATTGTCACACTAGTGTTAAGCCACCATGTACTTGATGGCATGTTAACCATATTAGATTCAAAATAAATGAATGTCAGTTTAGCCTAGTCCTCATTGATAGTCTTATCTAATGTCTTTTTAGATATTTGTTGTATAGAGATTAAGGAAAAACATGTGAAATAATTAATACATGTATATACTTAATCAGTGTTAACACTTTCCTATAAAATTAATATATGCAACCATATACAATATTATGTTATAAAATCTAATATCAATTGATGTTTAAGTCCTTAGAACATAATATAAGAATTAAATATCATACTCCTAAAACCTAACACCAAAAGGTTGTTTAAAAATTTTAAAAGTACATCATTTAATCCTATGTTTACATTATCATCAACTAAGTATATTAATATTACAAAATTGAAAGGCATTTAATATTACCATTATAACCCTTCCCTTAAAATAATTTTTCTTTCCAGAAAAAATTTGAATAAAATTTTATGCAATTGGTCCCATAAAAATGAATATACAGTTATACAAAATTTTATAGTACTATACGAGCATATTGTAATTCCTATATAATGTAATAATGATTCAAAATTTGTTATAATAAACAAACAATGTCCAAAAATTGCCACAAAATTATTAGAACTAGTTAATATTATGGGAATCATAGAAGAAAAGTTTAGGCTCAAAATAAGCCTATTTACATATTTAAATAAAATAAGTAAATAATAATAAAAAATATTTTTATTTCAAAAAATTTAGAAAAATGCTCATTTAACTAACTTAACCTTAGACCTTACTAAGTGACTAAAGGATATGATGTTTTATGAAGTTCAATATTGCCTACTTTGTAGCTTCTTATCTTTTTATATTAGAATCATATTCACTAAAATTCCCTAAAAATCATAACCTAGCCAAAATAGTATATTGCCCATGTAGTACTTCAAAATATGAAAAGACACATAGCCTAATGAAAACATATTCATGGAAAAGATTTAGATTGTGTAAGATCGTAGCAAACACATTTTACAAATATATTGTGAAAGGTGCTAGAAAAATATGTGAATAATGTAGTAAATAAAAGTAGCTTCTAGATACATATATATTTCCTAAAATAGTAGGGAAAATAGAAACATACATTCCTAGATAATAATATGCAAGCTATACATTGGGAAAATCATGCTTGCAAAAAAGAAATAAGCACATGTGTGCGCACACACATTACATTTATAAAACACACATATATGATGGTAGTAAACAAATAATTACTAGATCATCATAAAACATGCATCACAAAGTAGGATAATTGGTAGAGAGAGAATGACTTACATAATTCACAAAATTACACCAAAAATTCCAAAATACTTAACTAAAATTAAAAGTTAAAACTTGACTTTGATACTAATTGTAAGAATTATATTTAAATTCAATTATTATTCTAGGATTGTGGCTTTTAATCATAGCATGAGATTAGGCTGATATTAAAAAATGTTATATACAAAATTTTATCAAATTTTTTTTTATGATAAATACATGCATTATTGATGTCTATAACTCTATTTACTATTTGCATCTTTTGATCACCCATTGTGCAATTGATCTCCCTTTAATTTCCTAAAATGGAGAACAAAATGTTATAGGATTGTCCTTTCTTAGTTGAAACCTTTTTTTAGTATCTCTAGGAGTGAAAGCATAACAATTTCTTTGATAGAATAGAAATTGAGACTTAAGGTTTTAGTAAGGTAAGGACCCTATTAAATAATAAAATTTGGGTCATGAATCTTATCCATCACAAGATCCATATCCGTTAGTAAAATATGTTGAATTTTAGTATTTTTATGACCCATTTATCTTAAATGTCACCAAATGCCTAAATTAGCATTAATATTTTTATTAATTAATAATGACGAGTCCATAAGAATATTAACATACTGAATTTCATAAGTACAAACCTCATTGTCATTATTATCCCAAAAAAATATATTGTGATTTCGCTAGATAATATGTATACATATTATCTAAATTTATACTAATTTGATATTTTTCATGATACAAGCAAAATTATTATTTTTCTTTGTAAAAAATAAGAGAAAAATAAATTATTCCATAATTAAAAAACTATTGCATATGGTAAACTTTTTTAAAGCTTGCGAATTACTTGATTTGTTCAAATTGAAATTTTAAACGTAAGAAATAGTCAAAGATAAACCAACCCATTTCAAATTGTTGGATACATGAAAAAAGGGAATCGCTAGACTCAAATTTAAGTTAACATTTTTTTTTATTTTTAAAGGAATCCCTTCTCTTTTCCTATTTTGATCAATTAACTTTATAGTTATGGCCATCTAGGTCCTTTATCATATCTTGCTATTAATAATTGATTTAACTTAAAAAACAATTAATGCAACAATTTAAATTTGATAATAATTAGAGCATTAAATAAGAAAAAAAAGTTTGTAGAAACTAATGTGTGTGTGAGAGAGAGAGAAGCTTTAGCAAACAATTGACAAAAGTTATATTGATATGTACTAGCAAAAATTTACTTAAAGAAACACAAAATTTCCTTTTAATTTTAAAAAATATATAAATCTCCTCTCTAATTTACAAAAGAGTTACTAATAAACACATTTTAAAAATTCCATTAAGAGAATTTTAATTTTAATTATTAAGCCATAATCAAAGATAAAAAAGTTTATCTTTAATTACTTCCTTTATTTATATATATTTTCGTGTCCTTTTTACTCTAAATTACTCTTAAATTTGAAGCCTTTTTCATGGAAAGAAGATGCACTTATAAAAAATTTCTTATATGTCTACTTTTTTTTCCCTTTTATGTACTGATTGTGATATTTAAAGTGTAATGACCAATCTAGACCTTTGAAATTATCACTAAATGAAAGATTTACCTTTGAAATGAAAATTAAATGAAGGATTTTTTTTTGGTAATGAAATTAAGTGAAGGATTTAATTTTCAAGTTTTAATACTTATAATTTTGTAATTTATTTGATACAATTATTTTATGTTACTGATTTTCTTAATCATTAAATGTGGTCCACCATTTTTAGGGCTTTTATATTATGCTACTTATTAGTGTTTCATGCTTAAAGTTTAGATTATATAGTATGAAATTCAATTATATTTATATTATTTTATTATTTTCTTTAATTTTGATATTTTATTCCCTTTGAATGCACTAAGAATATAAGTATATATTAAGAGGTTTATTCTCTTGGTAGAAATAAGGAGATGTATTAATAAAGGAGCTCATCATACAAGTGTTTATCTACAACTTGGAAATGGAGTTTACTAGTATAGGAAGCAAGAATGGTGATTGTTACAAATGATGTTTATGTGCCTTTGAATATTGTCGTATATTTTTATTGCATAAAATAAAATGCAATAAGAAATTGATATAAATTGCATTAAATAAATTATAAAATTGTTGGTAGTAAAACTTGAAAATTAAATGCTTCATTTTATGGTAATATCAAAAGTAAATATTTCATTTAGTGATAATTACAAAGGTCTAAAATGGTCATTGCACTTTAAATGTTTAAACTAGCATACATGACTAAAAAAATACAAAATAAAAACTTTTGTTAAAGACATCCTTAAAGTTTGTAAATTTAGAGTAATTTGAAGTAAAATAGATATAAGAACATGTATAATAAAGGAAAAGTAGTTTGGTTACAAAATAATCTTTTTAACCTTTGATAATGTTCTAATAATTAAAATTAACATTCTTTTAATAAAAGAATCAAAATAAGTTTGGTATATAGTAGCTCTTTTAAAAATTTGAAGAGAGGTCTGTGTATATCTTTTACAATTTAAGGGGAGATTCATGTAACTTTAATTACATTCAATAATGGTTCATGTGTTTTGCTCAATATATATATATATATCCATAATTGACATGAATATATGCAATCAAATGCACTTAGTATAACTAAAAATATTTTTGAAAAGCTATAAATTCAATGATTTTTGCACTAAAATTTTATAAAAACTCAATTTCTTTTAATGATATACCATGCAAAAGCCTATTTAAGTAATAGAATGGTTAAAAGAGCAAATAATAAATAAAGAGGTCTAGAGGTTCAAACAAGTCAAGGTATTCATAAATAGCTTAAGATCAATTTGGAAAAAAAGTTCAATTAAAGTTCAATTTTAAATAAGTTAAGCCTAAATAAATCATGCTTGATTAATACACGAGTTGAGCTTAAACTTTATATTACTCAACTTGAAATATTCGTGAGGGTAATAATAAAAATATATATTTATTTTTATTCCTTATGTAAACTACATAAAAATTTAATTTTATTAGTAATTATTGATAATGCCTGACAAAAGTATGATATTTTGATTAAAGTAATTAATTTTCTAGTATATGCTCTTTCTTACTAGATGCAGTTATTAATATTATATGATGATTATGCATATATTTTTTTTATAAATTTAAGGATTATTGGAAAAATTTATATTGATAAATAAAATGGGATAAAAAACTTGATGTTTGATTTATTTATGAAAGATAGAATATTATATAATTAAATTAAGGTGAAATGACAAACTATATGGACAAAGTTGTAAAAACTCGATTGAGTTCATTTTTATTAAAAACTTAAACTCAAATTTGAATATTCCAGATCCTATGACAAGTTAGGCATAAGAAATATTATTGAAATAAGCTCGTGTAAATTTATAAAGGCTTGTATTTAAGTTAAGCTTAAGCTGGAGTTCAAATTATATGAAGTTAATGATGTTTAGCTTAAGTTTGAGCTTGTTTATTTTTTGCAAGTTTAAGCTTAAGTGCATACATGTTCATCTTGTCTCAATTAGTTTGTACCCCTAAAGCAAACTATGTAAAAGTAATTAATAAATTATAATGTTGCTAACTAGCATTACTACAGAATTGTAGATTAACATCAATTGTTTAGGAGATTAGATGTTGGTTTTGTACTATTATTTTATCGAATGTCATAGTATATATTTTAAAATATTGGTTACAAAATCATTATAGAAAAATAATATTACTTATGTTCCCTAACAAATAAATCATCATCATTTTCTTATATGTTATATCACTCAATAACTAGTGACATTTAAAGATGTTAGCTTTCTCTTAATAATCATTATTAGAAATTATAGTTTCATGTTAGTTTATTTTATCAACCAACATAGAATGTTTAATATACTACTTTGATAATTCACGTAACTCATGTTATATTTCATTTCCCCTTAAACAAAATATTGAAAAACCCATTCCTCACATCCTTTTCATTTTCTATAGCCTCTTATGACATGTTCTATTATACTACTTTCAATTTAAAATACATCTAAAACCTCTAAAGCCATAATATTACAACTTTATAATACATCCAAACTCTATATTGAATAAAAAGAAATATATATTTTGTCTTAATTATAATATATAATCCTAAATTTAGCATACACAATTCATTACAAATAGAATAGCCCTATTTTTCCTTTACATTAATTTTATACACTTATAAATATGATTAGGGAATACCTAATGATTTACACTTCTAAATGGCATTCATCCAGAACATCAAACTTTAAAGGAATAAAGTCAGCAAATAAAAATTTAAGTATTGCAAGAACTATAAAGAAAAAGGCTTATCATGATGAAAGAAAAATTAATTTTTAATGGATATCATTCTATTTAAGAATGTCTAATTCATTATTGTGTATCTTTCAAATTGGACCTATATTATCCAAATACATCTCAATATACTATATAAATTAAAAGGAAATTATATATGTAAGCATAACTTAAAATAAAAAAGAAGATATTATTATCTTAAACTTATGGTATAAGAAATTTATTTTAAAGGATCGTCCATCCATATCCTTTCTCTATGATTTTGATGCATATAAAACTCTTCTAAATGAGAAAGGAGTTATGTCTTCAACATTAGTAGTTACATCTTCTTCATTCTCAAATATAAACAATTTGTCTCTTCCTTTGAGGAACTATAGATTACTTATTATCAAATGGGCCTAAAGCATAGAAAATTTATTTTGCTTAGGATGCCAGTATGAGTAACTCCCTCTTATGACTCTTTTTATTAAGATCCATTAGTATGAATCCTAGTTCATCCACTTAGATGTCATTGTTATTTCTTATCCATTGACATCAAAAGACTAAGCTCCCTAAATTAGATGTAGTTAACATTTTATATGTCTTCAATGACCCCATAATGTGACATCATAGCATAAATGGGATTTTTTATTTTAGCATTAGAAAAATTCATTGTTTTAGTAACTAGAGTGACTCCACTACTTTGCAGAGTACTTTTCTTATCTTGTTTCTTAGTATAAAATGAATATCCATTGATGTGATATTCTTAATTAGATATAATATCCATATAGGGCTTATTGCTTAACCATTTTATTGTTTTAAAAATGGCACTTGGTATTTCTTTTATCATATTACCCATCTAGTTGTAAAACTATTTAATAAATGTGTAATTATATTCAACTTGTATCTACTTTTAATTCTTACATAACATATCTCTTTTATGAAAGTAATATACTTATTCTTCTAAGGCTCAATCTCTCCACTATTTTGTAAAATGTATGAGTGTGCTTATTCTTTAAGAGTATTAGATGTAACTTGAAGGACTCTTACTTATATGCATTAAACACTGACATACCTTCATCCCATATAAGCTGTGGGTATTCTATGAGTGGTGCCAAAAAAACATCTATATCATTTCTTAGTTACTTAGGCTTCGATATTAACAATGTTAACACTGCATACTTTCCACTTCATGCATAATAAAGAGAGAGGTTATAAATTACCAACATTACATATCATGTGGTATGTTTACTACTCATGCTATTGTGAGGGTTTATTCCTGTTTGTATATAGTGTAGGTTTGAAGTTTCTTGTTTCACTATCAAATTTGAGGAATAATGAGTTAATCATTTTTTATTGAGAAGAATTCATTGGATGATAAAGCTTGTTATTAGTAACCATATACTTTGCATGCCATGATAAATTTTTAGCATCTTATACATTAGTAAATCTATTTTTAAACCTTAGTATTATGGGAGGTATCACAATACCTTAACTAAAACCATTTTCTTGATGTTGTTATCATACTTCTTCAATTTGTAACTAGATGCCTCATATTTTATACATTTAAGTAATCTTTTTACTCATTTTGGTACAATATGTAGTCATTATGATTGACATATATCTTCCTATACTTCATACCTATCAGACATATTATTTTTTCACCTTATAAGCATGAGGTAGTAGTACATTGCCTTTGGCAAGCATGTCTTTCAATAATTATAGCACTTGCATAAAACTTTTATCACTTTAACCATTTTTTACTTTAAAGTTGAATAAGTCTCGATATGATAGATAAATGTTTGTATTTAGTGAAACCTAGATATAATGGTTTCTTTGCATCACTTGATAAAGTATTGAGGACTTATAGCTATTTAATAAAATTATCTATTACATCATGCATCATATCATCTAAGTGATTATTAAAATCATCATCTTCATGAATAGTAGACATATTGCTCAATTTACTTTCATTGAGTTATGTCCATCACTTATACTCGTTGTCAATGCCAAATTAAAATAGATGATCTTATACATGGACAATTGTTGCTCTTTTCACATTATAATATTTAAAGTAGGGGTAAAATATGAAGCTGTTACTAAATTCATTCATTTTGTAAGCAATTGTAAATTTAATAAATTTGTCTACCCTATTTTCATATTCAATGTTAAGCTGATTGGCACCCTATCCATTTTCAATTCATGACTAACCAATATAGTGAGAACCATACACATAAGAATATTAACTAAACCCTATATTACATAAACTTGCACATATGTTTAGATAAATCATAAAACAAATAAACCTTTATACATTTACGTAATAAAACCCAAATCATTCAAAAAAGGACATCTTTCAGAGTTAGTCATACCTTAACTTATAACATTTCCATTTACATATATAGAGAATATTCTATATGTAATATATTTAGCAGCAAAGATTATGCAACATGTTTATAAGCTAATAGAGAGTTAGAAACATTTTAGTAAAGCATCATAATCTTAGTGCTTGACTTCTTAAGCTGAATATATTAAGATAGACCTAAGAAAAGTAGACCTACATATTTGCATGAAAATATTAAGTAATGACACATAGAAAATAAAAACCTGAGAATATTTAATAGGTGTAACTTGTTTGCATAAAAGAGTAGAAGATCAACTTGTATTTCATGATTTTGCTAAAGTTCATAAAATAAAGCTTCATGTTAAAGGAATATTAAGTTTGCAATTGGTGCTAGAGTAAAATAATTTTGTATTTTGCACACTTGCCAATATTTTTGTATTTTTTTATCACTTTCAATGTTGGTTTATAATAATAGATGACATGGAAATAAATACATGTTAGGCTAGGGTGGTTATTAGATATTAGTTTAGTTACAATAACTATTGTTTATATTAAAGTGATGTCATTATGATTAAAACATACCACACTAGTTATAATATAGAAATCATCACCTTATTTCTATTCATCGATTATTTTTAAACAATTAACATTATATTCTATAAGATTTTTACTATATTTTAAGATATTAATTTTTTAAAATTTGAAGAGAAAGGTTAGTTTCAAAATTAATAAAGAAATATTTTGTAATTTCATTAAACATTAGTAATTAGTGATAAGTTATATGTTCTTCTTGCATATTTTCTCATAAAGATACAAATATCAACATATTGAACCTAAACATAAAAAAATGAAAAAGAAGATATCAATATAAGAAAATATATTCTGTGATTTTATTCATTCAATATATCACTACATTAACAAATTTAAATTTACAACAAAATCACATAAAGAGAAGAAAAAAGAAATGACTTTGGTCTTCCAATCTTATTGCCAAACTTAATGTTAATTCTCATAACCTTCATCCAATATTTCTTTAAATCAAATATTAGTAAATCATGAATTTAGGTAATACATTTATTTTCATTACTAACACCAATGTGCATTTGAGGAACAGAAAATAGTTCCCTTTTCATCTCATTTGATGCATATAATAATGAATAAAATAGCAATAATCAAATTCTAAAATGAAAGGAAAGATGCTAGATGAAATATTAAAGGACTTATTTTCCTCCTCCTCAAACAAACCTTAAATTAGATAATAGAGGCTAAGACATCACTAAGATGCTTTCAAATAAAGATGCAATGTGAAATATTGAAAAAAAAAAAAACTAAAGATGTTAGTTGTTAACTCAATATTAACATCTAAAATATGTACAGATTTTAAACAAGTGGTGGTTGCATTGCCTAAGGAGACTTTTGAATACCTTTACATGTTGGTTTATAAAAAATCGAAGTATAAATGTTGAATGCCCTTCAAGGTGACATTTGAAATGCCTTTTAGATTATGGTTATATAAATAACCAATGTCGTAATTTCTAATGAAATTTGTAATTCCATTCATATGAACTTTATATGTTGGTGTTTAATTTAACCATTGTCTTACGTTTTGCTATAAATTTTAAAATGCCATTATGTAACTATAGAATCGATTATTTTAAGAATTGTCATCTTATTTTTCACAATAATTTCAAAATTATTACCATATTTATGTAGATGTCAGTTTTTATTATTAACTATCGAAGAATTACGATTTTGCAATTATGGGCTTGAGTTTAAGGGGGCGTTTGGTTCATGGAATCTTATATTCCCAAAAAAGTGTACATTTTCGAGAATCTAATTTCCAAGTGTATGATTCTTAGAAATATAAGATTCCTATGTTTGATTCAATATAAATATTCCTAGGAATATTTTTTCACATTCTCAAACATATTATATTATCATATTTGATTCACATTTATATTCCTAGAAATCTTATTACTTTTTTTAAAAATACCCTTATCAATTTTCTATTATAAATTAAAATAAATTATAAATTTAATTAAAAATATATGAATAAAGGCTTTTAAAGACTTAATAAATTAATAATTTAAATTATAATTGATTAAAATATAATAAATAATTTAAGATATAAAATATTAAAATTTTTAAGAATTTGAATTTGAATTTAAATTTTAATATAATTAATTATATAAAATAAATAAGTAATTTCTCTATTGTTGACAAAAAAAATTTATTTTTTGTAAAGAAAATATGAGAGAAAGAAAAGAAATAATCTCTTTTAAATTTAAATTAAAAATAAAATAAAAAATTTTAAATTTTTAAATAATTAAAATATAATAATCATTTTATCTTTAAATATTCTTTTTTATCCATTTTGTTCATGCAAATAAGAAAAGAAATTAAGTATTCATTTATTTTATTAATAAATATTTTTTATAAAAAATATTATTTATATATATTTATAAAGGGATGATATATTATTTATATTAATGATTAAAAAATATAATTTATATATATTTATAAATAAGGGTATAGAAAAATGGGGATAAAATTATTATTTTTCTTTAATATCAATATTTCCATGGGATGAGAATGTGGAATACTCACCTCCTTCTATGAGAATATTTGATAGAAAAATTGGCCTTCAAAACATTTCTGCGAATGTTACACTCTTGAGAATATTACATTCCTAGATAATTTTTTTGAGAAATTGAACCAAAAATGGGAATGTAACATTTCCATAAAATATTTTTGAGAATATGAAAAATATTCCTTGAATCAAACACCCCCTAAGTCATATCAGTATCACTTAGTAACATTTAAAGTTTTAAAATAGAAATGTATGCCTTTAATGATTTTAGATGTTAGAGATAAGAATATTTTTTAAGCATTTTTATGATGATTTAAGCTTTTAGGAAAATGGTTTGTTAAAAATTAGCTTATTTATGGTTACTGATTTATATGAGTGCTCCAAGGTATTAGCTACTTTTCTCATAACAAAATTTAGTTTTTTATTTTGCTAATAGCATATTAAGCATGTGATTTTTATCAAAATGAACTTATGGGCTTTTGTAGTTTATTTTAGTTATATGTATTTGGTGATTTCATATTATAAAATTTCTTGACAAGTGGAACTTAATTAATAAATATTATATACTTCATTTTTTTTTATCAAACTTGTAAATAATATATAAATTCTATTTTTAAAGTAAAGTGGTACTATTAATATTGTACCTTCTCATTAGGATAGGATAAATCTGAGTTTGGATATAATGAAATAAGTTAGGTTCTAACAATAACATAAAACCATATGACTAGTTAGATTAGGATTCTAGACCAAGCAAGAGGCTTGAATTTGAATCAACTTGTCCACAAATTAAATTTTAGTCAACTAACTACTTTCATGAAATTATAAATAGAGAGACTTCTTTAATAGGACTTAGCCTATCGTAAAATATGAGACCTTTAAATGTTTTCTTAAATAATGTTTAAAATTAGTTTTGATGATGATGAGATTATTTGATTAAATCTAAATTGCAAAGATGGTATATTTATGTTAACAAGAGTTTAAATAGGTATCCTTTCTAGTTTATATTTTAAACTCTACCTAGTTGTAATTTTGCTTGCTAGTTTCATATGATTTAAATTGTTCTAGTTGTTTGTTATTGTGAAAATAACTTATTTGGAATGAATATAATATGTTTGTGCAGCTGCTTGCTATATGTATCAAAAGGTTACAATATAACTTACTGAAAAATCATATTTAAGCAACTTTGGTTAGATTGCCTCTATAAAAAATGTACTATTCTGTAGAATTTTCTAAAATTATACAGGTTACTCTTTAGATAAGTGCCAACTAATTTTGACTTTGATTCAAAATATTAAAATTAAATATATGTCAAATGAGCAAATACAGTACAAGCCTTGAAAAAGAATTAACAACATATTTAAAATTATCTAAAAATGCAATCAGATTAATACTTTAAGAAAGTAGCTTGTCTAACCATTTGCTAAAAGAGTAAATACCTCTAACCATTGGTTGCTAACCTTTCATGTGATTAAATTTCAAAATTTTAGATAGAGCAAGTTAGTTATAAGACTCAAACAAAGGGAAAAAACCTTTTAGATTGAACTTGCTTGTTAAAATTCATAAATTACTAATGGCTAGTCTCATTTTTTGGCTATAAATAGAAAGGTTTATTCCATGTAAATGCATTCAATTCAATCAAATAAAAAAATCTTTCTACTCTTTAAAAGGCTCTCATTCAATTTTTTTTAGCTTTAAGGTCTTTTTTTATGCTTAAACTTGCAAAATCTATACTACTAGAGTGCATAAACTTTGTAGTCTTTTCAAAGATACAAATCTTACCCATTTAAAGGTTCACTAACCAGGGTGGAGAGTGAGTGAAACTCTTGTAAACATCTAATAGCTAAGTTTGTAAGAAGCAAATCTTTAACTATTGAGATAACATTGCTTAAGCCTTTGCAAGATCAAATGGGAAAATGTACTTGGGCTTGTAAAAGAAAAAGTGCTAGTGGATAACCATCAAGGTTAGATTTAACATTAGGAAAGTGTAGTAGACCTAAAGGAAAGGTTATTCCTTTACGTAATTAAACTATTATAACAATGGTGCTATCTTTTCTTTTCCTTGCTTTTTTCTTTATATACTTTATTACTTATTTTTACAAATTATCTTAATCTCTCAATTTTTATTTTAGTTTCTCTTTGGGAGATTTTTTTTTATGAAAAAGCAAGTTATTTTAGAAACTCAAATTTGTTTATAAATTTTTAAATACCAATTCACGTCCTATTGGTTTATCACTATCCTATTAATTGGCATCAGATCTTGGTTTTTGTTGTTAAATGTTAATAATTTTTTAGTAAAAATGTTGTAGGGACACACATGGACAATTATGAATCATCACATACATAAGAAAGCTACTTTACATCTAGACTACCATTATTTAATGGAATTAATTTTGATTACTAGAAATATTAAATGATAATATTCCTTCAAGATATTAATAATGATATGTGTGAGTTAATCAAGGAAGGATAAACTTTTTTAATAAAATAGTAAGGTGAAAATAATGTGCCTAACCAAAGAGTGAATGGAGTAAAGTTAGAAAGAAAAGAAGCAATTTTCATGCTAAGGCAAAAAATACCATCATCTATTATTGCTCTTAAAGAGTATGAGAAAATCTCTAACTGTACTTTGGCTAAAAAGATGTGGGACAAACTTTAACTCACATTTGAAAGGACTAAACAAGCGCACAACTCAAGTAAACATGTTTCTTCAAAAGCATGAACTATTTCAAATGGAGGCATAAAGTTTATGTTTGAAAGACTTTCCACAATCTTGAACAATTTTCATACTCTAGAAGAATCATTCTTGAATAAGATATTATCTTTAAAATACTTAAATATCTTCTAAGTTCATAGGAATTTAAGTGTAATGATATTTAAAAAGGCAATACTCTTGATACTTTCACCTATGATGAGTTAAGAGGTAAATTTATAACTTATGAAAAAAATCAAGACAATGAAAGATGCAATTAATAGAAGAAAAAGAAATATTGCTCTTAAAGCTTGTATATATTCTTTAGAAAATAAAGAAGAAGATGATGTTGAATTTAATGATGAAGAAGAAATAACTTACTTTATCAAGAAGTTCACAAAAAATGCTAAAAAGAAAAGGTAAGGCAAACTTTAAAAGCTATTCATAAGACGAGCAATCAAAGAATGAAACGAGCTATCAAGTGTCAACTTTCTATGAATGCAAGAAGCCTAAACATTTTAAGGTAGATTATATGAACCTTAAGAAGAAATTTCCAATGAGGCCATCAAAGAAGAAAGCAATGATGGTCATATGGGATGATGATGATCAAAATGAAGAAGTGGAAGAAGTTGCCAACCTTTGTTTCATGACTAAAGAAGATTACATTAGATAATGGATATAGGCTTGCTTATTCCATATGATAAGTTACATAAAGCTTTTGAAAATTTGTTGAAGGATTTCTAAAAGGTCATGAAAAATATCTTTTTATTTTCAAAGAAAAATCTTCTCTACAAAAGGATTTTGAAAATTTGAAAAATAAAATCAAGAACTTGAAGGAAGTCTTGAAGTTTTGAAAAGTAATTTTGACACTTTGAGGAATGAAAATCAAGAATTACAAGAAAGTCTTGATTCTTAAAAAAAAAAAGGAAAAATTATCTTTAGAAAAATAAAAATGAAGTTTTTGAGGAAATGGATATGTTTTCTTAAAATGATTTATCAAAAGAAAAATTTCTTCTATCAAATAAAGTAATTTCCTTACAAAAGGAAAAAGAAGATTTGATAAAATAAAATATTGTTTTAAAGGAAAAATGGTTGTCATTTCATAAAGTAAATAGAAAGACTAAGAGGTTACTCCTTTAAGAAGCAACCTAAATGCATAGAAATAGTTAGTTGCACATTCAAAAGGAAACCTAAGTGTTGAAAAGAAAGTAATTGCTCACTCTAAGAAGAGTGACCTATAGTTCTTGAAAATAAAAGAAAAGGTTTTTTTTTCAAAAAAGAAGCAAGTTTTTGAGAAATAAAAATGAATTGTTCATTCTTTAAGAAAGGAGAACCTTCTTTTGAAAAAGGTAGAAAATAATTTAAAAAAGGATCTTCCATGATTTGTAAAAAGAGAAAGGAGGTTAAATACTCTTTTAGGAAAACAAACATTTCTTTAACAAAAAAGGAGTTAGCTTCGTATAAGAAAAATATGGTAAATATCAGTAAGAAACTCCTTTATAAAAATAACTTTAAATTCCTTATTTAATTTATATTGTAACTTTTGTAAGAATAGACATATATCCCAATCTTGTGTTTATGAGGAGAGGATGCTTATTCATGATGCACTAGAAGGGAGACTTAAAACTTAATGTTTGAAAGAATAAGGAACTAAACCAAAAAGACCCAAGATGATTTAGGTACCTAAAATAAGATAGTTGCTCTTTGCAATAAACTTAAAGGCAAGTATTACAAAGGATTATTGATTCCTTGATAGTAATTACTCAAGGTAAATGACGGGAGATATAAGCAAGTTCGTCTTTCTCAAACTATTTCAAGAAGATGATGTAATTCTTAGTGAAGATTATCAAGATTTGTAAGGTTGGTATAGATTTTTTATCTCATCTTAATAATACTAGAATGGTGGACAGACTTAAGTAAAACCTATTAAGTATAACTTAACTTTCTGACAAAAGTTATAGAATTATATTTGAATCCTCTAATTGTTATATGTAAAATATCTCTAATAATAAAATATCTTTTATTGGCTAAAGAAAAGATGACATTTATGCTATCTCCTTAAAGGATATTTTAGTAAAGGAAGCTAAATATTTTGTTTCAAAAATTAGTCAAAGTTGCCTTTGTCATTGGAGGTTAGGCCATATTAACACATGCCTTATTTCAAACCTTTACAAAAATAGTTTAGTTCATGGTTTTGCTAAAACTAGCTTTGTGAAAAATTGTATTTACAATGCATGTTAATAGGAGAAATGAGTTAAAATTTTGTTTTCAACCAAAAATATTGTTTCTACTTTAAGACCTTTGAGCCATTACATATAAATCTTTTTGATTTAATCAAGACCTAAAGCTTTTGAGGCAAAAGAAGTGGTCTAGTTATTGCTAATAATTTCTCAATATATGCTTGGATGTTCCTTTCAGATCACAAAGATGAAATTTTGAATGAATTTGAAAAGTTTTGCAAAAAGATTCAAAATGAGAAGAGTGTAAGGAAGTCAAACATGAGAAGTGATCATGGTGAAAAATTTGAAAATCATATTTTTAAAAAATTTTGTAAAGAAAATGATATTAGCTAAAAAATTTACATCCTAGGACTTTTTAACAAATCGAGGTAGTTGAAAGAAAAAATAAAACTTTAATTGATATGGTTACACTACAAGAATTTCAATATTTAATGATGAGTTACAAAATATATTTCCATCCCCTAATTTTGAAAATAAAATTAAAATTGAATTTTAGGGATGAAATTACCAATGTATTTTTTCCCATCATTGAATAATGGAAAAGTTTACTTATGGAATTAGTGACATAATTTTAAAAAATTTAATTTATGAATGGAATATTTTATATAAAAATTTGAAAATCCTTTATAAAAAATTTAAATTTTTATTAAAAAAATAGCTATGGATTTAACAAAAAAATAGTAATAATTTGTTGCTAATTTAAATGCACCATATCATTAAAATTAAATTATCAATGAACTAATCTATTATTAATATTCAAATATAATCAATTTGCAATAAACATTCTCTATTTCTACAAGGTTGTATTTCTTTCCTTTTTCCTACCACCATCAAGTTTCTACTGCCATCTTTTTACCTCATCACTATCATTTGCTCCCTTTAAGAGTTTCTTTGATGTGCCTTATCTCTTTTAATTCAGTTGTTTTCTAGTGAAAGGTTGGACATAATGTTTAGAGTTTATTTGGTTGTTTTGTGATTAATTTCTTTGATTTCTCTGATAATTGATGTTTATCTTATACTTTTTATATGTTGTCTAAGTATTGGAATTTTATATAACTTTGAAATGGGTTAAATTTATTACATTGATGATTTAGGATTTGATCAAGGGAAATTGAGGTCTATATATAATTAGGGTTTGTTCTATTTTAATTCAATTTAAATATTATAATTAATGTTCATTAAGTATTATAATGTTTACATTAATTTTTTATTTTTTATTTTCATTAGTTTTTATCAATGTTATAATTAATCTACATTGGATTAGGACTATAATAATTGAAATTTTAAATTTTTGTTTATTATAGTTAAATATGTATATCAATCTATGTTATGATGGTACTCATATGATTTTTTAGAATATATTCTATTAATTTTTTTTATTAAACACCATATTCTAAGTATGGATTGATTTTTAACATAAAATTAGGGTCTCACATTGACTTAGAATCTATTAATATTTTATATGTAGATTTATTTTTAATTTATTATTCAATTTCTTTATTATGAAATTTTAATATCCAAATTTTGTCATTATATTTTTCTTCTACTTTTCTTTTTTAGGTTCATAAATTTGGGAAGGTTACTTAAAAGATACTTTATTATATTTGTTAAGTTTCACTTAAATAGATATGTTCATGTTAATAATTATATTTATGTTTATGTTTACATTCATTTTACGATGTGATTGGTGGTTTCATAAATAATAATATTGCAACAAAAGGTTAAAATAAAATTATAATGCTAACAATTTTCCAATGAAGCTAGTTTTAATTGAATAACCTACAAAACCTAGAGCATTTATCACACATAATGGTGGAGATATTATGGAAAGTGCTCTGATGCTCCATTAACAAATGATACCATAATTGCTTTCCAAAATAATGAGCCATGCAACTAATTGTGAACATACATTGATAATGAAAGGATCCATCTATTAAAAATTGACTTAAGAGATGCATTGAGAATAAAGAGATTAATTTAATGAAGGAAAACTTAGGATCTCTTGAAAAAGTTAGCTACATTGAAAAAATTATGCATGATGTCTTAAATGACCTCAATGACAAAGAAGATCAGGAGGATTAGAAAAATAAAAAGGATGAAGAAAAAAAAGATGATGGAAAAAAGACAATAAAGATGAAGAAGAAACTGAATACAATGATATGAAGTTTTCATCTTAGATTAGGTTATCTTTGGTATACATAGATTAGTATTTATAAGAACATGTCTTACATAATCAATGTAAATGGTACTAAATAAGAACATGTCTTACATAATCAATGTAAATGGTACTAACTCAAAATTATTTTCATTTTTGGTGAGTTACCAGTCTTTAGGAAGCCTCAGTTAAATGATATGATCAATACTTTAGCATAATATTTTTAGATATTGGGTATTTAAGAACTACTCTTTGGGCAATAAGCCATCACTTTATCATGAAGAATAACACATTGAAAAGTATCAAAGGAGGAATAATAATTGCTAATATAAGGTTTAGGGTTTTTGTTAGAAGCTTGAAATGTTGAATTCAATTTTTTGTTTATATATAAGTTTTTATTGTTTTATATTACAATTTTTAAATGACCAGATAATTAATATTTAATATGATGAAATACAATTGTAAGAATTTGTCAATTGAATATGCTATTATTGTAATTTAATTATATTTTTGCAAGGGTGCTTATTGCATGGGATACCTAGAAAAAATGTTACAAATTATTAATATTTTCTAGATTAATAGTGGATTTTTGAATAATGGCATCAATAATTTTTTAAAATCTTATAAATTAATGATGTAATAAAATTAGCGATAATCCATCACTAAATTTAAGTTTGGTGATAAATGTGGTGATGGTTAAAAACTAGTGATGGATAATTCCATCACTAAATTCAAGTTTAGCCATGAATATTCTATTGATAGACATAAGGTTTGGTGGCACTATAAAGGTATCACTAATTCCATCGATCATTTAATTTTTATCATCATTATTTCCCAAAATTAGAGATGAAAATAATGATGGAAATTAGCTGTATCAAAATTTTGTTGTTAATTGAATTACTAGTGCACTATTTATTGATGCCCTAAAATACATTACTTATTTCATTGCTATTTTTTAGCGATGAATTATCAATTATCCATCACTAATTAGTTTTTTTTTATATTGCAAGAACCATATTTTATGAAAAAATCCTCCAAAATATTTATAAGCATTTTTGCTATATTATAAATAGATACTTAATATGTCTTATATTGAAAAAGACTTCTTATGAGCTTTAGAATGGAAGAAAACCTTATATTGGCTACTTCAATATATTTTGATGTAAATGTTATATCTTGAATAATAAGAAAGACCAAATAGCAAAGTTTGATTTAAGATTTGATAAAGGTATTTTCTTAGGTTATTTTATCACTAGCAAAGCTTATAGAATTTACAATAAAAAAACTCTTATGATAGAAGAATTTATACATGTTATGTTTGATAAAAATAATAATACTCAAATAAGCAAGCCTTTAGATAAGGATAATGATTTCATCTCAGAAGGCAACTTATTAAAAAAGCATCCATAACATGAGAATCTTAATACGCAAGCTGTTCCAATTAAGTAAGATGGTTAGAATCTATAAAGAGTTGTAAATGAGTAAGATGGATTAAAAGAGCAAGCTAAGTTGAACAAGTAAAAGGATTAATTTAAGTAACTTGAGGAGTAAACTCCTAGGTCCCAATCTAAAAATCTTCCATAAAAATAGAGGTATTTGCCAACCTATCTAAATAAATACATCATTAGTGACCATTTTCAAGAAATTCAAACAATGTCCTTATGTTACTATGTAATTGCCAATTAGCATTAGTTATTTGACACATTTGACATTGGTTACTAACTAATGTATATATGAGTGTCATTATATATTAAGCAATTTCATATTGGTTTCACAACCTATGTAAAAATATATAATAATATCAATTCCTATATATATGTATAAATCATCATTGTTTCTTTATTAAGAAGCCTTTTTTTAGAAATATATTACAACTTTAAATATTGGTTATATATTAAATAACTAATGTTAAATATATGCATTCAAGTATAATTTTTCTTAAATTATTGATTTGGTATATATATATATATGAGGTTGGCACACCTTAGAAAAGCACACTTAATATCTATAAATATAATTAATGTTAAAAATAAAATAAAATTAAGTTTCTTACTTGTACAAACTTACATAAGTTTTATTGAAATGAAAAGAAATAAAACATGATTAATAATGAAAATAAAAACTAAATTGCAAGAATTAACAAATATACAAAAATTTTAGAAAAAATCTTTACTTCTATATTCTGTGTTTTTTCAATGAGTGTACAACCACATAAATTTAGCGACAGACTAATATATTTTCATTATTGCAAAACAAATAGTGAACATAAATATAAAACTAAAAAAGATCATATCAAAGTTGGAAACTAAGCATACCCTAATAGATAAAAAATTATTTTAGGGTTAGAAGAACTTCATGATAAAATTTGCAAATGACACCATAAGTTTTATTTTTTAATTTTCAACTTCGTGCCTCAATTTAAGTTTCAATGATGATTAATTACTTGAATGTTGAAGCTTGCAAAATTTACATAAATCATAAAAGCTTAAAGTATATCTTTGACTAAAAAAATTTAAATCTAAGGTAGTGCAAAGTGGATGAAATAAGTAAAAGATTATGACTAAATTACTTATTATCATCCAGGTAAGGTAAGTGTCATGGCTAATACTTTAACCAAGAAGTCATAAGGAACTTTAGCTAATATTCAAGTTGCAAGATTATATAGTGGTTATTGTTCAGGTTGTAATTCAATATATATTTAATAAAAAGAATTAAAAATTTCAAAAGCAAGATCCTTAGTATCTAAAGCTAAAAAAAAGAAGTAATGGTAGATCATAATCCAAATTTGTTGGTAGACAAACAAGAGGTAACTCGGTTTTAACATTGACTTTGGGTTTTTTTATTATAAATGAAATGAATTACTTCATGAAGCCTATAATTCTTTTTGTTCCATGTATTTGGGTGTATAAAAAATGTATCATGATTTGCAATAGAACTTTTGGTGGAAAAGGATGAAATGAGACGTACTTAATTTTGTTTTGAAATACCTTACTTGGTTAACGTTCAATTTGGATAATGATAGACATATTAACCAAGTCAGCTCATTTTTTTCCTCTTAAGCCAATTACTCTGTAGTTTAATATGTTCAATTATTAATGGAAATTTTTTTATACAATTGGTGAATAAAAGATGATATTTCATTAAAAATTAGTATTAACTAAAATTTTTTACTAGCAATAAAAGAGTTTTAACAATTTTTTTTAACAATATGGCAACATATGAATTAGTGATAACGTAAAAATATATTATAATATTCAAAATATTTCTAATAATAGTCCTTTTCACATTGGTAAATATAAATGCTCAAAAAACATTTGTATTGAAATTAAAAAATAAAAATTATTTTAAATTCTATAATTTTTTTTGGAATTAAAACTTAAAAATTTTAAATTCAATTCATTGTTAATGTAAAATTTTTTTGCACAATTGTTGAATAAAAGTTAACATTTCATTAAAAAATCAATGTTAACTAAAGTTTTTTTTATCAATATTAAAAGAGTTTTAATAAAATTTTTAATAATATGGTAACATATGAGTTAATAATAATGTAAAACTAATTTATACTAATAGTGGATCAAATTTGAATTTTTTAAAAAATTAAAAGCATTTTATAAGATATATAATTCATGTGAAGGAACTTAACAAATAATTTGTGTTTAGATAAATTATTCAAATAGTAGTTTAATTAATTTATATTTAATTAAAAAAAGGCAGTACAAACTTACGTAATTTAAAGTTAGATAAAAGTCACATTGTGCTTTATGAATTTTAATAGTTGCTTGATGGGAGCTTTTTTTTTTAATGAAAATTAGATTTTTAAATCCCACCACATCCACCCCAATTGAGAGCATAACATGGCAATCCTTGCCCTTAAACTTATTGGGGCATTGTTGTAACTTTATTTGAGCAAGATCAGGAGCTTGTAGCTCTTTTTAAGCACAATTAAAGGGTTATGGCTTTTTCTTAGCACAATCAAGACATTGTTCAAACATAAATAATGATGGTTAGTAGTTTCACATAATAATACTAAACAACTTCAAAAAAAAAATAAAAACTTTATTAATGAGGGGAATATATGTTGACATCTTTATGGGTATCAAATAAAGGTTATTGGCCATGTGATAAAGGTTTTGTAGGTTTCATTTACTATTTGAACCACATCATTTGGCATCGACACCTTAACCTTATAGAGTAAAGGCTTGTCAACTACCACCTTAAAATGGTGTAGTTAATAATTTACCAAAATTCACCCATCTACAAACTTTTGCCAAGGTGGTCCTACCACTGTTAGAGCACATTAGGCTTCACCTTGTGCAATATGATCCCTTATCATAAGAAAGTTAATTCATGTATAGACATATATGAAAAAATTTTAAGGTTAAATGTGATATTTACCTTTGATATGGTCTTCGATATTTTTTTCCTATAGTAATTGATGATTTAAGTGTTGGTGTTTCCTCTATATTGGTTGTAGGAGGGGTCAACATACCTCATTGATTAAGAATTTGCTAAGGTAACAAGGCACTAATCACAGAAGCCACCTTATTCATAAGAGTAATAGGTCTTGGGGCAAGCTAGATAAATACTATGGAACTTAGAGCTATGGTATGCTAGCTAGCTACTTATTCTTATAGGATGTGAAGCATATCCCTTTGTTGCTACATAATCTGCTACTTTTACATGTGTTTTGCAACCACTTGCTCCAGCTTTGCCTCAAATTTAATATTAAGTTTTGGTGTCAATTTATTAGTGACCTTCTCTTTTATTTACATTAAATCAACCATTAATTACCCATTGGTTAGTACCTTGCTAGGTTAAAAACCTCTTTATGGCCAATACCATGTTCAATAGCTTGAACATGGCTGAGATGTTTTTCAATTCCTGAAGTAATAGTGAGGATGTCATGCTTCCTAACTAGTTAAAACTTACCTTAGGAGGCTTATGTATAAAAGCATCCTTTTGCAATTAACAAAGAATAGATTATTAGAGACAACTTAATTAAAATGGAAGCTTTAAAATCAAATAACACATTTTGATATGAATCTTAATACTTACAATCTTCTTCATAATGGCTTGATTCTTTGAGGTCATGTACTACCCCTACTTATTTACTCCCTATTGCTTCCATAACTTTGCACAAGAAATGAATGATATCTCATTAATGTCTTCACCCTCCTTATTTTTAGCATGCCTCTTAGCCATAAGTCCTTCTTTAACATTTTATAACGTCCCTAAGAAAGCTTGGATTGATATACATTCTTCTATCACTTCTTTCAATTGGACTTACTTAATGCCTTTTAATTAGAAAATATATTAGTTCACAAGTACAAATAATATATAAACAAGGCATTGAAATAAACTAGACAATAGAAAATAAAAATTTTACCTCAAAATAATTATCTTTGTACTACTTTTGGAATTCTCCCAAGATTCCTAATTAAGTTAGTTCCATCAATGTGCTGGGTCAGTTTTTGTCATGGTCTCAAGATTGATATATTTCTACCTTAAACTTAACTTAAAGTCCCTCCATAGGGTTGTTGCATGCTGTAGTACTTTATTGTGCATTAACATGTCACTTGGAATATTAAAGGATTTTTACAAGAGAAAACACATGTGAAAGATCAAATTTTATATATGTTAGAAATATAGTTTTCATATACATAGTACATATCTTTCCTAATTAAGTGTAGATACCAAGATCTTCTTCCAAATGTTATTCTTCAATCTCTTAGGTACTTTCTTCCAATAGGGAATAGCTATTGATACTTTGGACCATATTGCCACTTTAATAAAACTAACAAATTGGTTGGTGTTTTCTCTATCCAGTTGGCATTTCTTATTAAATTCTACAAGTAATCTCTCACGCTTAGTTTATGTTATGATAATGCCTTTCAAGATAATCGAACCTATTGAGTTTCTTTTAGTAGAGGCAATTACCTCTTTAAGAAGTATCCATATTTTAGATTTATAAAAAAAAACTAGTGTCCTTCATGGAAATGTAATAAAGTTTTAGTTAACATTTCTCAATAATTAACAAAGTAACAGATATAAGATTGATCTTCAAAACAAATGCAACACCAAATTCTATGGAAAAATATATAATTTTCATGATAAGTAACTAAACTAAGATTACATCATTTATCACATAGTCCTCCATTAATTTACATAATTATGCAATAAACTAGAATCAAATATATGATAAATTTAATGCCTTAAAAAGATATAATAACATATAATAGTAAAAACAATGAGTAAAAATTATAGGGACATTACCATAGAACAAAGCATACCATAACCATATAACCTAAGTGTGACTAAATCTTAAAAGTATCACCAAACACAATATATAGTATAATCCTAAACTTACGAATGAACAAGGCTCTCATAATGTTACTATATAGATATATAAACATCATAACTAAATAAAGTTACATTTAACCACTTAATATGATAAATATAACAAAAATGAGAAAGGAGAATGTGCCTAAAAAGTTTTTTTTGATGAATAGAATGATTATGAAGCAAAGTTCGAGGCAAAAGAGATGTAACGATGGTTTGAGATCTATTGGAGAAATTTTGATAGTAGAGGTGACGTTGAGAAAGCGGTTTCACAAAATAAAAATGATAGGAAATAAAAGAGTAAATGAATGTTAGGTAGACAAAATAAGTACACATTATTTGTTTACTATAAGACAAACATCTTTAATAAATAACATCAAATTGATAAAAAATAAATATATAAAATTAAGATAATATTTACAAAAATACTATCAAGCAATAACTTTCAACTTTGATTGTTATAAAAACTAACATCTTTAGTTCCTTTACCATTTTAAATATAATGGTTTGCATTTACTTATGATGTTGATTATAAACGGGATTGATGTCTTAAGATCATTTTTATTTTCAAACATATTGATCAAAATAAAATGACATTGATTTTTCATTTAACTATCATTTTATATTCATATAGAAATTTAAACAGTGCCACTGTGTGATCATTGATGTCAATTTCTAATTTAAACATCATCTTAGGTTTGACAATTGCACAATTGCACATAAATTCCATGAGTTTCATCACTCATTTACTTAGTATTTTGTGCAAATTGATTGAAAAGGATACTTAGATGCTCTATATTTTGTTTTCAAGTCTTGAAATGACACATATGAGCATTAGAAAAGGATCCGGAAGCAAAACCATTCAAATTGTGAAGAATTGAAGCAAATTTGTTCACTTGACAAAGAACACTGGGTATGGGAACCCCGTGTCTAGGGTCGTGTTTCCTTCTGGATTGCTTCGAGGCTTCATTGGGCTGCTCAAAGAAGAACACGGGGTTAAACACGGGCCGTGTCATACCCCGTGTATCTTACTGCCATTCGCTTCTGAGGTAAACACAAGGAATGTCACACCCCGTGTAACATGCTGGTCAGCCTTCGTTGAAGAACACGGGGTAGAACATGGGCCGTGTACTACCCCGTGTACATTACTGCTTGACACTTCGGAGAAGAACACGGGGCGTGTCGCACAACGTGTTTCGTGCTACTTAACTTTCGCTGAGAAACACGGGGTTAAACACGGGCCGTGTTGACCCCCGTGTACATCACAAATATAAGTTTTGCGCGAAATTTTGAAAAGGGAAGAGGAGAAATTGAGAATTAACAAGGAGAGCTGCTGGGAGAAACCCTAGGGGAGACCTAAACTCACCAAGGGCATCTTCTAACGTGGATTCAAGTAAGGAATTGAAGAATCAAGCAAGAAATTTGTAGATCTTCATGAATTGTTTGACTTCCCTCTCTATTTTCTGGTTTTCTTCTGATTTTGTAATGTTTTCACACTAAACCCTTGTGCTCAGCTTGGGTGAACTTGTTCATGGAGTTATGGAACTGAATTTTATATAATCTAGCTTGATTTACTATTGAATTATGATTTGATTATGCTGTTTTGTGCTGGAGCAAACCAATATATCCAGAATATTGGATTTGTGTTATGGATTAATTGATTCTAGGTTGAAATGACCAATTGATTAATCAGATCTTGCATGATCATTGGGAATATCAATTAGACTTAGGAATTAAGCTAATTAGATTCTTTTGCACAGGATGAAATGTCCAAGAATGGATTCTAAGCAAAGTTAATGCAACCTAGATGAGTGATTACTAGAGTAATTCTGGGTACTTAATCTCTTGGTTAGTAGCTAGTAGCCTTGCAATGAGGTATAGCTTAATTTTAGTAATCCAGCAATCTTAATTAACAGTAAACCAAGTTAGAGAATTATATTCATTCCATAATGAAATGTACAAGGGATCCTTAAGCTGAGTACGCTTTTATTACATTGAATCAAACCTTATTTTTTATAGCTAAGCTCTGTTTTACATTTCACTTTTGATTCACATTATCAATTGATACGCCTAGATAATTTTACTTGAGATTTAGTTAGTATTCAACATACAATCCCTGTGGAGATGATAATCTTTTATACTATAACTCAACTTAACCCGTGCACTTGCGGGATTGTAAGGTCAAGTTTTTGGCGCCATTGCTGGGGATTGTATCCAGTTGATATTAACAGCAAGTTTTGAGTGAATTAGACTAGGCAATTCATTTTCTTTTAGTTTTTAATTCATCTTGTTCTGATATTTCTTATTTTTTATAGCATTTCTTTCTTACCTTGTTCTGTTCGAGTGTTACCTAATCTTTGTGCAGAAAATCTTTTATATGCGAAGGAGAAGTCTTGAAGGAATTCTTGACTTCGACCCAGAAATTGAAAGAACTTTGCTTAGGAGAAGGAGAGAGCACAAATCAGTACATATCCAAGAAGCAATTGACCCTGAACCAATTATTGAACACATGGATAACAGATCACTTAGAGAGTTTGCAGCACCCGATGCCACTGGTCTTCAATCCAGTATAAGGAGGCCTGCTGTTGAGGCTAATAACTTTGAATTGAAGCCAGCTCTATTGTCTATGGTGCAGCAAAACCAGTTTGGTGGACTGCCAATGGAGGATCCCAACCTCCATATTCAAATTTTCTTGGAATACTGTGATACAATCAAGATCAATGGTGTAGCACCGGATGCCATCAAGCTTCGACTCTTCCCATTCTCCTTGAGGGATAGAGCACGGGGTTGGCTACATTCTTTACCAGCAGGATCTATCACAACATGGGAAGAGCTACTGAGGGCTTTCCTATCAAGATACTTTCCTCCGAGCAAGACTGCCCAATTGAGGAATGAAATCACTACCTTTTCTCAAAGAGAAGGAGAATCACTATTTGATGCTTGGGATAGATATAAGGAACTATTGAGGCTGTGTCCACATCATGGATTAGAGAAATGGCTAGTTCTCCATACTTTCTACAATGGTTTGAACTATAATACTAAGCTTACTGTGGATGCTGCTGTTGGGGGTGCCTTGATGAATAAAAGGTTAGATGAAGCTTATGAATTAATTGAAGATATGGCTTTGAACCATTACCAATGGTCAAATGAGAGGGGACCTTCAAGGAATGCAGCAGGTAAGTATGAGTTAGATGCTTTTAACCATTTATCTGCTAAAGTAGATGCACTAGGAAGTTTAGGTAGCAAAGTAGATGCACTTATGGCTAAGTTTGATAAATTTCATGTTAACAGTGTACATGCAACAGGTGCTACTGACATTCCTTGTGAGATTTATGATATTACAGGGCATATTGCAGCTGAGTGTACATTGGGACAAGATTTTACTGAGCAAATGAATTATGTGAATAACAGTGGGTTTGGACAGAAAAATTCAAATGAACCATTTGGAAACACTTACAATCCATCATGGAGGAACCACCCAAATTTCTCCTACAAGCCCACCCAACCATACAACACACAAACCATTCCCAATAGACCACCACCACCCGGTTTCCAAAGCCAAAGACCATACAACCCACCAGCTCAAACTTCTTCCACTGCCAAATTAGAAGGCCTCTTGGAGAAATTTCTCATTTCTCAAGAGAAGACTAATGAAGAGTTTAGACAGCATGGTAGAGCCATGGAAGATTCAATTAGGCAATTATCCTCCAAAGTAGATTCATTGGCCACTCATGGAAAGATGTTAGAAACTCAAATTGCTCAATAAGCTTCTGCATCTTCTTCTAAAGCTTATGGCCAACTCCCTGCTCAACCTGAATCAAATCCAAGGGAGCATTGCAAGGCAATAACTCTTAGGAGTGGAAGGTTATTGAATGATCCAATTGCCATTCAAGAAGGTGAAAAAGAAATAAGTGTGGGGGAAGTGCAAAAAGAAGGTAACAAGGCCTCAATTCCTATTAATGCTAAAGAGAAAGAAGGGGAATTACTAGACAAATCCAAATATATCCCTCCGGAACCATACAAACCGCCTATCCCTTATCCTCAAAGATTAGCCAAGGCTAAACTTGATAAGCAGTTTGGAAAGTTCTTGGAAGTGCTAAAGAAGCTGTACATCAATATCCCTTTCACGGATGCTCTCTCACAAATGCCATCATATGTAAAGTTTTTGAAGGACATTCTCTTGAACAAAAGGAAGTTAGAAGAGTATGAGACTGTAGCTTTAGCAGAGGAGTGTAGTGTCATTATCCAAAATAAACTACCTCCTAAGCTAAAGGACCCAGGCGGCTTTTCCATTCCTTGTGTAATAGGAAATGTTCCAATTGATCGGGCATTGTGTGACTTAGGAGCGAGTGTAAGCCTTATGCCACTAACGGTTGCAAAGAGATTGAACATTGAGGAGATGAAGCCCACCACAGTTTCTCTCCAACTAGCCGACCGTTCAGTAAAATATCCAGTAGGTATTCTTGAGGATATACCTATCAAAGTTGGTAAGTTTTTTATACCTGTTGACTTTGTTGTGCTTGAAATGGAAGAGGATTCACATATCCCTATCATTTTGGGTAGACCATTTTTAGGATCCACTTGAAGCATGTCTAGTAAAAGATGAAATTGCTGAAAATGAGAAGGTTGCTGAATATGCAGAATTTTTGGAGGCAAGCCCACTACTTGATGGCCAGAGATTGCAGCATTATGTTGCTGGACCACCAATAATGGCAGCACTAGATTGATTAAAATAGGGGTCGAGCTTATGACCTTAAACAAGTGCTTCTTGGGAGGCAACCCAAGTTTATTCCTCTGTTTTCTTGCTTTTAATTCTTAGTTTTCTCCTTTTCAATCTGACTTACTGAGTAGTTGAGGCATTTAGGTCATGAAAGGTTGATTTAAGATGTTCATTTTGGATGTGATCTCTGTCTCTGAGGTAGATTAGGCATGAATGCATGTTTGTTGCTTGTTTTCTTGCACAGAGGGCTCAAAACGCAGTCCAGTGAGAAACACAGTGTAAAACACGGGCCGTGTAGTATCCCGTGTTCCTCACTGTCTGGCCACTTTAAAGGAACTTGTGATTTTTATCGCATTCCAGTGAGAAACACGGTGTTTAACACGGGGCGTGTTCTACCCCATGTTCCTCACTGTCTGGTTTGCATAAAAGCCTTATGATCTTCCTCTCTATTTCTATTGGTCTATAAATATATTGACTATGCACTTTCATTTACCCTTTATTATATTACCTATTTCTCTTTTATTTTCTTGCACTTTTGATATTAATATCTGTAATAACTACCAGTATTTTTTTTTCTAGTATTGCATTTTCTTTCTTTTAGATTACCAGTCTCCTCTCTCTCTCTCCTAATCTGTCTCTACTTCTGGATCTCCTTTCGATATACTGGCCACCATACTCCACGTCAGGGAAGTTTCAGTCCCCCAACTATTATCTGTCTCTTTTCCCATTTACTATTTTGTACATTGAGGACAATGTCCAATTTTAAGTGTGGGGGAGCAGTGTTTTGCACTTGAACTTGCTTGATTGATTTAGAGTACTGAAACTTGCTCCAATTTCAATGATATAAAAAAAATATGATATAAAAAAATGAAAATAAAAAAAATGTGTAAAATAAAAAAATGTGTAAATAAAAAAAATATAAAAAAATTTAAGGCAATCTTTTGAATAAAGTGATTGATTCATGCCTTGTTTTTTTAATGAATATTTGGCAACTTAATAAGAAAAATCTAAAGCTTAAAGCTAAGAGTAATGAGCATAATTGATCCTTGTGAGATTTGAGCCTTTTGAGCAATTTTCACATTAGAAATCAAAGCTCATTTTCTTCTTGAGGGATTATGTCATCACTATTGACTTTTTGCTCTAGAACTTGTATTTGCTCTTTTTGAGGCTACATTTTATGTATTTTGCATGTCAAATATGATGAGGCCATGTTTCTTTACCCTTTTTATTTGCTTGGCTTATTTGAATCCTTTTCTTTAATTTACCCTAAACTTTTCAGCTTTTTCCCTAGTTAGCCACCTTGAGCCTTGGACCCTCATTTTTAGCCTAGCCATACCATGTACATCTAAAGCCACTGCCCAAGTAAACTTGAACCTTAGAGTTTAAGGGAACTTAGACACATTATATGAGTTTCGCTATCTTAAAGGTCCTTACTTAGTGCTGCTAGTTGGATAAGTTGATTTATAGCTTTGGTTGTTAAAAAAAAAACAAGCAAAAATAAAAATGTAAAAAAAAATCAAACAAATAATAATAATAATAAAAAGCAACAAAACACCATAAAATAAATGGTGTCAAATAAATAATTTGGGGAAGAAGAAAAGGAAGAAAAGCTTGTTGGGAATAAATAAAAAAAATGTGTTGTGTTTGCTGATTAATTTGTAAAAAAAAAGAAAAAAAATGATGAAAATCAAAAGGAGAAGAATGGAGGTTGAAGCAAGAATAGAAGTAGGGTATTATGTTAAGCTGAGTAATGGAACTCGACAATGGTCAAATTCATGACCAATGAGTCTTTTTCCTACAAACTCAGGGTTCTATCACTTTTCACCCCATGATGTTCCTTTCCCTTATCCTTACTTTTTTTTTCCCTAATAAAGTCCTCTGATTTGCATGCATTTTACATTATAGTAGTGGAGATTAGAGTTTGTACAAGCATATGGTAGCACTAAGTCATGAGTTGATTGACTTGAGAGTAAACACAAGCCTTGTTTTGAGAGTGAGAGTAAACACTTTACCTATGAGGCTATTCTCTTTTGCTTCTATGCTGAGGATTGACTTGTTTAGTTACTTTATTTTCATTTAGTTGCTTGGCATGACTTGATCCTAATCTTTGATTTGTTGAATGATTGCCTGATTATATATAAAAAAAAAGAGAAGAAAAAGAAGAGAATAAAAATTAGAGTAGATTCTCTTGTTCTCTTACTTCCTTGCACGAGGACGAGCAAGATTCAAGTGTGGGGGAATTGACAAATGCACAATTGCACATAAATTCCATGAGTTTCATCACTCATTTACTTAGTATTTTGTGCAAATTGATTGAAAAGGATACTTAGATGCTCTATATTTTGTTTTCAGGTCTTGAAATGACACATATGAGCATTAGAAAAGGATCCGGAAGCAAAACCATTCAAATTGTGAAGAATTGAAGCAAATTTGTTCACTTGACAAAGAACACTGGGTATGAGAACCCCGTGTCTAGGGTCGTGTTTCCTTCTAGATTGCTTCGAGGCTTCACTGGGCTGCTCAAAGAAGAACACGGGGTTAAACACGGGCCGTGTCATACCCCGTGTATCTTACTGCCATTCGCTTCTGAGGTAAACACGGGGAATGTCACACCCTGTGTAACATGTTGGTCAGCCTTCGTTGAAGAACACGGGGTAGAACATGGGCCGTGCACTACCCCGTGTACATTATTGCTTGACACTTCGGAGAAGAACATGGGGCGTGTCGCACAACGTGTTTCGTGCTGCTCAACTTTCACTGAGAAACACGAGGTTAAACACGGGCCGTGTTGACCCCCGTGTACATCACAAATATAAGTTTTGCGCAAAATTTTGAAAAGGGAGGAGGAGAAATTGAGAATTAACAAGGAGAGCTGCTAGGAGAAACCCTAGGGGAGACCCAAACTCACCAAGGGCATCTTCTAATGTGGATTCAAGTAAGGAATTGAAGAATCAAGCAAGGAATTTGTAGATCTTCATGAATTATTTGACTTCCCTCTTTGTTTTCTGGTTTTCTTATGATTTTGTAATATTTTCACACTAAACCCTTGTGCTCAGCTTGGGTGAACTTGTTCATGAAGTTATGGAACTGAATTTTATATAATCTAGCTTGATTTACTGTTGAATTATGATTTGATTATGTTGTTTTGTGCTGGAGCAAACTAATATATCCGGAATATTGGATTTGTGTTATGGATTAATTGATTCTAGGTTGAAATGACCAATTGATTAATCGGATCTTGCACGATCATTGGGAATATCAATTAGACTTAGGAATTAAGCTAATTGGATTCTTTTGCACAGGATAAAATGTCCAAGAATGGATTCTAAGCAAAGTTAATGCAACCTAGATGAGTGATTACTAGAGTAATTCTGGGCACTTAATCTCTTGGTTAGTAGCTAGTAGCCTTGTAATGAGGTATAGCTTAATTTTGGTAATCCAGCAATCTTAATTAACAGTAAACCAAGTTAGAGAATTATATTCATTCTATAATGAAATGTACAAGAGATCCTTAAGCTGAGTACGCTTTTATTACATTGAATCAAACCTTATTTTTGATAGCTAAGCTCTGTTTTACATTTCACTCTTGATTCACATTATCAATTGATACGCCTAGATAATTTTACTTGAGATTTAGTTAGTATTCAACATACAATCCCTGTGGAGACGATAATCTTTTATACTATAACTCGACTTAACCCGTGCACTTGTGGGATTGTAAGGTCAAGGTTCCTATGGAAGTTTCTACAATGTCACCACTTAACTATAGTCATCAATTATTTTAGAAATTATCATCTTATTTGTTTCAATAATTTTAAAAATGTCATCATATTAATATAGGCATAGATTTTTCTTATGAATGAGGTTTATTAACTATCATAGAATTATAATTTTGTAATAGTGATTTACTAAAGAAGTTTAATAAGAGAACATTTGTTAATGAAGAAGGCTACCTTATTTATATGAGTAGAGATAATGGTAGAAATGTAGGAAAAAATGGCTATTGCATGACAATAGATTTGAGGTTCAATATAATCGATACCTTTTGAAAAAGTATCATGCTCATATCAATATAGAATAGTGCAACCAATCAAGATCAATAAAGTGTCTATTCAAGTATATAAAGAAGGGTCATGATAGAATTGCTAGTGCTGAACACTACCTTAGAAGACCATTTACAAATTTATTGATTGCAAATTGCATGTTAAGGCTAGAACGTGTTTGGGAGAACACATTGTCATTGCTATGAGAAGATATGCAACAAATATAGGGAAACTATTTAGGGTTTCCAAGTACGAACAATTTATAACATTATTGTTAGTTTATCCATTAACTTTTTTAATGATTTGTAAAATGTTACCTTTTATTTAATTTTTCATATTTGTGTTAGTGTTCATATAGGATATACATAATAGTTATATCTATTTAACAATCATGATTAAAAATGCTAAACTAAAAAAAATTATAAAATAACACCTTTTACAAATTATTTTTTTTCAAACATTAGTATTATATTTTAATTTGTCATCTACCTTTAATTTAATAATTATGAAATAAGCTAAAATTCTTTTAAAAGAATAGTTTTTTTCTTATAATTTACTTTATTTATCCTTTTATGACTATGTGTATGAAAATGTTAATTTTTATACTACTTTAGTATTAATTTAAATTTCAACAAGCTTTCTAATTATATTTATAAATATTTATAGAATTGTAGTTGACTAATGACTAATTGAAAGTCCTTACTCTGATTGAAATAAATAAGGTTTTGCTGAGTAATGGAAAATGTTTAAGTGATTATCCTTCAATGCCTATTCTTATTGAAACCATTGTATTAGAAACTTGTAAAAACTTATTTAGAATGAATTTTCTTATGATAAAAGACTTTTGAATGAAGAGTACAAAACACTTATAATTCTTTAAAGGATGAATAGAAAGAGGTATATAAAATTATTATGAATACTATCTCAGGTGGTAATAATGAATCCTTTTTAGGTTATAAGTATGGAAAAATTGGAAAAACTTATGTATGGAGAACTTTATTTGCTATTATTTGGTGTAAAGTTGAGATAATATTTATAGTGGCATCAAGTGGAATAACATCTCTTCTTTTGCCTAGTTGCAGGACAACATATTTAAGATTTTCTATTCCTTTATGTATTTTTAAGGATACATGTTGTAACATTAAATGAGGCAGTCCATTAACATAGCTATTGATCAAATGTTATAATTTGGGATAAAGCTCTAATGGTTAACAAATTTTGTTTTGAGGCGTTAGATAGAAAATTAAGAGACATTCTTAGATTCTCTAATCCTAACAATTTAGAATATCCTTTTGGTGGAAAGTTATTGTGTTAAGAGGTGACTTTAGATAAATATTTATATTTTTAATTATCAATTCTTTATATTTATGGGATTTTGTTATAGTTTTAAAGCTTAAAAAAAACATAGGGCTTCAAATCGAGAGTGTTAATGTTAAATTGAATGAAATGAAAAAAAATTCTTAGAATGGGTTGTGGTAGTTGGAAGGCATAATGATGGTGAAGAAATTATTAAAATTCCCAATGATTTCTTGATTGAAAATGCAAATGAACATCTAGTTACTACAATTAATAGCATATATCCTTCAATATTATAAAGCATAAGAGATCTAAATTACTTACAAGAAAGAGCTATTCTTGCTTCGACCCTTGATATTGGGGAAGACGTCAATGATTCAATGCTTTCTTTATTACCTAGTGATGAAAATATATATTTAAGTTTAGATCGTGCTTATAAAAAAGATAACATTAATGATGTTCATACTCCTAATTTGTTAAACATCATTAAATGTTTTGGACTATTGCATCATAAACTTGTTTTAAAAGTTGGAGTTTCAATCATGTTACTAAGAAACATAAATCAATTTAATGTAAAATGAAGATTATTCAATTAGGAAATCATATTATAAAAGCTAAGATAATTTCAAGAAGTAACATAGGTCCCAAGGTATTTATCCCTTGCATGACATTGATCCAATTAGATTTCTAATTGATATTCTATTTGCAATGAAGGTAATATGCTTTGGCTGTTTATTTTGCGATAACAATAAATAAGAGTCAAGGATAATCTCTTCCTTATGTTAGTCTTTATCTCCTAAAGCCAATAAGCAAGAATGGATTAAAAATATTGATTTCTAATGAAGAAGGTCCTATCAACACAAGACAAAATGTAGTATTTAGGGATGTACTTTAGACAATAGCTAAGACAAGTCTAATGATTATATATATATAATATTTTATTTGTTAAAATAAAAGTATAAATCAATCTTTCATCGAGGCTTGTTCATTTTTTTAGAATCCAAATGCAATCACTATCCTTTTGCATGATTTAATTGATTGAGTTAGCACATTATGGTACACTAACAATTTTTATTTTATTGATGAATGCAGTGAAAGGAAAATCTAACTATTTATACATTGTTATTTATTTAGGTATATTATATGTTTGTATTTATTTCCATATACTTCTTTGTAAATTAAATCCTACATGATACTATATGACACTAACACCAAAAAAATTTATTTATCTAATTTAGGTTCCTAAGTACTGTACAATTTATTACACCTTAGAAGTGGATGGAAGAGAAACCTATGCAAAAATATAACAATTACAATATTGATTTCTTTCTATCAAACTATATTGTCAGGCATGTCATCCTTTACAAGTAGTTATTCATTTATATGTTTTATTTATTTGTAGACATTTTAACTTTATACATTAAAAAATGAAAATGTGGAGTTCAAAATAGAATTGTTAAAGCTATTTTTTAATTAACACAAGATTTTTTTGAATCAAGTTGAATAATTAATCATGTTTGGTAGGATTCAATATATGATTTCATTATTATGTTTAAATATTAATAAATATAATAATACAATTATTAAAGATGATACCTTTCAAAAAATAGCTTTATATGTTATCAAGGAGCGTAATAGGATAATGCATGCATATTATAATTTTTCAAATTGATAAATAAGATGAAAAATAATATTTTTCTTAATATCATGTAATTTATTGATAGTTTAATAAAACTTAAACATAAAATTAAAAAATATTAAATTATCCTATGCATCACACAGGTCAAAGTACTAGTTCATCACAAAATGGTTCTATTCAAGCCTTTGATTAAGCAATTATAATAAAAGTAGCAATAAACATACATTTTACTTACATTAATCATTAGTTTTCCTATAAAGCCAATATAGTATTATAGAATTTGTAACACTAGCATTAAATTTGGAATAAGAACCCATTTTTATTTTTTATGTTCCAAGATGTTGTATTTTCATATTTTTAATTTTTTAAAAGAAGAATGCTAACAATAACTTAAATTACAAGCAAATATCTAAAGAAATAAATAAAAGATACATCTTCTTTAAGTAAAGGGACAACATTTGCTAGGGGCCTACAAAAGAGAGTAAGATTAGTTTTTTTCTTTCTTGCTTAAATTAGCAAGATGATTTGCACACTTGTTAACTTCCTAATAGATATGGTGAATGGTTCTATTATGAATCGAACTTTAGCAAGATCTTACTTTCATTAAGCCAAGGGTTAACATAGTTATTAATTTAAGTGTTATTTTTTTTTATCATATTGACAATAACCAAGGCATTTAAACTTAATGATAAGATGGAATATTTACAAATCAATAGTTAATTTAAGCCCATCTATCAAAGTTTACAACTCAACAATGATACTATAAGAGTATCCAAGACTTTTACAAAATCTTTTAACCTAAGCACCTATATGATTTCTAAGTAGTCTATAACCCCAACAAGTCCCAAATTGCCTTGGATAGAATTGTTAATATTTAGGGCATGCCATCCTTTTTAAAGAGATATCTATTTAATAAGAGACATAATTGGTGTTTTAGATTCACCAAATGGTAACTTCCTTAAGGAAATAATAGCTTTAGTAGCTTTGGCCAAAATCTAGTGTGAAAGTTATTCTAAAGCATAAAGCACTTGAGTGCTAGAAATATTTCCATGCATGATTCTATTTTGAAGAAACCATATACACCAAAGAGTTATGCCAAGAATAATACACCATGATAGGCTTAAAGGAGGAATCCAAATGTTATGTTGATAATTAACTTTAAGCCAAGAAATCAAATCAAATGAATAGAAATAACTAATACATAAAGGAAATCTTAGCTTACACTAGATTTCACAAATATAGGAGCAATTTCTAAAGAGATGTGACTAGCTTTCCTAATGCTAAGAGCAGAAAAATAGGACGTCTTTAATATTAATGCTTTGTATTACAACATTACTCTATAGTTTGAAAACTATTCTAAGTTAACAAGCATATCGACATTTAATTTTTTGGAGGCACCAAGAGTTTCCAAATCTACTTATAATTATCAAGATCATGAGAACCCCACTGATAAATTGATCCATAAGTAAGTTTCAATTGTACTAAAGTTACTATCCATTGGTATTATTTAAGCAAGAGAATCTGGTTTGATAGCGAAGGAATTAACTAAGATAGATAGGATAGTAAAGATTATTTCTTTTCAAAAAAATTAAAGAGTAAACCCAAATTCCAAGCACTAAAATTCTATATGAAATTTGAAATTTTGCAATTGTACTAGCCTTCATTCAAAGGTCTTATGAAATACCTTTCAAGAGACCCAATACTGGTTCAGTTATTAGTCTAGAAGGGAGTCCATCTCGACCTAAGATTTGTAAATTGATTGGCTATCCTCATACCCTGCCAAGTAGAAGAAGTAATTAATCTTGGATTAACTTTGTTAAGGACATATTTCTAATATAAACATCAGGGCCCAAGGCTTACTCTCTTAGTAAGAAACTTACTAGCTGAGCTTAGTTAGAAGAATGAGATTTTTTATATGTATTTTTTAAAGTCCTAAACCTCCTTCTTTTATAGGCTAATGTGACTTTTTCCTAACAAAAAAATGCAGTTTCCTTTTCTCTAAAGTGAAGCCCTAAAGGAAATTCCTAGAGAAGTTAATTATAAATTCTTTTAGGAATAAAAGAGCATTACATATAATAAAAAGGCATGCTTTTCCAAGACAAATTAACATGTTTACCTAGTAAGATTGAGAAATCTTATCTTCCAACCATAAAACTTAGAATTTAACTTATCAATTATGTGGTTGAAAGAAACGCTGTATAACTAGAATGCAAAGGAAATCCAATATAAGATCTTAGATTGCTAGTGATCTCAAAGCTAAGTAAATCATAAATTTCTCTTTAAAGACAATTAGTAGTATTAGAAGAAATTTTTTATTTGGAATGGTTGACTTTCAAATTAGAAAAATTATAAGACTAATGAAAGATATTTCATAATCTTAGCTACTAAAACAATATCATCTATAAAAAGAAATATAAGAAAGAAAGACCATCTTTAGAAATAAAGATAAGAACCATTAATAATAGTTTTATCTATAAAGAAACCTAGAAATTCCATGCATAAAATGAAAATATAAAGGGAAAAGAAATCCCCATGCCTAATTCCTCTAGTTAGATGAAAGGAATCCATTTACCCACCATTGAATAAAATAAAGATAGAAGTAAGAGTAATACAATTTATCATCAGAGCTTTTGATTGATTTAGGAATTTGTATAGCTCCAACATATAATCTATATAGGCTTCATTCCAATGTATTAAAAGCCATTTTAAGATTCATCTTAGACATTATTAAACTTTCATTCCTTTTTTTTATCCTTTTACTTAAGAATAAAGAAAATTTCTTAAGCCAGGATGATGTTGTTTAAGGCTTTTCTTTTAGGAACAAAAGCCTATTAGAAAGGAGAGATAAGATTGTCTAAATATGATCTAATTTTATGTACTATAATCTTGAATAAGATTTTGTATATAGTAATGCATGAGTATATAGGCCTCAGTTGCTTTATAGTCTTAAGATTTTTAGTTTTAGGGATGAGAACAAGTAGAATTTCATCAAAAGGGAAGGTATAAGACTAAAAATAAAGGATTCTTGAATAGTTTTAATGATAAAGCTTTTAGTGACGTTCTAAAAACTTTTGAAATAAACCAGGGGTTAAATTATCTATGCTAAGAGCTTTTTTAGATTTTTGAGAGAATAGGCCAACTTTGATTTCATCTTTATGAGAAATATCACATAGGTTACAAGTTAACTCATTGGGCAAATAAAAAGGCTAGCCAAAATTATTAGGCAAAAAAGACTAGTCTATATGGTGATTAAAGGTAGAAAGATTAGTAAAAAAAGTTTTAATCATTCTAACTAGATTAACCTCATTATTAAGCCATTAACCTTGATCTAAGTAATTTTATTCTTTTAATAAGAGTGACTATATGGAAAAAATGAGAGTTTTAATCCCCCTTTTGAAAACTACTAAAGCCTAGATTTGGTAAACCAAAATTTAGTTTCATAATCTAATATATCTTGGTATTCCTTCTTAAAAGCTTTTTGAAGAGTAAGAAGGAAATTATTAGGACTGATAACCAACTTGGCTTCTATTCTTTCAAGTTTAGCAAGAATTTTCTTCTTTTTATGAGATATTTTACTAAACATATCTCTATTCTAGCTTTTAATAGGTTTTGTGAATAGTGGTCTGAAAAGAGTTAGAATTGGATTGTCCACAATGCTGTTACGCAAGAGAAAGGAAGGAAAGGTGGTAGATCCATATGGATTAGAATCTAAAAGGTTTTAGGAAAAAGTTAGGTTGATCAAGGTAGCTATTAAGAAGAAAAAGACAATGATCAGAATGGGCGGGGTTAAATAAAGGATAGAATAATTTGGGTATAAGAAAACTCACTTAAAAGGATTGGTGCAAATTCTATCCAATTGACATTAAATAAAAGAAGGTAGAGATTTTATGTTACTCTAAGGGAAAGAGGGATCTTGACACCCTAAATAAAAAATGTTACATTCATTTATATAAATTTTAAATAATTGAGGCCTAAAGTTATTAATAAGCCTATCTTAAGACATTTCAGGGTTATATAAAACATCATTAAAATCTCCAAGCACACAATAGTGTAGATTATGTAGTTTAGAAATAAGACTAAAATTGCCCTATAAAACCTTTCTTTCATTAAGCCTAAGACTGGTATAGATAATAGAAAGAAGTGCATTTAGAGTAAAATACCTAAATGACCATATGAATATCTTGTTCAGGTAGCATTGTGAGCTTAATAGTCCATTGTATTCACTTTCTTGAGAACCTAACTTCCTTTCAAGTGCCTTATAGTATCTAAAATGACATGATAATTATAGGGTAAATTATTGAAAAATTGATTAACTTATTCACTACAGAGGTAGGTATTATTAAGGGCAAGCATGTATGGAATGTATTAAGATATTAAATCCCTAATAGTTAAATTGAAATTAGGACTAGTTGCTCCTTTATAGTTCTAAAGCAAAACTTCCACCTTTAAATCATAAAGGAGAAAGCAATTTATCATGGCCCTATCTAGGATGGCAAGTAGGCTTTCTTTTAACCAAATATCATTAGGCATCCCTAAGTTATTAAAGGTACTGATTTCCAATAGTTCCAAACTGAAAGAGTAGTAAGTTTTTGATAAAGTTAGATTGAGATCTATTGATAAGTCTCAGTTGAAAGTGAATAAAACTTTGGCTTTCATGATGATATAAGTTCTATTTTAGCTCCCTAATAACACTAACCTAATTAGAAATTCAAATTGATTCACTTTCTACATTTGTGTTCAAATTTGGGTTAATTCTTTAGTTAAGAGACTTTGCTAAGATTTGAGATGTTTGAAAGGATGGCCTTAATCTTAGCCTGATCAAGTCGTAAGCATTGAAGTGAGCTTAAAAACCTAGGATAATTAGAACAACATCTTCCTAAGTCAGAAGTAAAAGATCCTCTAAGGTCTTCTTTGTTGTAATTAGAATGGAATTTAACTAGGCACTTCTCAATTTGAGGTTCATATAAAATGCATAATTAAGAGGATTCAAAGGGTTGCTTTCCAAAAGCTTTCTATTTATTCACATCAACTTGCTTTTAAAAATCATTCTCCAATTTTCCATAATTCAGTGAATATTTAAAGCATCTTGACACTTTAAGCCATTAAACTTAGTTCTTAAGGGTAAAGGTTAGAATGTCTTAACCTCTATGCCTAACTTTTCTTATTCAATTTCTTTCTTTTGTTAGCTATTATTTTAGCATAATTAGTTTCGCAAGGAAAGTTTAGAGCCATGTTAGGTAGGAGTAAGTTGTGAGTTAGATTAAGTATTTCCAAGTTTATAATCCGTTATAGAATAACCATCTATATATAGGAGGACTTTAGAGGAAGGAGCCAAATTTGTGTTTAAATTATGGTTTGAGTTACCATCTATGTTTGAGAGTGGACATAAGTGAGAGTTCTAAACTATAGAAGCGAAGGTGATATTAACTTGGTTAATAGCATTCAAATTCTCAGGAACCCAAACTCTTTGATTCCTCAATTCCTTTGGCTAGTTAATGGAGTTAGAGGTTTAATCATGATGTAGTTGGCCTTCATTTTTTATATTTAAATTTACATCTTTAGGTTGTTATGAAGTTATACTATTCTTTTTTTTTTATTTCTAAGGGACCAATAAGCTTGCAATCATTATTATCATTGGATTTATATGTACAAACATTAGAAGCTTGGCTAAGAGAAATAAAAGAGTCAAAGTTATTAGTGGACAATGCAATCCCCTATAAGCATGAACTAAATAAAGATAACTACATGCTTGCTCCTTAATTTTACCACAATATTAGCAAAAATAATTTAAACCTTTATAATATATATCTTGTTTCAAATTGCCTATTCCAATTCTTCTAGGAATAGGCTTATCTATATCAAGCTATAACTAAAAGTGGGTATATATTCCACACTTTTTTGTACCAATGTTAACATTAATGCTCAAGAATAGGTCCAATTTTTGAGGCAATCACTTTAAGGCTAAAGGATTATAGTATTTTATAGGAAGGTTAAGAAGCCTTACCTAAATAGCAATTGATTGGAGAGTTGCTTTAGAGATTATAAAATCTATCAACCATCTATGAATTATTAGAAAATGACCCACAATGAACCATGGACCACTCTTTAGAACATCTTATACATCATCTTTCATAGTAAATCTAGTAATAAAATATCCAAGACCTAAATCCAGTATCTTTAAATCACTTTTAGGTCTCCACAAAAATTTCAACTTCCAATCTAAATAGTTAAATCCAACATTTTTACTAAAGACTTTGACAATAAGTGATGTTTTCCATTTTTGTCTAATTTGTTGTTTAGCTTCTTTAAGGAGTTTAACTTTAATTTTGTATTGATCTAAAGCATTATCATCATCTTCATTATATAAGACTAGCTCCATTTTTGAAGATTCTTCTTGAAAAAAAAGCTTATTGGTAAGCTCTAGGAATGTGACTAACTAAAGATTCCTTGTATGACATTAGCTTTCTTTTTGGACTTACAGGAATTAATTGAATTCAATTAAATTTAGTATGATTATCATCCTTCTCACGAGATCTCTTAACTTTCTCATTAGATCTTTGCAAGATGTCTTCTTCATCAGTTGAGCAATTAACTTAGGAAGGTTTGGCAATACTATTCTTAATATCTTACCAAACTTTACTCTTTTTTGTATAATGTGTACATTATTTTCATATTTTTAAATATGGCCTATAGATATGAACATATAAATGTATTATCCATCCTTATCATGCCACCTATGAATGATGTCATGCATAATTTAACTTTTTGTTAATAAAATGGTTGGGTAGTTTAAGGATGTGATATATGTTATTATTGTTAAGGAATTATTCGAGCCTCTCATGTAGAGCTTGAACTATTAATTTCCCTAAGATTCAACAAACTCATTTGTTTTGAAATTGCATGATCAAAACAGGAAGTAAGTAGTAAGAAATGTAAACCTAATAAGCAGGAAAAAAGTGTTTATCAAAGAGCTGTCGCATGTGAGTTATTTTAAAATGAAAGAAATAGCATATTATTTATAGACTATAAATATAGCCGTTAGAAATATAGCCATTAGAAATAAGTCTTTTTGAAATATAGCCATTAGAAATAAATGTACAAAATAAATTTGTTAGGAAATAAATATTGAAAATAAATCTATTGAGCATTTCAAATTTTACCAGAGTTAAAATCTAGTTTCATAGATATGCATCAGATTTTGTAAAATAAAAATTATTTTAATTTTATTTTATAAAAACTAGCTTAGACCTGGTCCCACAAAATATTCAAGTGTAAGGGGGATCTATCATTTTACACTAACTTTGGCCTACCTAATATGCACGAGCCTGTTACTTTCTTTCCATGTCACTTTATATAAAAGAGAGATCTTATATAAACCTTCTCTTGAGGCTTAATTTGACCTATGTGGGACTTAGTCTTTTGAAATACAACATAATATGCAACAATCCTCTACATATTTTAAAAGATTTATAAAAGAAAACTAAGAAATAAATAATGAATCTTTGTTGGGTTCTCGAATAAATGTAAATTATTGATTTGATGTCTTATGGACTATGAAACAAACCTAAAAAAAAAAGGCATAATTTATAGAGTTACTAGGTGAAATATTTAATTTTTATAAATCGATAATCTCTTATTGTAAAATAGCAGTCTCACCAATCAATTCACATGTAAAACATTTTCCTATGCAATGCGGTTTTGCACTAATTACCTATATACATGCATGCTAGTTTGTGGTGCCCTAAAGATCTTGCTAGTGTCTCATACAAAGGGCCTCACTCCACATTCATATAGGTGAATCCATCATAAATACACCATAATTAAATACACCACTCATAAAGGCTATGGAATTTATTAAGAGTCAAGCTCTTCCTTACACATAATTTGTAGTTTTAAAGCACTATTCACATACACCATGGAAGGGACACAAATTAGTTTTAATGCTTTTATAACCAACATTAACTTGTTATTACCCATATAAACCTACTTCATAGGATCATTAATCACATAGGTTAGGTTACCATCAATGTTAATTTCTTAAAATGGCTTTGGTACCATTCCTCTTGATGTATAAATTATTTATTTTCTATCCAAGGATTTCATTAAAAGATTAACTAGATTCCTTTCTAACTTCAAATAATCTATGAAAATTATTCCATCTTTTAGTAATTACTTTATAATATTATGTTTTAATCATATATGTGGACTTTTCCCATTGAATACATTATTTTTAACAATGGTTATTGTCGATTAGCAATCATAATGCATTGATACTAAAGATTTTAGATTTATACCTTGTGGTATGTTAGATAAGGAATTTCTTATCCACTTAGCTTCACTTCTAACCATCTTTAAAGCTAAAAATTCTAACTCCATGGTGGATCTAGCTATAACTATTTACTTAGATGATTTCCAAGCCATTGTATCATCACTAAAGGTGAATACAAGATCACTAGTGGATTTGGTCTCACCTAAATAAGAGATCCAGTTTGTATCATTGTATCTTTCTAATATAGTGGGAAATCCACTATATAAAATATCATAATTATGGTTCTTTTTAGATATTTCATTACTTTTACTAGTGCATTCTGATGATCTTGGTTAAGACTATGGATATACCTACTTTGTCTACACATAGCATATGCTATGTCAAGCCTAGAAAAATTTATTAAATGCATCAAACTCCTAATAATCTAAGTATAATCGCATTAATTTATTAAGTTCTTTGAATTTTTCTTTAGTCGAGTATTAGTATTATAAGGAGTAACAATAAGGTTTTGCTCTAGATACCTAAATTTCTTAGGAAGCTTTTGTATATAATGTTGTTGAATTAACATAGTGCCACTATATTTTCTTATGATTTTAAAACTCAAAATAACACTAGCTTTGACCATGTCTTTTATGTCAAAGTTAAAGCTAAGAAAGATTAAGTTTCATGTACAATAAGAAGACTAGTGCTAAAAATAAGAATATCATCCATATATAAGCTAATGATTATATATTCATTATTTTCACATTTTGCAAATACACATTTATCCACTTCAACATAATAAAAACTATTATAGTAAAAGAATTTGATCAAATTTTTCATGCCATAATTTAAAGACTTATTTTAGACTATACAAGGACTTTTTTAGTTTGTAAACTTCTTGTTCCTATTCTGGGATCTCACAGCTCCTAAGTTGTACCATATAAATTTCTTCTTCTAAGTCACTATTTAAAAAGGTAGTTCTGACATCCATTTGGTGAACAAATAATTTATAAATAGAAGCAAATGCAAAAAAGATATGAATTAAAGAAATTTATGCTACTAGAGCAATATCAAAGTAATTAATATTTTATTTTTATAAAAACCTTTTGTGATTAAACGAGCTTTGAACTTTTCAATCGATCTATTAGGAATTTATTTTTAAATTCATTTACAATCTATTATCTTTGCCCCAAGTGGTAAATCCATTAGCTCATAAGTTTGATTTTTGGAAATGGATTCAAGTTTTGTTTTTATTGCCTCTTTTCAGAATTTTGCCTTAAAAGAAAAAACTATTTGAAAATAAGATTGATGATCACTATCAACAAGAAAGATGTAAAAGTTATTTCTAAAAGAGATTTCTTTTCTTTTTCTTTTACTTCTTTTCAAGACTTCATCAATCAATTCTAAATTAGTCAGAGGTCCATTTAAAGTCTTTGTTGCATGAGTAATTTTATCATGTAGTAAAAAAAATGTGTTTAAAGAATTTTAGCATTCTTTGTTTTTATAATAGTATTGCAATCAAGCACATCACTTTTCAAAATAAAAAATCTATATGCTACACTATTACTAGCATATCCCACAAACATACAATCAGAGGTTTTTGATCCTAATTTCCTTATCTTAGGTTTAGGTAATAAGACAATAGTTAGACATCTCCATACTTTAAAATTTTGTAAATTAGGTGCATAACCTTTCCATAACCCATAAGGTGTTTACTTGTTTTGTTATAAGGTATCTTATTTTGTAAGTGACATGCAGTTATTAAGCATAAAAGAGTTTAATAACAAAGTATTTATCATATGTTTAAGAGTCCTATTTTTTCTTTTTGTTACCTAATTTGATTCTGGTGAATATAGTAGTGTTGACTTATGTATTATTCCTTCTTTTCCATAAATATCCTTAAATAAGATATATTCTCCTCCTCTATTTAATTTAATTCTTTTGATTTTCTTACTTAGTTGATTTTCAACCTCAACTTTGTATTATGAGAACATAGAAAAGTCTTTATCTTTATTCCTTATTAAATATACTTTGGTATGTTTAGGAGTAATTATCAATAAAAGTAATGTAATATCTCTTACCACCTATTGTCATAGTTTATTTGAAGTCATTGAGGTCTTTATGAATTAAGTCTAATAAGTTTAATTCTCTTTTGTTTATAGATACAAATGTTTTCTTGGTTAATTTAGATTCTGCAAATTGAGTACTTATTCATATTATTAGAAATAACCTCAAGTACTAATTCTCAAGTTCTCATTTTTAAAATATACCCAAAATTTACATGACCTAGTCTAAGATGCCAAAAATCAAATGAATCAACAAAGTAAGCAAAAGTAGATGCAGGCTTATTCACAATGTCAAGAACATCCATTACAAGTAAACCCTAATTGCAATATCCCTTTCCCATAAAAATATTATTTTTTATTATGACTATCTTGTTAGATTTGAAAGATACTTTAATCCTAACTTTTCCCAGTAAAGATACGGAGATTAAATTTGCTCTAATATTGGGTTAATGCAAAAGATCACTTAATGTCAAGGTTTTGCCAAATGTAAGTTTTAGAAGTATTTTACCTTTTCCATGAAGCTTTGTAGCTTTTCAATCTCTAAGGTAAACCAAATCTTCTCCATCTTCTATTGGTGAGTAAGAGATGAAAGCTTCTCTATTAGCATAGATGTACTTCCTAGTGCTTAAGTCTACAACCAAATATGAACCATAATATTAGCTTGAGATATGATCATTATGATTATGTCATCTTTATTATTTCTAACAAATTTTCTTTCGGTCAAGATTTTCATTTCTCACTCTTTTCCTATATTAGGGTGCATGATGTCCTAGGTTACCATATACATAATAGTTTCCTTTCTTTTTCTTAAAATTGAAATTAGTAGTTTAGGTTTATAGGCTTTCTTAGAATTATCAAAAGAGGTTTATGATTATACCTGATTTGGTATGAGCTTTTTTAGTGTTGATTCTTTTGATTAGATTAACCTTTATTATCAACAACTTTGCCCTAGCAACTTGTATTTCTTTACAGTTGGTATCTTTAATGATGATGTGAGTCATGAGTTCTACCAGTGGAGGTTAATTATTGTTTGAAGCAGAAGCAACAATAATAGCAGCCATAATAATTCTTTGAGATTGTTAACAAAATGGCTATGTGATCTAAAATGTGATATAGGTCACTACCTTCAAGAAATTATTCAAGCTTCTTGTGTGGAGCTTGAATTAGCAATTCACCTAAGATTCAATAGACTTATCTATTCTAAAATTGCATGATCAGAACAAGAAGTATGTAACAGAAAATGTAAACCCAATAAGGAAGAGAAAAGTGTTTATCAGAGAGTTATAAGATGTGAGTTGTTCTGAAAATGAGAGAAATAGTTTACTAATTATGGGTTGTAAATATAGCTATTGGAAATATAGTTGTTAGAAATAAATGAAAGAAATAAATTTATTGGAAATAAATACTGAAAATAAATCCATCACATATAAGCATTAGATTTTGTAAAATAAAAATTATTTTAATTTTGTTTTGTAGAAATTGGCTTGGACTGGGCCTCATGTGATATTCACATGTAAGGAGGGGTAAATCCATTGTTTTACACTAGTTTTGACCCACCTCATACATGCGAGTTTATCACTTTCTTTCCTTGTCACTTTCTATAGAAAAGAGGTCTTATATATAAACCTTCCCTTAAGGCCTAATTTGTCTAATGTGTGACTTGGTCTTTTGAAATATAACACAATATACAACACTTTTGTGTCTCTCTTCCCTGAATGTACGTGTGTATATATATATAATGCTCTTGTGAACTTGAGATACATAGAACCTTCCTTATAAAATGGAAAGTGCAAACTTAGTGTAACAAAATATTTTCCATTTATATTAGGATTCGTATAAAAAATCCATGTAAGATAAATAGAATGTCATAGAAGTTTTACTTTAAGGTACACAACAACCAAGTGTATATTTAATGTAATAAATAAGTTTATAAGTTATTAATTTGGTTAATAAGTTAAAGGTAAATCAATAAGTTATAGATTAATTTCTAAAGTTATTTAACATACTAAAAACTAGTAACCTATGAGCTTTTATTTGATAAATTTTATATGGTAGTTTATAAGTTGTAAGCTAGTAATTTTTCAATTTTTTTTCAAATTTGCTTCTCTTCTTTCAATTAAAAGATAACCTATATCCTAATTATATAAATAAATATTTGAAATATCCTCATTAATTTGATATAAATAAATAAAAAATAAATAAGTAAATAAATATATGACATCATAAAATATAATTAATTAAATTAAATGTTATTATATTATTATTTGAATAATAAATAATTGAAAGATGAATGAATAAATAGAAATATGTAATATCATAATATAATTAATTAAATTTTAAATATTATATTCTTATTTTAAATATCTTGGCTACATTAATATAATTTGATATCAAAATAAATATAAATTAATTTAATTTATATATTTATTTATATTAATATATCCTTTTATATTTTTCAGTTGACTTAATAATTAATTTTGTCAAATACTTTTAATGCAATCAGTTAATTTATCAGTTATAAATTATAAATTTTAACTAGTTTATTAGCTAGTTATAGTAAACAGGGCCCAAATGTGAACACTAACAACTATGTTATTGATTAGTTGGCTTCTAACTCTTAAATATTGGTAATAATTTGTTCATAATTTTCCATAATAAATATAGTTATTTATTATTCCAAGATGTTATAAGAATCTCTTTCCCTCATGTATATCATTAGATTTTTAGTTTGTTTTATCCTCTTTTTAATTTAAAAAAATAATTAGAAGTTTCATTGCATTTGATTACAAAGCTTAATTTGGAGGTAACATCTTATAAAAAATACTTGGCCAATTAAGCTAGCTACACAAGGAATAGAAGTTCAAATGTACACAATAAAAGTAGTTCGCCTGACATATTCTAATAGTTGAGTTAGTATTTCAGTAAACCAAACTAATAATCGGAGAGTGTCGATGATTTAAAACGTTTATACATTATCTTTTATGTATGTTTCAGTGGAGTCTAAACATGATATTTATGTAACTTTGAGGGACAATGAAAAATGTACATGTAGATTGAGAGTTGAGGGAATCTTGCTTGGTGATTTTATGCTTTGCTTAAGAGGTGTAAATCATTATACTTTTAATGTCACTTCACCTGGTGTGAGGTGTGCACGTGTGATGTATTCAGTCACGTGAATGGATCAAGATTTGGTCCTATTGTATCAGGCTTAATTGCTGCATACCCAAGGATCCAAGTGGAAATGAATCGTGTTAGCTTGTCCAAGCTTGAATGAATCGGATATTTTAGGCATTATCACAAAAATTGATTTTTATATGATATAAAAAAATATTTTCAGCCTTTCGATTCATAAAAGATATACAAAAAGAGAAAGTTTTTAATTAATTTATAGTGAGTGTACTTAATTATGTGCAATAAATCCATAAAATGGTGCATCATATTTTATTATCCATTGACATATTATTCTCAATAAGGTGCTACCTTTTTTATTGGTTTAGTCAACATCACCTGAATGCAGAATTTAGAATATTTTCATTCGGGGAACCATACTCCACTTAAATACTTTGAATTTTTTAATCTATAACATTGACTAAATTGCAATGCGTTTTCAAATGTGTTCTAATTTGGATTTAAAAATTCGAAGGGTCATAGATGTGATTGTGATGTTTTTTTCTTTCAATAACACACCTGAAACGATTCTCAATTATAACACAATTATTTTATTTTATTTTTACCTAATCATAGCCAACACGATCATTCTCTCATCCGGACACAAAGCATGCCACTTTTTTTTTAATTACTAATATTTTTATATTGATTACTACATTCTTATTTAATGCGCATGCAATAAATTAATTTTTCCTTCTTTTTTAATATCGGGTTTTAGTAATCATAGCTCTTAGAATTATACTTAAGATTTAATAAATATTTTTTATTTATTATTATTTATAATTTTTAAGAGAATTTTATAGAATAATATTAATTAAAAATAATTATAATATATTTAAAAAATAAATTATTAATTAATACTAACCATAAAATTTCCTTAAAAATTAAAGATAATAATACATAAGAGGTATACACTAAATTGTAGACATAACTCCTAGAATTACAATCAAGATTTTGAAATTTAGATTGACTCGATTAGTTCAATTTTAAATTTAGTATTACTAAAAATTCAGGTTGGACAAGGTTAAGTCCAATCCAATAAAACTCGAGATTGAACCATTGATGTGGTCAACTTATCCATCCGATTCAATTTTTTTTTAACAAAACAATAAAGTTTAATTTCAATCGAACTTGAAAGCCCAATATAAGAAGAGGAAAAAAATTACGCAAGCCTTAACTAAGAAAGCATAATTTAAAAAGAAAAAAACTATTAAAAACTAATTTATCTTATATGTGTAGCAAAACAAATAAAATATATGTTTTAAGATATTAAATTTGAAATGTTAGCAATTGTTGTTTTTCTTTTTGAAAATTTTTATATTTTTAATTGCTCAAAAATAGAAAAATTTTATTTTTTTTTGTAAAATTGGATTAATAAATTTTTAAAATTCTTCAATTTAAATTGAAGAAATTTTAAAGGAAAAAAATTCTTTCTTAATTCTTAATAAACTATAGGATTAGGATAAATAGTTTTTGTTATAAATTAATATTTTTATCATTTACAATAACTATTAAATGAAAAGAATTAAAATTTGTGTAAAAGTAAATTGAACTAGAGAAAAAAATTTTATCGCTAGACTTTTATTTGAGCTAAAATTATATTAAATGATTATTGTAATTATAATAAATTAATATTTATTTATTATTTTAAAAATATTATAATAAAATATCTGCATATATGTAATATATAATTTATTATATAAAAATATAACAATTGGTTCAACCATCTAATTTGATTGATTAAATCAATTGACGTTGATTTGCTTAGTGTTAATGACTGTATCCAATTTTAAAACATTAGTTATAATTAACATTTACCTTATTGTACTTACTATATATAATTGTGGGTATAATTTATAGCGATGGACAGATCAATGTTAGAGCTCCAAATTTAAATATATATGTATATATATTAAAAAGAACATATTTATATTTATCGAAGGCAGTTAAGCTTACGGGCCGCGTGAAAAAATTTACTTGTACGTGGAGGTGTACATAATACCACCTAAAACTTTTAAAAAAAATTATTAATTCTTATGACTAAAGGATTTGTATGAGGTATAATAATTTTTTGTTATTTTGATTTATTTGTTACCGATTTAAACTTTAGATTGGAGGCTCACCTTGAAACCATAATCTTCAGATTTCACTAAAATATTTCTTTATATTCTTTACCAAAATGAACTGTGATCAACGAATATGAATATAGGAGCCTTTGTGGAGGCGCATCCAAATTAAAAAGGATCCCAACAGCGCTCTTGAATTTTTTTTAAATTATTTTTCAATAAAATTGAACTCAGTTTTCGGAAATACACTAACACATTTAATTTGTCCCTCGTTTTATACGACCTAGATGGATGTAGTTACATTGAAGTATGTGCAATTATTGGTCTGGCGTGTGTACTACTACTCAAGATATCTTAAGTTATTTTAATATAAAAGATAATTTCATATACTAAATTTATGTAATTTTTCACAAAAATTATAATTTTATATAAAGTTTACATATGACAAGTATATAAAAAATTATGATTCCTTCAATTAAAGTTGCATTTTTTTATCTTCAACTTTTTACATTGTAAAAAAAAAAATTGAAACAGTACGTGTGGACCATGTATGCAAACGTGTGTGTATATATATATATATATATATATATATATATATACACACACCACCCTACTTGCATAATCCAAAAATAGGAGGGAAGAAAAATGTATTATTTTATTTACTTCCCCTGGGAGACCAGAAAAGGTAATGATAAAGGCCCTTTAAAAATTGGAGCTCTCAAAACAAAAAAGAGTGCCCTGTCACAAAGAGAAGGGAGAAACTATCCTTAAAAACAAAAGGAAGTAAGAAATGCAAATTCACATTTTAATATTATAATAATAATCTTGAGATCTAACAATCCTAATTCATATCTATTTATTCATTTATATCTATTTTTATTTTAATTCATCCATATTTATTTATTTTAATTTTAAGATAAATATGGGTCAGATTATTATTGACCCGTTGAAATAAGGATCATATTAAGTTAATTCATGAATAACTATTTATTCATTTATATTAATAGGAAGTAGACTTATGCATTATACAAATAATATTGTAAAATAAAGAAAATATTATAATAAAATATCCTCAAAATTTTAATATAATTTAAACATTTTTAAAATTAATTATTTGAAATGAAATATTAAAATATTTTTATATACATGAAGATATCAATTTCTTTTATAACAAATCTAATAGTCTTTGCTAAAATTTATATAATTTACTATTTTTATGATTAAAACTTAAAAATAATCTCAAAATTATTTTTTTAATTTTTAAATAAAAAATATTACAATGTTACATAGTGCATGTAATGTTCCATGTAACTATACATTAGATCCTTGACTATACTATGCAAATATCAACATATCAATAATATTAGTTTTTATTTTTCAAGTGATATTTTATAAATTAAAATCCGATTGTTGATATATATACAATTTTAAAAGTGCAATTTATCATTGTAAAAGAATTTATATAATTTATAATTTTGAATTTTTTATTTTAATTTTATTATGATGTCTATTTTAAATTAAACAAATTTTATTTAATGTATATTAATATTAAAATGTATTAATCAACTACATTTAATATTAAAAAATAATTTTAAGAAATTAATGTTAAAAAATGAGATAAAAATTATAATTTTAAAAATGAAATAAAAATAAAAAATAAAAATTTTAATAACATAAGTTTGTTTTGAAATAATAAAAATAAATATAAAATAACAATGAAAAATAATATCAATAAAAATGATAAAATATAAAATAATAATAATTTAATGTGTAAATGGATGGGTCATGTTAACTATATATTCAAGGGTCATAAATTTTTCATAATGCATTTAAAAATTTATATTAAGTTCTAAATAGATTAACAATGATCAATCCAATTTTGACTTAATCCATATTTATCATAACCCATCCATTTGTCATCTCATGCTTCTTCACCCACCTCTGATTCAATCCTGAATCTTGCGTATAAATGTCCGTTTCTTATGTTTAATCCAAAATTTTAGGTATATATATTTAGTAATTGAATTATTATTTTTATAAAAAATTTATATTTTACCAAAAAAATATAAATAAGTCCTTTAAACTATGATTTATTATTGCATAATTCACTTGAAGCTTTAAAATTTGCAAGTAACTCTCTTGAAATTTTCAAAAAAAGATGAAAATATTGATAATTCAATGTTAAAAGAAAAAGGTGTGTAAGTTACCTGACTCATAGCCATTTTTAACATAAATCTTACCAATTTTTGAATGAAATTTCTTCAAAAATAAGTTTTTGAATTGATTTTATAAGATATTTATAATATAATTAGAAGCAAGTATTTTGAGTAACTTAATTTACTTACTTAAAAGGCATGTTGCTTTCCCCACATGGCAGCATACCATGAAATTTTTGTTAATGTTAATGAAAATTAGTTTTCAATGAATCATGTAAATTAGTATGATATTATACACAGATATATAATAGATAAATTATACCTGAAGCACCAATTGCATCCATAGTAATGACGAATAAGTCATGATAAACACCATATATGAATACTACACTAGAATTCTTTAGATAGTCAACAAGAATGACTCTTCCTATGAACCCTACTATCAAAATATGATTTGGGAAGAATCTCTATCTAACATAAATGGGATGTGATCAAACAAGCTAAAAGTTCAAGAATAATGTTCCTTATTTATAACATGTAAGTAAAAGTGAGGTTAGCATCACTAAGATCTACTTATTACCACATTCATGAGTTAGACTATCATTTGGGCCTTACTAGATAGTTACTTTAGATTGGGTCAAACTTTTTTTGCATTCTTGATTAAATTATTGAATTAAAAGGTTCAAAATAAATTAAGTTTAATAATATCTCATTTGGACAATATAATTTAGTAATAATGGTCACTTTAGTAAAATGTAAAAATAAATTATGGCATTTTTACACCAAAAGTGTCTGATAATATATAACAAAGTATCTGATATGGATATCAGTAGAATACTCACAATACACTCACATCTTGAAGACTAAATACAATATCTTATAAGGATATATAAACAAAATTGTGCTTAATAAGATTGACATAACAAAATGTGATAATATACAAATATTTACATGGAAGGTTGAACCATTTATTCGGGATGCCAAATAAAAATCATTATTCTCAATATAGAATTAAAACAAGGTTTAAATGTCTCTATTAATATGCCACAACTAAAATGCATATAATATATAATAAAACATAAATATTTCATTTATATACATCTTGAGATATATAATTTAAATCATACTACTTCCACTAACTTAAAGTATCAAAAGAATTAACCAAACTTATATTAATTACATGACCATGATATATTTATATTATTAAGTGTTTGGTTAGTGAATTTGCAAGTATATAATTTGTGAAAATATGTTTAATACATGTAATATGCTCACATACATTCTCTTGCACAAACTAGTACTTTACATAAAAGTGCTTCATATAGGTAAAATTTTTGTTATTTCAAGAGGAGTTCATAGTAACAACATTGTCACAATAGATGGTTAAGGACCTTAAGATGCTTTCTATAATCATGAAACTAGTTATAAAATTCCTTAACTATATAGTAGCACAAGAAGTTTCATAACATGTAATATACTTTACTTTCATAATAGAGGTTTTTGTAAGAGATTACTTAATACTTTTTCACAACATAATTCCTCTTGCCATCATAAAAATATACCCAAATATTGATTTATGTTCATTTAGACAATTAGCAAAATCTGAATTTGAATAACTTATAATTATGAGATCTCCTAATCTCTTATAGGTCAGCATATAATATTTTGTACCCTATAAGTACTTTAAGACTTTTTAATAGCAATCTAATGTCTTTGATCAAGATTACTTAGGTACTTGTCTAGTATACCAATAGCATAAGCTATGTCAAGATATGTATATGCCTAAGCATAAATTAAGTTATATACAACCAATGCATATAGGATAATTTTCTTTTTCTTTTTCTCAACATTATTTTAAAGATACTAGGACTTTAAGAAAATCCTACCATTGAAATTGAAATTAAAACTTGAAAGTATGCAGACACATTGAACCTTTTCAATACCTACTTAATGTACATCTATTAAAACAAATCAAGCAAATCCTAGGATTTATCATGATGGATTTTTATCCTAAAACATATAAGGCATTCCCACGATCCTTCATATCAAAGTGTTTTGATAACATTTGTTTTGTCTCAATTAATGAGTTCACATTATTGCTTGCAAGAAGATTGACATCCATGTATAGTACTAGTATAAACAAAATTGCTCTCACTCATTAGTATATAAACGCACTAATATGATACATTCTCCTTGAACCTAAGAGAATTCATTACTTCATTAAACTTAAGATATCATTATCTCATCATTTATTTTAAGCCATATATAGAATTTTTAAATTTGCATAAAAGGTACTCCTTTTTCTTCTTTTGAAAACTATCTGACTGGTTCATATAAATAATCTCTTATAGGTCACTATTCATATAAATAGTCTCTAATAGCACATGTCAATTTTTTCTCACAACCAACATACTATGTTCCATCTAAGTCCCATCCTCTAGTTCCTCACTTTATTATCTTAAACCTAAATCCCATCCCCCAGTTCCTTACTCCTTCATCACAAACCTTAACCCGATCCTTTTATTCCTCATACTTTATTATCTTAAACCTAAACCTTATTCCTCAGTTACGCACTCTTTTATTATAAACCCTAACTTCATCCTCTTTATTTCCTATATATTAACTAGATATAGAAGCCAACATTTTCCATAACTCTAGAGAATCCTAATTTAAACAATTTTGAAGAATAAGTTAAATAACAAAATATTAAAAATAGTGAAAAGTTATATATAATACCCTTAATCAGAGATGTGTGTTTTGCTAAATTTTTCTTGAATACTCATTGCTCAATATACAAAGTTTGCATTTCTTATAAAAACATCTTGAATACAATACTTATAGATGCAATGAGCATTCATTAAAAATTCATATATGATATTACACATTTTTATATGAATAAATAGTAAATAATAAGAAAGAATGCCAAAGAAAATGAATAAGATTAAATTTCTTACTTATACAAACCTATAAAAGCTATATTAAAATATTAGGCAACAAAATAGGATTAATCAAGAAATCAAAAAATAAATTATAAGAACAAACACAAAAGTAAAAAAATACTCACATTTCATATTTTGTATTTTTCCAACGAGTGCTAAACCTCACATATGTATCTATAAGCTAATTGAGCTTTAATCTTATAAAATAATTAGCGAGCAAAAATACATAATTGAAAAGAATCATCTTAAGGTTAGAAGAAAAATATACCTCATTAGATAATAATCATTTTAAGGTTTAAAAAATTTGAAAAAATTTACAAATGATATCATGCTTTTATTCTTATTATTTTCAATTTCCATCATGGCTTTAACCTTTTCATTTTCAATTCATATCGAGGACCTAAGTTTTCATATCAATTACTACCAAAAATTAACATATAAAGTAAACCTATTGAACATCAATTTAGAAAAAAATAGTCATTTTTATACAATAGCACTATCTTATTAAATAATATTTAGTGTTGATTACTACATTAGATTTGATATCATAATAAATGAATGTCTTTTATAAAAAAAAAAATAGATTTCTCTTCTTTTCCTTGGGTAACTTTTTCTATAATTATTCTAGAACAATCCTAAAATCTTTTCAAAATTATTCCAAAATGATCAAATATAACAAACATGTATACCAAAATAAAACTAATTCAATTATATACATTATGGGTTAGAATTTACAATTTATATATACATCACACACACACACACACACACACACAGATATATATATATATATAATATATATATATATATATATATATATATATATATATATATATATATATATATATATATATATATACATGCAACAATTTTATATATTAAGTTTGAATTTTGTAAAGGATACTAATATCATTTTATGAATTGATCTATTTTATTTTGAATTCAACTTACTTAAGTGATATTGAAGGCATTAAAATTAGTTTTTGCATCACAAAATTTGTATTATACAATTAAATAAGAAAAGAAATTAATTGTAAATGAAAAATGAGAAAGGAAACAATCTATTACAAAAATATATTCTTCCATTTTATTTATTTCCACATAAGTACATCAACATATACAAATAAAAAATTATTATTTACAATGAATAATAGACTTTTTTTTACAAAAAACATATAAAATGTCCATACACAAATGAAAAGAAAAAGTGACTATCCTCTACTTGTGATCCCTTCATATTACTTAAGAAATTCTAAGTTAAAAGGTGCATATGGTTACAAATTGATGATAAATTATAATGAGAAAAAGTATAATTGCCATTCATGTAGTAAACATAAGCTTATCAATGCAATAATGGCCACATTGCTTCTTTTCACTACAATTTATCATCACTTTGCAACCTGTCCTTACATTTCTTGATATAAACCATACATCTTTTGGGATTTGAGATTGAAATGGAGGTGTAGATTTATTGCATTAAAAATCCATCAAGAGATTATTTTTTAGATGAAAGCATAGATCATCATATTAACCATTAAACTTCCTTTTAGGGACTTGTACTCACATTTCAATAGTGAGTACAAGGATTCTATAAAAGCTTTTGAAAGTTTTCTTATTTGAAATCTATCTAAATGCTTTGAAGAATACTTATACTCATGGGCAAAGTATGGATCTCGAGAAGGAACTTTATTGATTCAACAACCTTTTTAATAGCTTGATAATTCATAATTTGACAATTTACACCTTGTAACTTTTTTTTATGTGTCATCAATTTATTTCAAAATGGCAAAGAGAAATGATATTTATAAGTGATAGGGCAAATATTAGATGTCGATTATTAATAACAAAGCAACATTTTAAGCTTAACAAAGTAATAGTTGTTATACTTTAAGATGTCAGTCAAGTACCTCAATGATGCAGTAAACTTTTGAAATAAACTATTATGATGATTAAATTATACATCCTTAAATAATGGTCAAGCACAAAAAAAAATGGTGTGTTGATTTTTTATGGTTTCACATAACCTTATAAATGTCATTCATTATGTCTTTTATTTTTTGAGCTTTCCTCCTAAATTCATAACTACCATAATTTTAGATATTAGTCAATTGGAAAATCAATATTTTTTTTCCTAATTTGTCATTTCATCAACTAAAGACCTTTAGGTTATCATTAGATGTTAGTTATATGAACAATCGATGCCATAATTATTTACAAATGAAGTTTTAGGATAAATTTGTAAATAGAAAGTTACTTTTGAACTATTTTAAATAGAATGTTCAATTTTTTTTGTCTTCTTTTGGTAATCTTTGTAATCTAAAAGCTAATTATACAATTTTAACACTACATTATGAAAGTATAAATAGATGAGAAAAAAGAGATAATTATACAAATTTATATTATGATTTTGTTGCTTTCCAAATCATTATATATGTGTGTGTGTAATCCATAAAACAAACTTCAGAAAAATTATACTAAATCATCAATGAACAAATGTTACATATTTACATCAATACTTATAAACAATAGAAAAACACAAATCAAAATCTTCATCCTTACTATTATGTATATGGTATATATAGTAAGAAAAATTAAAGAAGTGGGCTTTCTTATATTTAATAATTATAGAGGGAGGCTCCACTTGTGTAAGGAAGATTGCATCTCCTAGTGGTAGAAAGCAAGTTCTTCAAAAAGATCTATAACATTTCTAAATTTGCAGACAAATAAGATGAAGGAAGAGCTATCATTAAGTTTGACCTAAATTCTAAAATTAAATAATGGAGGCAAAGACATCATTAAGATGTTGAAAATACAAGATTTAAAAGGAATTTTAAAGATAATAAGAAAAATACTAGACATCAATTATGAAACTAAAGCCGATGTCTATCACATAAATTTAGATGTTAGTTAAATCTAAAATACATGTGTAATCATTTTACATTTCCCATAATGACTTTTGAAAACATTTTTTGATGATGGTTTCGTAAATAATTCGACTTTTTAAAGTTTTATTGTTTACTAAAACATTATGAACTGCCATGAAGTTAGACATTAGTAAGTTCTTTAACCATCATTTTAAAAATTGCATCTTCTCGATTAAGATGTTTGGTTTATTTTTAAATGTTAGATTTATTAATGACCAAAGTCTTATAAATTTGATTTTTTTAATTATGCTAGCTATATGCAATCAAATTGCAAATTTACATAGAAGGTTATCAATATTTCAATTTTTTCTATTTAGTTCTATTTATTATCAAAGTACAGCTAAATGAGGATAGAGGCAAACAATTATGCTAATTTATTTGACATATTATTACTTTTAAAATTATTGCATCTAATTGTATTCTTAAAACAATCAATACCTACAAAAACTAAACTAAATCATCAATATACAAAAGGTAAAATTTTACATAAATACACAAAAACTACATACATATGTATCAAATTCATCATCCTTGATGGAAATTTTATTTCTTTATTTGAATCATAAGAGTATGCATGAAAGAACTTAAAGTAGTTCAATTCTTCCATGCAAACTCTAGTAATGAAAGTGGAGGATTGCTAAAATATTAAAGAATGATAATGAACCTTCGAGCAACCTATCTTAGACTCTAAAGTCCCTTATTTGACCTTAAATGTTGGAAATCAGGAGACATTAGAGTCTTAGATGAGGTGCTTCCATAAAATTTGTAGTATTTCTAATAATTACTAGAACATAAACCAAAAGAAGGAAAAAATGAAAGCAAAATTTATAGAAAGTATGAAAATAAAGGATGTCAATTTTTAGATCTAGACGAACATCTTATGAATTAAAATATTAAATAAAAAATAGTTATTATATCTTCCGGTATTAGATATTTAAAGAATCATCAAGTGAACTTTTAACATTTCTTAGTGGGACTATGCAAATGCCTTTTTAAGATAACAATTTTGAATGCCATTGATGTCATAAGCTTTCATGCTAAACTTTAGACATCAATTTGGTTTTGAAATTGATGTAGTAAGCTTCAATCTAATTAGAAAAATACCACATCATCAACATAAAGGTCAGTTATAAGTTTATATCCTTTATTTTAAGTTTTCATATAATTTGTGGTAATCGATATCTATTCACTGATAGTTAATTAGCTATTTTGTAAGTAATTTACTTTCAAACTTCTCAAAGAAACTTTACATATGAACCTTGAAACAAATAATATTATGTTTAAACTTTGATATTTGAAAGATATCTGCAAAACAAAAACAAAGTGAAATTGATTGTAATTTTATAATACTTATGCTAAAATAATGAGATTTGATTTATTATGTAAGGTATATAAATTAAATATATTTAAATTATGATGAATCTCTAATTGATTGTAATATTTTTTTTAGTGAATAAATCATGAGATATTTAATTTAAAATGTAGCATTTGAATAATGATATCAAGAAAATATTAAAAAAATTAAGTATATAAACAATATAAAAAATATCAATTGATATATATTAAATTTGAGTAATATTTGGTGAACTATTGATATCATGAAAATAACGATAATATTAAATTAAAGCCTTATTAAAATTTTGAAATAATTTTTCGTAGAATTAATTAATCGAAAAATTCCATGCACAATATTTATGAATGAACTTCTTGATTGAGTGTGACTTATTTATATCTAAATATAAAAGAGATAGGCTTGTGACTTATTTATATTCTAATATAAGAGTCTTGATTTATATATATTCAATGCGAGAGTATTGTAAATCAACAAAAAAAGAGTATTATAGGTACATACTATTATATAATTAAAATTTAAAAGGAAGTAGCCATGAACATAAGTATAATAATCACTCATATTTATTCCATAAAGCAAAAATATTAGTGGTAATAATATTAATAAAAGATAGAAATAGTAAATGCTAGTTGTTCAACATAAAGAGTAAGGTTTTTCATAAAAACTTTCGAAACTTCTCATAGAAACTTCGTATGTGAACTTTAAAAAAAATAATATTACATTTGAAATTTGATATTTGAAAAATATTTGCAAATAAAAAAATTAAATTTAATCACAATTATATAACACTTTTGCTAAAATAATGAGATTTGATTTATTATGTAAGATTTATGAATTAAACATATTTAAATTATGATAAAGTCCTAATTGAATTGTGATATTTTTTTGGTGAATAGATCACAAAATATTTAATTTAAAATATAGCATTTGAAAAATGATATAAAAATACTGATAAAAGTTATATACATAAAAATTTTCATTAAAAAACTCTAATTAATATATATTAAATTTGAGTAATATCAGTTGAATATTGATATGAAAAAAATATTGATAAAAATCAAACTAAAACTCATTAAAATTTTCAAATTTTTTTCTTAAAATTGATTAGTTGAAAATTTCAAGTATAATATTTGCTAATGAACTTTTTAAGTGAGTATGAATTATTTATATTCAAAGGCAAGAGTGTGACTTATTTTGTTACGCCTTAAGGAAAATTTCTTGTAATTTAAAGAAGATTAAGCAAAGTGAGTAAAAATAATATAATAGTTATAATTAATTTAAATTAAACACTAAATTTTGGGTTGAACATAGAAAAAAAGAAGGAAAAGGGAAAAATAAGAAATTAAAAAGCTACAATTGATGTAAGAATAAATGAGTGAGTGTAGAGAAGTTTTAATAAAATAACCAAAATACCTCTGAGTCCTATAAGATTTCAATTCTAGCCCTTCCGCTTTTATTCTCCTTATCCTCTAACCACACTCCCCTTTTTTTCATCATTTTCTCTTCCAATAACCCTTCAACAAATTATGAAGAAAGAAGTTAAGAGTAAGTTTGATTCCTTTTGTAACCAAGGTAAAAACCCTTCCCTTAATTTTAAGGTTCTTTGCATTCTTTCTCCCCTTTTGTTGTATAAGTAAGGTTATCTTGAGGAAAGGAAATAAAAGCCTAACAATAAAATATTTAAAATATTGACTGATTAGGATTGAAGAGATATGGGTTTAACCTTTTAAACTTTTTGCTACATAAGGTGAGTGAATATTCTAACTTAATCTTAAAATACTCAAGAGTTTAGATATTTATAGGAACCTAAGAGATTTAGGGATTTATAGTGATTAATGAGCTTAATTGCAAATAAAGTGGATTTAAATGATGAAGATAGTATAAATGAGGCCTCCTTATGGAGTATTGGTGATTCAGTAAGGATAAATAAGTAATAAATGAATTATAAGAGATAAGAATCCCATATGAATAGTAGTTTCACAATGGAAAATTTGTGAAAACTTGGTAGAATAATCAACACTAGGTCTGGAGTGGTCAACTATTGCACTGGGCCTTTGCCAAAAATTCCATTTAGTAAAAATTGTAGGATTTTATGTAAAGACTGTAGGATTTTATGTAAGAGGCGAACCTAACAATTTAAAAGGGGATGTTAACACTATAAATGAATGAGAATAATGAGAATGACTAAGAATACAGACCATAATATCAAACAAAATGATTAATCTACACAAGTCATAATATATGCTTTATGCAAGTGTGGAAAGGTTATTGTAAGATCTTATGTTTGTTAAATGTCATTATATTTAATTGTACAAATTTAAAATAGATAAATGATGTTGATTTAAGCCATGTGGCCATGGATTAAAGGTATGGAATTGTTGCTATATATTATGAATATAGTTGAGATTGCCTAAGTATTGATTATGATATGAGTTAAAAAATATAACCATACATGGAGGCATATGTTAATTACAAATAAAATATGTGAACTTATTGGAAAGTGTAACGGTGGCATGTTGACTATTCCAATGTTGGATTCAATAACAATTTGCAGAAGACATAAAGTTAACACCAAAGAACAAAGATGAGATTATGGAGATATAAGGTTGACTTAAGAGTTATAAGGAGGTTTATTGCTTTCGTTTTATTTATGTATATTGAAATATTGATAGTTTGCTGTGATTCATACTTTGATGATAAACATTTATGCTATAATCTATATATGTGACATACCATAAATGTGGAATAAGAATTAAACAAGAGATGTATTATGTATTAGTTGGAATACTTAGCTAAATGGTAAGCCCAATATATATGTTGAGAATGATTATACTCACAATCATATGACATGAAGACTTAAATCTTATGTGTATAAAAGCATAAAAGAGTAAACCTTCTTAGTAAGGCATTTACTAAGTGGTTAAATTCAATTATGCTATTATATTCATTTACTGAGTTTTGGACTTACTCTATCATATGTTAAGTTGTACAAATTCTAAAGGGTAGTTTAGGAATAGCAAAATTATAAGGCAGATTCTTGCCCTATGGGGCAAGGCATCGAGCAGGTTTTTGCCTCGAAACAAATTTAGGGCACAAGATAGTAATAATGTAATTTGCCTCATGGAACTTTGTACATGTAAAATTACAAATTTACTTATATAAATAATACATATATATTATTTGTAGGCTTTTTAGTAATTTATCTATTATAATAAAAAGAAAATTTAATGTTTCTCTTAACTTATACATTATGTATTTTCATTATTTTTCTTATAATTTGGTATTATTGACTAAACTAAACTATGTCTATTTCTAGATTTATATGGTGAAATTATATTAAATATTATATGTTATTTCTATTTGAATTTAAAATATGTAAAATTTAATATCGTTATCAAAATTTTCTATTTTTTGTGAACTTTCCCACAAGACATTGATGGCCCGCAAATTATAGGGACAGTGCCCTACCTTATCCCATCCTATAGGCAAGGCAAGTTTGAAGTAGATGGTAGAGGGTGGAAAATGGGATAATTGAAGATAAGTTTGCCCTGACTCCACCCCATTGCCATCCCCAAGGCAATTTGTTACTCCTACTTGTCATAACTTTCCAAAGTTCCTTGGTATAGCCTGGGCAATAGTAATTAGTATAAAATAGTGGTTCATAGGCCATCATCTCTATAACAAAGGATATGGTAGCAAATAATAGTCAATAAAATTAAATGTGGAAATGGATAATTGTAATACTTATGTAGTAATAGTGATAGATTTCCTGTCCTTATACTCAAGCAAATTCTCTATAAATTAGTATAAAGATTGATAAGGTAAAGTGAGGCTATGGATTAGGCTAGTGGAAAGTAGATATTGAGTTCTATATCAGTCACAATTAGAATCGAGTTGTGACATATTTATATTCAAATATAAGAGTATTATAAATTATATAAAAAATATAATTATTATAGGTACATTATATTTTGTAATAAAAATTAAAAAAAAAATAGTCAAGAACTTAAGTATACTAATCACACATATTTATTCCATAAAGCAAAAATATTAGTGGTAATAATATTAGTGTGTGTGTGTTTGTGTGTGTGGTGAGAGAGAGAGAGAGAAAATAAATATTAGTTATTCAACCTAAAGAATAAGGTTTTTCATAGAAATTTTACTTTGAAATTTCTCATAGAAACTTTGCATGTGAACCTTAAAAAAATAATATTGCACTTGAACATTGATATTTGAAAAATACTTTGCAAAATAAAAAAATGAATTTCAATCTCAATTTTATAATACTTTTGCTAAAATAATGAGATTTGATTTACTGTGTGACATATAGAAATTCAACTTAGTTAAGTTATGATAAATTCTTGATTGATTGTAATGTATTATTTTGGCGAATAAATCATAGAATATTTAATTAAAATATATTATTTAATAAATAATATCAAGAAAATATTGATAAAAATTAAATACATAAAAGTTCATAAAAATCCCAATTAATATATATCAATTTTGAGTAATATCATGTAAATATTGAAATCAAGATAATATCAATAAAAATAAATTAAAACTCATTAAAAATTTTAAATGTTTTTTCTTAAAATTGGTTAATTGAAAATTCCAAGTATAACATTTGCTAATGAACTTCTTGAGTGAGTGTAACTTATTTATATTCAAATATAAGAGTATTATAAATCACCAAAAAATATAAGAGTATTATAAGTATATTATGTTATATAATAAAAACTTAAAAAGGAAAGTAGCCATGAACATAAGTATACTAATCACATATTTGTTTTATAAAGCAAAACTGTTGGTGGTAATAATATTAATAAAAGGGAGAAAAATTAAATGTGTTATTTAGAACTTAATGTTAAAAATTTATTTCCTACAAACTTAAACCTATGAATGTAAAATAAGGAGGACAAATTGGATTCCAACATTTTATACTATTTTGTTTTTGTTACTATATATTAAAAAAAATGATAAAATTATGAAAATTATGGAATTTTTATTCATCTTGTTTATTTTACATTTAAATATTTAACTTTGAGAATAAAAAAATTCTTGATATATAATATAAGAGATAAAAATTAAATATATAATTAATAATACAATTAAATTAAATTTTATCTTATTTGAAATCTTTTTTAAAAAAATAATATTTTGTACTATACTCATGCTACTCAAAACTATGTTTGTATCTAAGTTGTAAAGTAATGTAAGAGTTGCAAATATAATATGTAATCAAATAATTTAAATAAAGTAAATTTTCTTAACTTTGTGATATTAGCATATAAGTTGTAAACATAATTAGTTAACAAGAAAAAGGAAAGACGAAAATATTTTAAATATTTTTATAATAAAAATAAAATATTTTTTGCTATGTTCATTTTACAAACTAATAATGGTAACTAAATCATAACTAATAGGAATGAAAAAAAAGGAAAAAAAATGTAAGAAAGCATATTAAAAAAATATAAATATTTTGTGAATAGTACAGTGGAGACAAAATCACAAATGATGTATATTCAATTTGAAATATAGTACTTAAAATTTAATAATAAAAAACAATAGATGTCCATGCATACATATAAGATCTATGCTAGGTAGAAGGTACATCGTCCTACATCATCTAAACATAAGCAGAACGTTTATGTTATTTATACTTCAATAACCAGCCAAGGAATGCATTCTTCTCAAAGTGCTCTTGCACTGAATAATCAAACTGATTTTCAATTCTGAATGTCGAATCATATACACTTAAAATGTATAAGGATGATTGAAAGGTTGGTTTGTGGCCCTTGACAGACTTTTTTTGATGAAGTAATGTATGGAATAACAGGCTAACCTAAATTTTGAATTTTTTTTTTTCATATATTTTGTAAAGAGCTAACAAAGCACTTGCTCGTGTAAAGCCTTTACTCAATTGTTTGAATTGTGCCAGTTATTTTGGTGCTGCAGGTAATTGTAATCCATATTCTGCTTCCTACAATTTATTTGCTTTACTTTTATGTTAGGTTTTAATTTTACAAATATAAAATATCTTCACTCTTTTATGTTTAAATTCTTTTAATATATTTAGATTTTAATTAAAAATAACAACAATCTTATTTTATAATTTTAGAAATGTATAAAATAGAAACTTTGACGGGAGGAGTGCAACATTTCAAATAGAAGTTATATTTGGACTGACATTCAATGAAAATACTAATATATTTGCTACATTTTTTTACTATTTAAATGCTATTATATAAATATTTTTCATATATTATTTGTAGTCAAATAATCGGTGCCCATGTGATAGCACGTGATATGAGCTAATTATTGTTGAAACTCAACTAAGGAGGTTAGATATGCATTTCCTTTATCTTTTCCTCTTTACTTCTTTGATTTTATTGTATTAAAAAAATAGTTAAAAGAAGTCATAAGTGCTTCATTTCTGTATTTTCTATTTTTTAATTAAAAATTTAATATTTTCACTCTTTTAAAAAAAAATTCAAAGGATTTATTTATAGGAATTGAAGTTTCAAAGGGTTTTGCGACACCGAATTTATTTGTATTTTTCCCAAAATAATAATAATAATAATAATAATAATAATCTTTGTATAGCAGTTGTGATCTAATGGAGATTTGAGTTGAATAAGTAGCCTACTATCCTTTAATCGCCAACTTTTTCCCATTAAAGCTTAAACGTACATAAAAAAGGCAGCCGGCCACAGTCCCACATCGGTTCAATACCATGACATCTCTTTGATCATTTCACATTAACCATTCAATCACCATTGCTTCTTCTCTGTCCCTTCAATGGGGGCTTGTTGCTCTAAATTCTCTCTCACTTCAATGGGGGCTTGTTGCTCTTGTTGCTCTAAATTCTCTCTCACTTCAATTGGGTCTTGTTGCTCTCTGACTTCAATATGGGCTTGTTGCTCTCTCACTTCAATAGGGACTTGTTGCTCTAAATTCTCTCTCACTTCGGCAGGGGCTTGTTGCTCTAAGTACTCTCTTTGTTGTTTTCACCCTCACATCAAATCTTCTGTCCTTGAAACACCGGACTTGGGTATTTGTCCTTTCTTTATTCTCCACAAAACATTATCTGACATTCCTTGTTCTTGCTAACAGTGTTGTCTATGCTGCAGAAAATGGGGGCAAGAATGAACAGAACTTGGGGCCAAGTTTTAACGAGTTTAGCTTTGAGCAGCTCAAGACAGCAACAAATGGATTCTCCTCAGAAAACATAGTCTCTGAGCATGGTGAGAAAGCTCCTAATGTTGTCTACAAAGGGAAGCTTGGGGACGAACAATGGGTCGCCATCAAACGGTTCAACAAGCTTGCTTGGCCAGATTCTCCCCAATTCCTCGTACGCGATCTCTCTCTTAATTTTGCTTGATTTGGTCAGAATTGTTGTGTTTTTGCGTTTGAGTATGATAACATAGCTAAAACGTGTTTGCAGGAAGAAGCAAGACAAGTGGGTGGCTTGAGAAGTGAGAGATTGGCAAACTTGATTGGGTGTTGCTATGAAGGAGATGAGAGATTGCTTGTAGCTGAGTTCATGCCACATGAAACACTGGCCAAGCACCTTTTCCATTGTGAGTTATATGTTTTGGCTTCTGAGCATTGCACTTTTGTTCTTTGTTGTATGAGAATTTCTCACTAGTGTTACAAAATAGGGTGAGTTTGCATCATTGAGTATTCTTCATCTTTGGTCTTGATCTTGGTTTCACAGAAAAAATGTTGCTGTATGCATATCTCAAAAATATTTCTAATTTTATTGTAATCTTACAATCTCAATACTACTTTCTATTCAGATAAGTTAGATGTTCTGAAGTCATAATAGAATGGATGTAAAAATTAATAAGGAGGACCTGTCAAAATACAATAAACAATACTACTAAGATTCTTAGTGTTAATTTGAATAATATAATAAAATTAGAAATATTTTTGCATATTTCATATGATATATAGTACTTTCATGCACACATATTTAATATAAATATAATAACAAATGATTTAGTTTGATTTCATTATTGCGTTTCTTCTCAAATTTTAATATGAGGTGTGAAATTTTTATTTGTAAATATATTTTGAAAATATTTTATTCATAATATTTGACCTGTCATTAGATTTTAAATAATGATATATACAAGTAACATAAATTTTGATGATTAGTGAGTTTAATCATGATTTATTTGGTGCAGGGGAGGCACAGCCTATGAAATGGGCAATGAGGTTGAGAGTGGCTTTGTACTTAGCACAAGCTCTTGAATATTGCAGCAGTAAAGGGAGGGCTTTGTATCATGATCTCAATGCCTACAGGGTCTTGTTTGATCAGGTAAAAATGTGTTTTTTTTTTCTTTTTTTCTTTTTCCCCAGAAACATGTACTTTGTATTTTCATATTATCTCAATGCCCAAAGAATCATGATTTCTTATAATAGACTGGCCTAAATTGGACCAACAGGAATGTAATCCAAGGTTGTCTTCCTTTGGTCTCATGAAGAACAGCAAAGATGGCAAGAGTTACAGTACAAACTTGGCTTTTACCCCGCCTGAGTACTTGAGGACAGGTAATGATCCAGGAATGTTTGTCTTGTTTCCCTCATACATATATTATTGCCACAACTAGTACGAAGAAATTTAGAGTAACATAATTTCGAACAATGCAATTCACTCGATTGGTTGTAAGGACTTTGATAGAATTTTATGATGCCTTATGGTGGTAGGTACAAATTTCTTTTAACATCAGTCATTTCGTCATTTAATGAACAATCCTTCTTCAGGATCCATTGACTGGTTGTTTCTCAAGTCTGAATAGGTTTGGCAACATTTGAATGTTTTATGGGTCCTACATGTCCACTGTTTTAAATTTTGTGTTCTATCTCATTCTTTTTAAATAAGCAAAAGCTCTTACTCTTTAAATAAAATTGGAAAATTATATAAGAAGTTTGATCATTAAGGAGATTAAATGTTTTTGTCATTAAATTATTCTTTTCATATTGAGATCCGTATTCTTTGTTGGACTCATTAAATTGGAAAAAAAATTTAACAATAAAAAAATCGAAATAATAAAAAGTTGAGTTCCCGTAAAATTATCCAATAAAATTACTTCTAAATTGCATGAGTAACTTGTACTTTTACTCCATTATTTATTTGTTGCATTGGCATATGACCATTGTTTTATTGTACATGTGCATATATGCAGGCAGAGTGACAGCAGAGAGTGTGGTTTACAGTTTTGGAACACTAATGCTAGATCTCCTCAGTGGTAAACATATTCCTCCAAGCCATGTAAGTTTTCCATTCCATGCTTTGAGTCCTGACAAACTGAAACCTGATGTATGATCCATGGACTATGGTTTGAATGTTTGCAAGAACTCAGGAAAAAAATTAATTTTGTAAACCCACAATTTTTGGGGTGAATTTTACCGATATTGTATTAGAGTCTCTCTTTAATCAAAGTCAGGAGTTCAATCATTGTCAACCTTCCTCTAAAAATTCTGTTCATTTTGATGAATCTGAATGGATTTATATACTTTTTATTATTCTATAAGACAAATTACTGAAATTTAATCTAATTATACCTGTTCTCTTTTTATTTTAAAAAATATATATTTACTTCTCTTATTTTTCTGGAGCAAAGAAGGTGATATATGTTTAAAATATAGAGAGAGATAAGTGTATAATGAAAAAAGGAAGTTAATATATTTTTCTAAAAGTAAGAAAATAATTATACTAAATTTTAGAGCAAACGAGTGTAATTTACCTTGCTTCTTTTGAGCTTCCATTCAAGAAAAAATGTGAAGTAATATAAACTATTTTTGAACCTCCACCTCAAATTTCAATATTTTAGAAAGAACTGGTTGATTCTAATTTTTTTTTAAAAAAACGAATTGATGTTTATTAATTTCAGGCACTTGATCTGATTCGTGGGAAAGACTTTCTGATGTTGATGGATTCTGCACTGGAGGGACGCTTTTCAAAGGATGATGGAACTGAGCTGGTCCGGTTAGCATCCCGATGTCTACAGTATGAAGCTCGTGAGAGGCCAAATGCAGAGTCGCTTGTTCAGTCTCTTCTCTCACTTCAGAAAGAAGTTGAGGTACGCACCACACCTCATAAGCAGAGTTGAGTTTGTGTACACACCACATAAATATATAGAAATTGCTAACTTCACCACCGTTCACAAATATATTTATGGTAAATGAGCAAATTCCTCATTAAATTAATACTAAATTTATTATTACATCAATTTTTAGTCCTCTGTTAAATTTGATATCAAATTAGTTCCACCATTAAATTAATATCAACTTAATCCTGAAAAATTATGTTAATATTAGATTAATCCTAACCTTGATTTGACATCAATTTAGCCTTATTGTTTATACTTCCATTAGAAAATTTGAGTTATAATTAAATCTTCTCTCCTTTAATTATAAACCAATCAAAAATACAAAATATTTAGTTGTGTTAGAAAACTAATTTTTAGAGAAAAATTCTATTTTAGTTTCAAAGAAGTCATCAAACCTTGAATATACAATAGTAATACTTGCTTAAAAAAATCAACTAATGAATCAAATAATAAACAAATTCATTAAAAGACAAAACAATCACCTGATCAAAATGAGTAAGGTTCAAGGTCCTCTAATAAACTAACCCGACCCAGAAAAATTGGGATTCTAAACAAGATATTTTAAACATTAGTAATAGTAAAAAAGAGCATTAACCCTAGAAAACAACAATACCAAATGTTAAAGTGGAATGTGATCCAAACAAACAAATTGAGATCCAAATTAAAAATTATCAATTAAATAATAAATAGTTTTAAAAACAAATTATTTTGTTATTAAAAAAATGGTGGCATAAGCTCATACACTAAAAAATATAGAAAATTTTAAAAAAAGAAAAAAGAAAAAATAACAAGGAAAAATAAAAAAAAGAAAACATAAAAAAGTGATAATAATGAAGAGAGGAAAAAAAACTTTCAATATGTGTTTGTTACTCTTGATGATGCAGTTACAAGATGTAAAATACTATTTCACTTCCAAGATTTTTATTTTTTATATTTATTATTTATAAATAATGAAAAGTTTGAAATTTTTTATTGTTTAATTGATAATTTCATTCTAGGCTTTTATTTGATTGTTTAAATTGCAATTCATTTGCCATTTGGTATTGTTATTTTTTGGGTTGAAGCTATTTGTTGCAACTATTAGGATATCAGATATCTTGCTCAGAATCCTAATTTTTTTTAGGTTAATTTATTATATTATAAGAACTTAAAAATTAATCCACTTCGATCAAATTCTTATTCTAATATCTAATAAAATTGTTTATTATTTAATTCATTGATTGATTTTTTTAAGCAAATATAATAGATGTTCAAAATTTATTTTTTTGCTTTGAGAGCAAAACATAATATTTTCTCTTGAAAATTAATTTTCCAATTCAAATCAATATTTTATATTTTTTTAATTAATCCATAATTAGGTAAGAGAAAATTTAATTGCAATTCAAATTTTTTAATGGAAATACTAATGACAAGACTAGTTTGATGTCAAAATAAAAAATTAGAACTAATCTAATATCAACATAATCTTTCAAGATTAATTTGATATCAATATCATGAAATTGAACTAAATTAATATTAAAATAAAATTTTGGACTAATTTGATATCAATCTAATTTTTTAAGGATAAATTTGCCCATTTACTCTTATATTTATAACTTTAGTATAATATAACTTAAGTTAAATTAATCTCATTTTTTCCATTTATAAATATTTTTGTGGTTAACATATATGGCACTTCATTAAAGTGATTCTACCGAATCTAAAGTATATGAAAATAGTTTAATTTAAATTTTTCTATGTGTATAATTATGAAAGCAACAAATAATTTAAGTGAAATTGATCTTACTTATTGTTTGCATTAAAATAGATGGAGTTATTTTTATTCAAATTGTATAAAGTTTTGTTATCTCTGTATGTGAACCATCCCTCGCACTATATATAATTAGGAGCGTGGAGCAGTACCCACACATTTGTGGAATCCACACGCATTTCTCAAAATGTAAGAGTACAATGGATTATTCATTTGTGCAAGAAACATTTTTCACCTATGTCATCGTGTAGTCGTTTGAAGAGTTACAAGTGGATGAACTTAATTTCTTCCTTTTTCAAACTTTTCCTCACTTTTGGTAAGATTCCTTTTTCAAACTTTCAAGCCTTGCATTGTTAGTTGTGTGGGGTTACAAGCATGTAGGTATAAAAGTAACGTTACTCTAATTTAAATCAAACAAATCCCAGTTATGTTTTGTGTTAAAATAATCAGAGTTCAAATAGTATAAAATTTTATTATTTACGTGTACATGTGGATAGTCTTTTGCATTCTCACATTGACAGGGGAGCATGCGGGGACTCACAAGCTTGTAGAACCTACAAACCTTTCTCACAATATAAGGGCATAGATTTTTCCCCAAGGCTCCATTTGTTTAAATTGAAAATATTTTCTATAACAACATAATTATAAATTATTAAAATAGTAAAAAATGATTGATTTATTTAATATTAAATATAATGAAATTGATATAAAATAACTTTTTTCTTTTTTTAAAAAAATATTTTCCTTTACTATAATAATTCTAAATATTATTTTTATTTCAAATTATAGAGTATAGACATATGTTATTTTTTTTAATTTATATATCAAAAATGAAATTCCAACGAAAATTATCTTTCCAAAAACAAAAATAACTTTATTTACAAGGCATTTCTCAACTAGGTCATGTCTGATGTGTTAGAAGTGGTATTGTTACTGATGCCAGTCTTTGGAAAACTATAATATCTCATTTGGATACCAAATGAGCAGGTCCCCTCAAATGTTTTGATGGGTATCCAGCAAGAAGCTGCATCCTCGACAAAGCCATTATCATTGACACCTTTTGGTGAAGCTTGTTTGAGATTGGACCTTACTGCCATACATCAACAATTAGAGAAGATTGGATACAAGGATGATGAAGGAATTGCCAATGAGGTTAGCTGTCATCTTCTTCTTATTATCCCCGCACCTGATTTTCATTAAACTTAAAAGGAGAAAAATCCTTTGAACTTCTTTAAAATTTAACTTCGGTTTCGTTTATTTTGATTAAAAAATATTTTTTATAAAATGTTAAAATAATAAAAAGCATTTTATTCGTTTAATATTAAAAGATAAAAAGTTTTTAAAAAATTTCTTTTATTTTAAAGAAATATTTATTTTCTTTTATTATTATGATTTTAAGTATCATTTTTTAACTACCAATCCAAGTGACAAATCACTCCTTTATATATATATGTATGTGTGTGTGTAAATATAATTTTCCTATGAAAGATATTTTTCAATGAAATAAACAAAACTTTAATTATACAAAATTTCCTTTTGATTCTAAAAATCTATACTCATTTTTTACTGTCAAAATTTCTAAAGATCTTTTCAAAAGATTAAAAAAATATCACACTCCAAACCTAATTTGCCATTCCCATCAGTAATGTTATAACTGTTGGAGCTTGGTTAAAAATGTTTGATTGCAAAATATTCAGAATAATCTATATTATTTGAATTAAAATTCATGGTAATCTTTTGTTACTATTTTATCCACAAAAAAAATTAATTTAAATTTAAGTGTATCGTTTTTTAACATTGAAAAGAGGGCTGAATATATTTTTAAATTAAAGGAGACCCGATATATTTTGCAGCTTTCATTTCAACTGTGGACGAGCCAAATGCAGGAGACCTTGAATCTGAAGAAGCATGGAGATACTGCTTTCCGAGCTAAGGAATTTGTCACTGCCATTGACTGTTACACTCAAGTGAGTGCACTTTTCCATATTATTTCAAGCATCAATCATGATTCATCTTTGGTAAGAAAAATTTATTTATATGCGTAAAAAATAATGAATTTTATGTACTGTTTACGTATTTTGGGATTAACAAAATAATATATGGTGTAATAATAATAGAGAAAAATGATTTTTGTTTTAAAAAAAAGTGAATTTTATTTTTAATCACATTTCTAACTTATAACATTTAATAAAATACAATATCTTTTTATAGGAAAATGCTTGATATTCTCCTTTGTTGGGAGTGTATAATACATACTCCTATAATAAATAATGAGATCCTCAAAACCGTAAACTCCATAGTTTGTGAAAATAATTTAGCAAAATGTAAATCATAGGAAATAGGATAATATTATTTTTTAATATGTTCTCGAGTTTTTTAAAGTTTCCTATTAAAAAATATCTTTCGATAAAAAACAAAATATGGAACTTCGATTCATCTACCTACAAGGATAAAACTAAAAATAGCAGTTAAAGGTGATTTGCTCCTTAAACTAAGTTTTCTTTCTCCATTTTTTTTAATTGTTTCAGTTCATAGATGGAGGGACCATGGTATCACCAACTGTGTATGCAAGGCGATGCTTAGCATTCTTGATGAGTGACATGGCGCAAGAGGCACTGGGAGATGCAATGCAAGCACAGGTGGTGTCCCCTGATTGGCCCATTGCTTTATACCTTCAAGCAGCTTGCCTTTTCTCTCTTGCAATGGAAAATGATGCCAAAGAAATTCTCAAGGATGCCATTAATATGGAAGCAAGAAAGAACAAAAACTGAATTACTGTACATATTTTATATTTTATTTTGTCTAACGCTTTTTGGTTAGATTTGTTAGGTTTTGTCTCCATTTCATCATCTATCATCTTTTTTTTCTTAAGTTTAAATTGTATTATGGGATAAAAGATAATGACTGATAAGTCTCCTTTTGTTTTGAATTACATTTAAAAGAAAGTAAAGAATTAGGGTTTTTGTTTGTCAGTCAAGAATTTAGCTTTTAGATCAACTATTGTTCCCGCAAATTGTATATGTGTTAAAATCTGACTTTAATTAATTGTCTGTGACTATGTGACCCATTGCTGGGCCTCTGAAATTGATGATGCATGAATACTAGTATTATTATGGATATTTTGTCCTTATCATGCTTTTCTTCCTTCTTTTTTTTTTTTTTTACACGATGCCAAAAGAGGAGATAGAGCAGCTTTTTTTTATACCCTGAGTTTCAATTTAATATACATTAAAAAAAATCGTAACTTTGCACATATATATATATAATATATATACTGTTATCATATTAAGAAAGCAAAAAAGAAAGAGAGAAAGATAGGAAGCAGAAGTTCAAAGACAGTAGAGTTGTTGCAGAAGAAGTTCCCTGATCGGCATAATCATTCCTGGTTCCGATCCAACCAAATGATCAACTAGACTTTGGATAAACTGGAAGGATCATCTTCAAAGCTAAAACGCATAGCTTCATTTATATAGGAAAGCATATGGGTATTGAGGGGGGAAAAATCAAATGGACCATACAAGAGTAAGGTCAAAAACCTGTAATTTAATAAATGAATTGCTACTTAAAACTAGACCGCATTTCAATCAATTTAATTATAAAGTAAAATATTATATTAGTATTAAATTTATGTAAAAAATAACTTTATAGGAATTTAATAAATAAATTGGAATTTAATTAAAATTAAATCATATTTAATCAATATAATTATAAAGTAAAATACTAAATTAGGACTAAATGTATGTTAAAAATAACTTTCTAGCATAATTAAAAAATATGTGAAGAGAAAATGAAATGTTTTTCTTTTTTTTTTTTTCAATTTTTAATGTTCCCATATAAAATTTATATATTCTTTAAATGTGTTATATCTTAATTTTTAAGTAAGTTATCACATTTCCACATCCGAATCGTATTGGACCCATGCTTGGTATCGCATTCGTGCAATAGAGCTGACCAGGCAAATAGTCCAAATGCTCTGACTTGAAAGATTAAGCTCTACTGAGAAAGATTCTACGCTGCCAAGGATGCTACAATTGAGGGGAGTTTTTTTTTAATCATAACTTATAATTTTTGACAATATTGTGATAACTCTTAAACTTCGCCTTACTTTGAACATATGACTGTCAATTTTTTTTCCCCCTTAAACAGAGATGAGGGAGAATCATCAGCGACTTAAATACAGGTAATCACGGAGTTAAATTCTTCATTTTGTTGCAGTTTTTTATCATCACCTGAATTCCCTCACTTCTGAAAAGTTCAAAACCATGAATTAAAGAGAAGAACCTGAATCTGAATCTCGATGAACATAACTTTCGAAGGGCAGAGCTTTCAACATATGGCTGTCACTTGTCATCATAAAAAAGGCCGCGAAAGTTGGATATATACTTGTGTATGGGCTTCTAATGGGTTCACGTGTAATATATGGTTTTGAAGATGAAAGGAAATAATCATTTTTAATTAATAAAAATGTAACTTAGTGCCTTAAATGCAAAGGTTACCTTTGAAATATATATATTTTTAGGAAAATTCTAAAGTATCCAGGGTTTCTAAACCCTGAGTAATGCGGCACAATCTTTGTGTTACACCATTCAAGGTTTGAAACCCTATTACATTTACCTTTTGAAATATTGCTTGACAATCATATGGTTTTTTCTTACATAAGTCAAAGTTACTTCTGTAAAAATTACAATAAAATAGTAGATTTTCCAACCAAGTATTTTACAAAAATAAATGTTCAAGAATCTTTAAGCTTTAAACTAAATTCTTGACAAGTGCAAATGCAAAATGAAGGATAAAATAGGTTGGTAAAGTGGGGGAAAAAAAGTGCTACACTAGTATAGAAATGTGATTCAACATCAACTAATTGATGTCAGTTAAATAAGAATATGACTATATAATGGCAAAATAACTTTTTTTAAAAAAACTATAAGTAACTTAATATGTTGATTCAAATAAAGAACCGACCTTATAACAATCGAAAAGCCTTTTACATTGGTTATTAAAGAATCAACATTGAAGAGGAGGAAAACAATTAGTTCAAAATTTTGACATATAGTTAGCACATCCATTTTTTATAAAATTGAGGTCTAAAGTAATACCAACCGTCAACGTTGAAAAATGAAATCATCTAAAACATCAATTTTTTTTATAAATAATCAACATATTTTCTTCTCACAAAACTTTAAATGTCAATTTTTAAAATAATCAACATCTAAAATTACAAAAGTAGTGACATTTTAAAAATTTGAGAAAACATTAGAGGTTAGTTTTTTTAAAAAAAAAATTAACATGTTTTCTTCCGTGAGACTTTAAATATCAATTCCTAAAATAATCAATATCTACAGTTACGTGAGTGATGATATTTTTTAAAATATGAAAAAAAATTTAAACATCAATTCTTAAGAAAATAAAACAATGTCTTTTCTTTTTATCATACTTTAGACATCAATTTTTAAAATAATTGATATTTAAAATCATGATAGCGGTGACATTTTTGTACTATAAATAATGCAAATTTTATTTTTTTCATTATTACTCTCACTCTCCCTCTTATTTATTTTCAACCTTAATCATTATCTACTTCCCTCTACAAAATACAAAATTTCATTCCATCCTCCATGTCGAGTCCATGAGTTACCAATACTCTTTTGACTAATATTGGTATGAAGCAAATTCAAAATATAAGAAATAACTTTTTTTTATATTTCTCAAATCTTCATCTCTTCCATTTATCTAGTTTCTTATGCAATTTTTTAAGATATTTTTATTTGTATTTTCTTTATTTAACTTTTGAAGTTATATCTAAATTTTAAATGCTTGATATATGTTTGATAAAATATTGCAGTGGGGTTTAAAATTAGCTAAACAATGATAATAGATGGAAAAAAGTGAAAAATAAATCCATGAAATGACTATTTTTTGCAATTCCATTGACAATTTGTGTATAGATAAATTTCAAATTTTTATATGAAATTAAAAAAAATCACCCCAAATGGGTAATCAAATATAAAGTTATGTCTTTTCAAAATTTTTAACTCAAAGTACATGTTTTTGGTAAAATTTTAGATTTATTCAATTTTTATCATAAATATTCTAATATGGAAGCAAAAAATTGAAATCAATGTTTTTATTAAATACTAAAATGAAATGTAAAAAAATAAAAATATTATTAAAAGAAATGATATCAAATTTTTAGTAAAAAACCCATATGATAACACTTTCTTCATATTGTTATATAGTTTAATATACAACATTGCTCATATGTATGTCAATTTTAAACTATCAAGATTTTTGTAAAATAACTAACATAAAATTGCATTTATATAGTAATAGTGAAAAAATTTTCATAGGTCAATCATCAAAAATCAAAGTTGGAATCTCATGCTTAATACTCAAAATAACTCTGTAGTCTTTTATAAATCCTACAGAATGCATCCAACAACAAAATGGTTAGAAGAAACCTAGTACTCTCCAAAGAAATCCTAGTACAAGACAAGATAGAACCAAAATTCAAATTCATATTAGTCTCAAGAGTTATATGTTACTACTTCACTTCAAGTATAGGTCCTCTATCAAAATATCTAGAGAAAAATATTACCACAAAATAGCTAATTAATGTCAATGGATAGAGAAAAACTATCACTATCACCAACATCTACATTAATGTGGTAATATTTTTGAAAATATATGAAACTTTAATATATATATATATATATATATATATATATATATATATATATATATATATATATATATATATATATACATATATATATATTACAATCACCATCTATGTTGATGCAATGTTATTTTTTTAGGGGCAAACATATCACATCAAGTTTAAAAATAATTGACATCTAAAGGTTAGTGCAAAATATTAAGATGTTAGTATTGTTAATAGTCATTATCCAAAAGGCATTTGAAACATCATACTTGGAAATGTGAAATGTTCCCATATTCATTTTTACAAAAATTGGTGTTGAAAGTTGTGGTAGTAGATGGCAACATTGAAAAGGTTGATACATAAGATGTTAGGTTTGTGTTAATAACTAACGTCCATTTTGCCTTCACTTTGTTTATGTTTTTCTGTTCAAGAAATTCATAGAAATACTTTAAATCTTATTGAAGCACCCCATCTAAGAATCTAATGTCTCTTGCAAATATTTGAGATCAAGCAAGAAATATTAGATTCCATAATGAGATGATTCTATAATTCATTATCACTTTCTAATATTTTGACAATATCTCTTTAGCAATCCTCTCTTTTCATCACCAAGATCTATGTGGAGAATTGAAACACCTTTAATTCTTCCATTCTCATGATCAAAATAGACAACATTAAGTAATAATTAGGAATTTTCATCTAAGATGATGATTTTGATACATAATGGTTATATTGTAACTTTTTTATGAGATATAAGCATTTTTCTTTTTCTATATTGATGAGCGTAGTTTTTTTTTTATCATTTGACTATACCAAATGAAAGGTATCAAAACTTAAATAACCTTTTGCATAAATTCACAATTTAAATTGCAAAGAGAGTAAAAGATAAAAAAAAAAAGCTTTAAAACTATAAAATGTTATCATTAATAAAACAAATGTTTAAAAGTAGTCCAAACATCTTTATTGAGAAGATGCAAATTTTTACACATTAGTTTTAAAAACCATTCCATGTTTAACTTCATAGAATTTATTATGTTTTAATAAACAATGAAACATTATGACATTGGTTATTTACAAAACCATCATCAAAAAATTATTTCATAATCACCTTTAAAAATGCAAAATATTTACACGTCAATTTTGGACTTAACTAATATCAAAAGATATGACAACTGTTACTCACTTGGATAATGAAAATACATAAAATGTTAGGTTTTGTATAATAATTAGCATCTATAATTTTCTTCCTCACCTATATATTTGATGTTCACTCTCTATTTTAAATATTTTAGTGATGCCTTCACATCTATTATCTAACTTTAAATTATTTAAGGATAAGGAAAACAACTAGCTTATCATTTTGTCTAGCACACTTTGTTTAAGAATCCAATTTGCTCAGCTTTCAGACATTAACAAGTATGTAGATATGTTGGATGAGATGGTAGGGGAGTTATTTTCCTCCTCCCTAAATACTTTAGCATTTTTAATGGAGATAAATGTATTGTTGAGATCCATAATTTATTGAGAAAAGTTATCTTTTGATAGTAGGAAAGAGAATTGACAACAAGATGGAAACAAAAATGGAACAAGACACAGTATTTTATTTTTTTTCTTTTGTTCATGTAATATTTGTGTAAAATTGTATTTGTTAATATAGTAATATATAAAAGTGAATAAAATTGCAAAATAATTTTTTATATCTTGATGTCTCCCTCTTTATATTTTTTTATATCCACATTCAATATATTGATGTCAAAATTTATAAAAAAAAAATAAGCAATAAGAAATGACATCAAGATTATTATCTATTAATTGACTTTGTATATAAAAGTAAATTTAAGTTTATCTTGCATAGAAAAAATTATCAATTCAAACAATGGTTTATATCTTTGTTAAATGCTTTCTTTTATTACCATAATCTTCTATATTTACATTCTATATATTGATGTTTGCATTGTTATAAGAAAAATTAGTAAAAAGACATTATGTCAGTATTTATAAAACAAAATGAGAAATGACAACAAGGTTATTATCTAATAACCAACATCGTATTTAAAGGTAAATTAAGTTGAACTTGTATTAAGAATATTATCTATACAAAAAAAAATGGTATCAAATTTTATATCTTGGAAAAATGATATTTGTGATTACTAGATTTAACATAAATTTATAAATTTGTCAATCTAGTTTTCTATTAATCAATGTAATTTTTTAAAATTTGATGTGATATTTAAGTTCAGGTAAAGTCACTTGTGAAGCTAAAGGATGTCAACTGCATACAAATAGCTGATGTCTAAATTATATAACAAAGGATTCTTATAATTAACTGATGTGAAATTAAGTTTATTAGAACAATATTGCTTTGTTATAGACAAGGGATATTATAAACATAATTGACACCAAATAACCATTGTGGCTCATCTAGTATTCTTTTACACATCAACAATTATTATTAAATGATAGTAAAAAAAAGCTCTAGTGGAAGAATGAAATATATGACTAAAACATTGTGATGCCATTTGCAAAATCAAAATTCCTTTAACATCAAAATTTTTCTCATGAACTCCTATAGAATTGTAAAGTGTAAACTAGTTTTTTACTCTTTTGTGCAAATAAAGTATAGTTACCAAATATCTTAAGGTTTTCGTTCTATGTATGTCTTGATATTTTAGTGCTAACTTTTAATTTTGTTTATTTGGGCTCTATGTTAATATATCTAGTTTAGGATGATTAAGGTTAAGATTATGATGCCATAATAAAATGTTTTTAGTTCTATTTTGGCTCATGAATATACATTATAACTTTATGCACAGAATAAATATATATTATAACTTTATGCACAAAATAAAGTACACACAAAAGATTGCCTTTATCAATGCATGGAATTATTTTGGTTTGGTTTTGGATATATACTTCAAAAATGTTGTGCTTTAGATGACTTAAGTTGCATTTTTATGTATATAAATGTATGAATATTTTTAGTTTTAGGTACATGGTTTAGAATATACACAATTTATGATGGTATGGGATTCACTTAATGTTCTTGAGTATGTGGTTCTCACTAGGTTAACTAGTCATTGATTGGAAATGGATGCATACTAACTAGCACAATGCTAAATATAAAAATGAAGTTAACAAATTCATCAAATTTGGAGTCACTTAGGAAAAGGAAGAATTTAGTGACAGCCTTATAAGGTAGCCCTTCTTTAATTATTGTAATGTGAAGAGGATGATAATCTTACAAGTACAAGATCATCTATTTGAACATGACATTAACACTAGGTACACATGATAAATATGGCATAGTAAAAGTAATTTGGGCAATACATCTACTAACCATAAAGATGATGGTTTTAATGATTACTTAGATAATATAATGAATGATATTACAGATAATTTTATTAAGTAGTTGTAAGTCTTTGTTAGCTTATTGAGTGTTAAAAAGAAGCCATCGTATCTAGGTTGCACTAAATACACATGTTCATCTTCCATTTTGAGATTGTTTAACTTAAAAGTAAAAAATAATTAAAATGACAATGGGCTTCATAGCCTTACTATAATTACTGAAAATTATATGCCCAATGTCTATGAATTATAGAAAGATTTATACTTATCTTGATAATTGTATATTGTATCAAAAGAAATACAAAACATTACATAAGTTCCTAAAATATGGAGCATCTTGTTACAAATTGAAGAAGTATGATAACAATATCAAGAAAGGGAATCCAGCTAAGGGATTATGGTATTTTCTTATAATACCAAAATTTAAATGCATGTTTACTAATACAAGAGATGTCAAGAACTTAGCATGACATGCAAAAAAAATGATTTTAGATAATAAGCTGTATCATTTAGCAAATTTTTCTCGATGGAGAAATAATTGACACATTATATCCTGAGTTCGTTAGGGAAGCTAGAAGCTTTAGACTTATACTATATATTAATGGAATGAACCCTCACGATAACATGAATAACAAACGCAGTACATAACATATAATATTAGTGAGTTATAATAATGTTGACATTGTTGATATCAAGGCCTAAAATACTAAGAAATAATATAAATGTCTACTTGGCACCATTTATCAAAAACTTAAAACTTATGTAGGATGAAAGTGTGTCAATGTTTGACACATACAAGTAAAAATCTTTCAAGTTGTATGTCATGCTTTTTTACATAATCAATAACTTCCCAACTTATGAAAACTTCTCAAGGTATAACATTAAAGTGCATAGAGCATCCCTAATTTACAAAGATAACATGTGCTCTTTTGAAATTAAGCATTAGAAGAAAATGGTGTATCTTGATCATAGGAGATTTCTACCTTAGGGCCATAACTATCACAAGCTAAGAAAAATATTCAATAATTTACCAAAGAAAGCAATAACTTTATAACCGTATTTGGGGAAAAAGTTTATGAAATGGTGAAAAACATTGATGTCATTTTTAGCTAATGCAATGCCTTGGCAAGTGGCAATATTTTAGGAAGAAAAAGTCTATATTCTTTAATATTCCATACTAGAAAAAAAACTTATTTTCCAAGAATAATACTAATGTCATGGATGTGGAGAAAAATATATATAATAGTATGGTTGGAACACTCTTGAACATGCTAGGAAAGATAAAGGATGAAATCAATGCTCAACTAAACTTAGAAGAGATAGCTATGTGGGAGAAGCTAGCACTAGAAAAAAAAGGGACAACCCTCTAATATGTCATACCTTGTCTAGAAAGGAAAAAATAAGTTTCTATAAGTTTCCAAATGGGTTAAGGTGCCACAAGGCTATTCTTCTAACTAAATAAGCTTTTTTTTCTATGAAAAAGTTGAATTACTTGGCTTAAAGTCTTATAATTATCATACTTTGATGCAATAGCTTCTACTAGTCACTATCTATGGAATATTGCCTAAACATGTGAGACAAGTTATCACAAAACTTTATTTTTTCTTCAATGTAATTTGTTCCAAGGCCATTGACCTAAAGAATTTGGATAACTTGTAAAAGAATGTTGTCATCCTTTTGTGCCAACTTGAAATATTTTTTCACTATCATTCTTTGACATCACAGTGTATTTGTTTATGCATTTGGTGAATGAGATAAGACCTTATATACCAATTTCTTGATATAGATGTACCTTATAGAGTAACATATGAAGATCCTAAAAGGAAATGTGCATAATAGGAATAGGTTAGAAGGATGTATTATTGAAGGGCACATTGCTAAAAAGGTTTTTTAGTTTTGCATCAAATATTTATCAAACATAAATACTATTGGGCTTCCTATGTCTCACCATGATGAAAAAAATTAGAGAAAAGTTATGTTAAAGACCCAAGTAAAGAGTATAAAATGTGAAATGTAGGCATAAACACACCTTTACATTTTGTAAAATAGTAAAGAAGTTATGCTTTACATAAATGAGCACATTGCTGTCATAAAAAAGCTCAATCATGGCAGGAGTAACAATTAGTTCGAATTGAATACAATTACTCATTTATCACATGGTTCCATAATTGAGTGTGTAACATCATAGAAGAGATACTAGATGTTGTTTCAGATATTATAAGATGATTAGCTAATGGGCTTCATATAGAGGTTATATTTTATTAAAGATATAACATCAACTGATATTCTATTTATGCAAAGAGATATGATGAGAGGAGCATCATATAAAATAGTAGGGTTACCTTAGTCTTTTAGGCAATATATGTCTCTAGTGCTAAAGACAAAAACCCTATGTACATAACAATATCATTTTACAAGATCATTAAAAACATATGGAATCTTGACTACATCTGATTTAGGGAGTTTTTTTTTTTAATGTAAATAGGTGAAGTATAACAATAGCATCTGAGTGGATGAGTTAAAATTTACGTTAATAGATTTTAGTAAGAAAAGTCATAAAAGGAAGCTCTTCATAATAGCATATCAAATAAGACAAGTTTTCTATGTGTTACACCTGATTGCTAATAAGTGGTTTATAATAATTTTGAAGGAAAAGATTAAATATTAGTGATGGGAATGGAAAAGACATGGCCACTAATATTAAATATATACCTCTTTCCTCTTTGGAAATACCTTCAGTTAATTTTGAAGGCGATTTGGAAAATTTTTATGTGTGAAAAGATCATGGTAAAAAAATTTAGGTTGACAATCTTGCTAAATAAATTCCCTACTACAAGTTCAAGATATTGAAGTCCTCTATTTTCTAGTTATGCTTTTGACATAATTACTTACTTGTTAATTTGCATTTCATTAATAAAATTGCCTTTGCTTAATGTAGGTCTTATATAAAAGATGTACATCAATGATATCTTAAATATACCTAGATAGAAATATGTCTAAGATAAATTAGAAGGTAATTTTTTCCACCAATAAACTATTTCTTTGTGATGGCTATAACTATGAAATTATCATGTGTTCCTTTGCAATTTGAAATGGTAAGGCTTTTTGCCATTCAACAATGTAAATCTTGAGATATTATCTAATCTCATGTCCAAATTATATGCAATTATTAAAATGGAAAATGTAGCTTCTTTCTTAACTAAGTTGTTATGTATTGCACTTACTTAATATTGAATTGTGTTTTGTAATATGAAAGATACATTATTATCCATTTCATTTGGGAGGTTCCATAGTTATTTTGATGTTGCAGTATCAAGTTTCATTTAAGAGGTTTTATATGTGTTTTAGATAGGGGAGTAGCATAGTAGGAAGTCCACTGAGATGTTGTACAAAATAGAATGGAGAGAATGTACAAAATGAGTGGGTGAACAAATGGATAGAGACATTTTTTTAGGAAAAAGTAATACAATATCAATTATTTAATAAAATTAATGTGATATATATAACATTTCACATCGGGTTGGAAAATAAATTAATGTGGAAGTTTAATTTTCAACAATGATTATTTAATACTAATCAACAAATTTAACTTTTTACCGACAATTGAGTTACATATTCATGATGAAATGATGATTTTTTTATATAGGAATTGACAGTATCTTCCTCTTTCACGTTGATTAGTAAACCAATGTCATAAATTATTTACAACATCACTTAATACAACATCTATTAAGTTCTAACATGTAATCTGCTAAACAACTGGCATTAATAAACTATTTTATAGTAATAAAATTGTAATATCCCTGGGAGACTTTTTCTAAGAATTATTCTTAAAGTATTAAAGTAAATTAACACTTCTTAGTTAAATGTGCTCAACTCAGGGAGATTTTAGAGATGGGTAACTTCCTGAGAAGTTTTTCAAACCCTTTGATATTGTTAGAGATAAAACTTGAGTTAAAATATTATTAAAAATATGTTCAAAAGATTAGAGGAATTTTGATAGAGTTTAACTCGATTTTAGGAGCCCGGGTGAGCCGAAATTCAATAAAATAAGTCCGGAACTGATATAATTCAATCTGGATTATTTAAATTCCTTTTGGGATGATTTGACATATTTTCTAAAAGCCCAAATTGAGTTTTTAAAGGTCTAAAACTATGCAGCCTAATAAAAAAATTTAGGAGGAAGGTCAAGGATAAAGATGAAAAAAGTGAGGAGTATTTTTGTAACAAAAGTTTTGTCTCTAGACTTCTCTTGAATTCTCTCCATTTTCTCTATTTTTATGGTCATTTTTAGTAGCAAAAAACGTGTCCGTATGCTGGTTAAATAATCAACAAAAAATTGTTAAAGCAACTCCACATATTTAAAGATGATTGGTTTATATTTTGACTTATAAATTTAACCTTTTTCTTGGAACTCTTTTCACCACTTCTAAACAGAAATTTTTTTTGCATTCTTCTTCAACAAAAACCATGGCTCTCTCTCCATATTAGCCAAATTTCAAGCTCACTTTTAATTCCTAAAATATTTTTACAAGAAAATTTCCTATAAGATTTTAAAAGGTAACTATGCAACTCCTTCCTTTCTTCATGCCTTCATGGAAGATCTTCTTCAAAGTTCTCTAAAATTTGATTTATTATTTTGACAAGAGTTTAGCTGCCTCTAAGGATCCTCTAGCAAATTAGAAGGCATAAAACTTAGGGTGAGTAGTAGCTCACTTGATTTTCCATTGAATTTTGATTACAAATTTGCCAATATTACTTTCTCGAATTATGATTTCATGAAGTTAGGTGTGTGGCCATGCAATGAAGGCATGGTACTGAAAACTAGTATTCTTAAGTTGTATTTGAAGATATTAGAACAATATTAGTATGAATGAATGATTAAATTACCATTTATTAAGCCTTAAGTGTAGATGGATTAGAAAGAGTCTAGAAATTATTTTGTTGATTTTGCTTCTAGAATTCCTAAAAATCCAAAACTAAACCATGAATTTTAGGGATATGCTAGCACCTCTTAAAAATTCAAAACCACCTATTTCCTAGCCTATTATGATGTTAGGATACACATAGAATTTATTGAGAATTTTTATAAATTTGTAGAAATCTGAAAAAGGGACATTTCTATACAAAGGTGCAACTCGCCCAGAAACAAGACGTGAATAATTTCACTTCTATTCTTGAGTTAATTGTGGCACTAAATAATTAGTAATCATAAAAATTATTGGATACTCTTCTATGTGTTGTTAAAATATAGTTAAATTTCGTGACAATTGAAACTCATTTTCCTGGTGAATAAATTCACACAAATTTGGAACTCCAGTGTTGCCAGAGATTGAAACTGCTTTGGAAGGGCATGATTCACGAATTTTTTAGGCTGATTCTCTTAATTAATTATGAAACCTAAGGACTCATATTTGTCAATTAATGTGTTAAGAACATCATATAATTATTTGAGAAATTTTAGAGGTGTTTTAGAAGTCATAAAAAGTCTCTTGTTGTAACATACCATCTGCTGCCCTATTCTAGAATCTAAATATGAACAGTATTTTTGAATGAATATTTGTAAAATACACTAAGTATTTAATGCTTAAAAATACATTATGATGATATTAGAATATGATTGGAACAATGTGTTGAATTATTTTAATTATTTGAATGTTCTTTAATGGTATAGAATATAGTGATAGATTAGATTGAGTTATGGAATGTTAAATGTATTGAAATTGTGATACATTATAGGAATATGCAGTGATTTATACTCTTTAATGTTTAATGTGAAATCTATACGTGTTACGTTGACCAAGGAAAATAAATTAGGATGTTAATAGCTAATTAATATTAACCATATATTTATTCTATCAGATTGACATGATTTTACCTTAATTGGCACAAAAAGTCTTTCATGGCTCATACGACATTAAAAATGTGATATGTGGGATGAAGAATTTAGCTTAATGGCTTGCAGCATCCTTCTAAAAGAAGGATAGGAGTGGCAAGAAGTGGAAGAAAAATGTTGGAGGTGAGTGGGATAAGATTGGCTCGAAGAAATAAGGAGAAAACCTGTATTCCATACTAGTCATATCTGTTAATGTAATGTTAATATATAATGCATATGATATATGGTAATTATTAAATATGAATAAAGCTAAGTATATGGAAATTTATCTAGTCTTTCTAAATTCGTATCAAAAAGAACTAATCAGGGAAAACCATGGGAATAAAGATTGAGTAGCTACTCACTGAGTATTTTATATACTCACTCGTCTTTAATGTTGTTTTATTTTATAGATAAAGAATAAGGAGTTCCAGCGGAGCACTAATACATTGCATAAAACTTTCTATCTCCATGAGGCATTGTGTAACCAAAGATTAATATATTTGAGTTGTCCTCTGTGCAGTTAAAGTTTATGTATATGATAAATAATTTTATTGTTCTACTGTATATTAATATCATGTATTAACTTTTTTATTGCACGTGCAATGCAATTTACTTTACTTATATTATTTGATGCTGTCATATATTTCCTTCTTATTATAAAATAATCAGATATAGTTTCCTACAAGCTTGTAAAGATATCTAATTAGTTGGATATCAGTTAGATGTATTTACACTGGTCACGATACCTTAAATTAGGTCGTGACAAAAATACTACATTTCAACTTGATCATTTGCTTATATATGAGAGCTTTGAGTGCTTCGTGACTATATTTATTCAAAGAGAATTCTTGTTGTTGAACATTTATAATAGACATATCATTTTTTTTATACATACATATATCGAGTGTTTGATAGTGCTGAGTTAGGTAAATTTTGAGTAAAGGAAAGTATTCTTAGGAGAACAAACTTGAAATCTTTTATACATCACTTAACTAAGCTTGCACTACAAGAAAAAGAGTCTATCGCAATGACTTTTATACACATAATATTTCTTGGTCATCGCTATATAGCATGAAATTATAGAACAAGAAGGCTAAGCACCAAAAATTTATTTAATAACTTTATACCAATGACAACATTATTGGCATGGAGTAAAAATAAAATCAAAATAATTTAAACTTTTTACCAATAATAATGTTAAGGGTGTAGGGCATTATTTAAAATATATATATATATTCCAATGGCAATGGTCATCAATATATGGTGAGCAAATAACCATACAACTTGAAATGATAACCTGTGCATAAGAGGCACATATACCAACAATAATGTCATCGTTATAGGTTTTCTTCGAAATTGAGGCACCACAAGTTGGATCCGGTCATTTATTAAAGCTATGCCAACAACATTATCACTACTATATAATTTATGAAAAATTAAAAAAAATAAATTTTAAGCTTATACCAATGACAATATCATCACTATGGTTCCTTAAAAATTAAGACATTATAACTTAGTACCAATTTTTCATTAAATCTATATCAATAGCTAAGATTTGGCTATACCAAATGACAAAAAAAAAATGTCAATATAGACTTAAAATATAAAAATTTGGCAAAACACCATTTCCATCATTTTTTGCACATAGAGATCTTTCTTCAATGTTTCTTAGAGTTCTTAAGTAAGAATTTGTGATGTTTTCTCTATTATTTTTACCCTTTTCTTTACCTTTTTCTCATATTTTCTTACATTGGTTTTGTAAAAAGGTTAGATTGCATTATTTTTGCTTCCCTATTAGACCTTTTATTCTCTTCATTCTTGCATTGAAGTACGCTCAAATTTCTTAAATAATCTTCTTTAGCCATTAGGAATGAATGTCATAATTTGTGAGTTATGTATTTTAATTGAAAATGCTATTACATTACTATGAATATAATGGTGATTTGATATTGTGAGCTTACTATATGTAAAAGCTAGTTATAATACCTCTATTGAACTTGTAAAAATATATGATATGCTGCTAATGTAAAATTCTTTTTCTTTTGTAAAATTAATTATGAAATGATTATATTATGTCTAATATATTTCTTATAGTGTTATGTTTAAATATATTATATAATCTTGATATATTTATAGTTGTGTTATATTTGAATGTACCATAAGAATTGTGAACTTGATACATAAAATTATTAGATATAAAATATCACGGTTAGGTTTAGAGATGAATATAATAATTACTAGTGATAAGAAATCCATCAAAGAATTGATAATTTCTTAAAGAATAATATATTAACCAATGCTGCATAAAAATTAATTTATTATAATTGAATATGTGAGTGAGAATAATAAGATATTAATATGAGTAAAATTAGACTATAGTGGTAAATAAGTATTAAAATTAGGTTAATGCAATAAAGAAGAAAACATTTAATAATGAAAAGATATAAATAAAGTAATAAAAATAAAAAATTTAAATAATAAATATATTAGATAATTAAAAATTGAATATCAATTAAAAATAAAATATTTAATAAAAAAGACTTATAATTAATTTTAAGTAAAGTGGTAAATAAAATGAAATTGTTACGAACAAAATTTATGCATAATACTAAATGAGTATTGAATTTAGGCTAATTTAATAAAGAAAAATATATTAAACTATAAAAAGAAATAAACTTTAAAATTATAAAATAACAAAGGTATTAAATTGAGAAAATGAAAATATTAAATAATTAAAACAAATAAATTAATATAATAAAATATTAAGTAATGGACATTTCAACAAATTTTAAAATTTGTAGTGAATATTGAAATTTAAATTATGAAAATATAAAATAATGAAAACTTGAACATAAATTAACTGATGAAAAATTACAGAATATATATTTACAACTAATTTTTAGTAGTGAACTTTAAGAAATTAGTATGAGCAAAATATATTCATAATACTAAATCGATATAAAATTCAAAAGAAAATGATGAAGAAAATATTAAACAATGAAAAGAAATAAATCATAAAATTTTAAAATAATAAAAATATTAAATAATGTTGAAGAATAAATTAGTGTAAGAATATAGTCATTGCTAAAGATTTAAAGTTAGTCTTGATAAAGTAGTAAATATTAAGATATTAGTATAAGTAAAATTTATCCTACATAAATAAATAATAAAAGTGAAGTTAGGATAGTTAAAATTATTATAATTATAACATTACAATAATTTTAACTTTAATGCATTTACATTGTAACCTTAGATTTATTCAAGAATTGGTTAGCCATTATAAATTAACCATCTCCTAAATCCATAAATTTGGATAATTTTGGATAAATCCTTTAATTATTAATATCAATTTATCTACTCATATTTTCATGTTGTATAAATTTTATGTGTCATCCTTATTCTTTGGGCGTGTACTATATTAAAATATATTTTTCACACTTAGAGAATTATGGAGAATTGCTATTAAAATTTCTATGTTTAAGTAATGATTATATAGATAAGTTGAGATAATAACTATAGAACATCTCAAATAAGATAGGGCATTTCCTTTTAGTGTTAGAGTGATAAGTTAAATTTTAAACAAAAAATAAATATAAATACAAAATTGAATCTTATAATAATTTATCATGTTATTGACCAATAACAACATGTATATTGATAAAAGCTTAATAACTTTGCAACATCATTTATCTAATAAGTACTAGAACGATGCTATGACAATTGTCAATAGAACCAGAAACTTTATCGATAAAAAAATGTTAGTAAGATGTTAGCGTAAGAAGTGTATAAATGTGTTTTATCAAAGATGGGAGGCCATGAAGGCACATATAATAGACAATAAATTTGATCCATTTTACATGAACTAAGTTCATCATAGTAAAAAGCATGTATTGATTGTCAAGGCTGTGCATAGGGAACTTCTCAATGATATAGACAAAAAGGCTAACATTATACATGACTTTATCAACCCTTATGTCACTAATTAAATAATTAAGAACAATAGAAATGGGAATAAAGACGCCACAGGGAGGGGAGCACATTTCCTAGCTAAAGCTCTAATAAGCTATTCGTAAAAATCAAAACAAAATTGTATCCTGGTAGCACAAACTTTTTATCATTGAACTTTGTAATCAAACTTATGCATTTGAAAGTGTTATATAAGTGAACTAATGAGCCATTCAATTCTTTTTTGAAGTTATTGAAGAAAACACTTCCTAAAGAGAACAAATTGTTAAGAACACATTACAATGCAAAGAAATAGCTTAATAAATTAGGATTGTGGTATAAGTTAATTTATGTCTACAAGTATAATTGTGCACTTTTCAAGAAAAAGTATATTACAAGGAAGAATTATCCAATTTATTGGGAGAATCATTAGGTTAATAAAAATATAAAAAGAAAAAAAGTGCCTCACAAAATACTAAGGTATTTTCTATTAGCCCTTAGGTTGAAACAATTGTACAAATTGAGCCATATGGCAAAATATATGAAGTAGCATTATACAGAAGGATTAAAAGAGGATAGGGTCATACGATATCCTATTGATAAAAAAGCTAAGTAGGATTTCAAAAAACGCTATCTTGTTTTTTCCATGGAATCGAAGAATGTTCAACTAGGTTTATGCAAATATATTCAATCATTTTAGTGATATAAGTATGTTTTATAACATATAGTTAGTGATGATAATGACTTACAATTTACCAAGATGACTTTAAAAAGTTTTATTTTTTTATGTTGACTTTGTTAATCCTTGGATTGCAATCTTCAAAAAAAGGTATAGATGTCTTCCTAAGACCACTGATAAAAAAGTTAAAATAGTTATGGAAGATAAGAGTTGAAACTCATAATGTTAATAACAATAGCATATTCAAGATATAAGTGACATTATTAGGGATTATTAATGATTTCTTGCACAAAGTAGTCTTTTAAGATAGAGTGGACAAAGGTATAGAGCATGCTTGACTTGCTATGAAGATACCGCATCAATACAAGTTAAAGGAAAAACAATCTATGTTGGTCATTGTCACTTTCTTCTGATGTTTCACATGTTCTTAAAAAAAAGTTTAATCGCAAGACTAAGAAAGGCCCCCTAGGTAGTTTACTAATGACATGATCATGAACCAATTAAGTAAATTAAGTTAGAGACTTCTTGGAAAATATATGCAATTTAGTGGAATAAAAGGAAAAAGAAGTGTTAATGAACTCAATTGGAGTAAAAAGAGTATTTTTTTTTTTTAGCTTCCCTACTAGCACACAATAAAGTTGAGGCATTGATGTTATGTATGTTGAAAAGAATATATGTGATAGTATTATAGGCACATTGCTAAGCATTGAACATAAATCAAAGTACACAAACAATGCAAGATATAATCTAGTTAACATGAATATAAGATAGGGAATAAGTTGATGAAATCACATGCTAAATATACACTCGATGATGATGACTAACAATGTTTCTATTAATTTATTAAAAATGTCAAGTGTCCTAATAGGTTTGCTAGTAATTCAAGGAAGAATGTGACTGACAATGACACTAAAATAAAGGGGAGAAAATTGCATGATTGTTATGTCATTATGCAGCTATTATTAGCATTTGCAATTTAGGCATTCATGCCAAAATAACTATCATGTCTAATTGTTGAGCTTTGCAATTACTTCAATTAAATGTGTGATAGAACTTTGAATGAGGGGGATGTGGAGAAAGGTACATTGTTCTTATTTTCTACAAACTTGAAAGTATATACCCTCCAACATTCTTTGATATATAATGCATTTGCCTAAGGAAGCACTACTAGGTGGATCCATTTTTTTTTTTAAGATATATGCATATGAGAGATACATCAAGCATGTTCTACCTTATGTCAATACAAGTATCAACTTATTTTCTTTATTAATTTACATTTGATATTATTATTGTTTTACACTTATATTTGATTATTATATGTTTTTCAATACAACAATATTTTAAGTATGTTGAAATTTCATAGATAGTGTTGCCCTCCGTGATTGCAAGTATTAAGCACATTGGAATTGATCAATACAAAGATTGGAAAAATAAGATGCATGAGCATTTCATCAAGCATAGAGGGTGATTCTATTTGCAACCTTAAGAACATAAGGTGAATGATTTTGGCCAATATCCTATCAAATCACTAAGATAGATGTTGTAGATTATTTGATTCTTAAAAGTACAGGATAAGAATGAATTAAATAATATGTTATAATTTTTTCCTTTTAGTATACTACTCTTGTAATTATATATGTTTTACTTAAATTCACAAGGGATGTGTAAGAGAAATGCACAAAACAAAGCATAAAAGAAATATAATGATCATCACAAATCAAATATCCATTATAACTCATCAACATGACAAGGTATGTTGAGTCAACATTCCTAAAATTTAATACTATCAATGATCATACTAATATTGTATACTTCTAAAAAAAATTAGCTTTGAGAAATAAGGAGACTTATGCATTATAGTCATTGATAAAGATCTTTCATGAGCATTATTCTAGATCATTGGAGGAGAGGGTGCATCCAATGATTAAGTTAATTATATAAATAATTTTATTCTTATTTTTAAATTTTAATTATTTTTTAAAACTTTACACCTATACTAACATTTTCTTTTAAATCAAGAATAAGACGTAGGATCAGGCCACTAAGTTGCAATTACAATTTGGTTTAGCCTTTTAAAGCTCGATGGCGAGCTTGACATGAATTAATAAATTTATCATTGTCAATAAGGTGTTAAATACTGTTTAAAGGCACTAAAAGAGGGTTAGCCATGGGTTTTAAAGGACTTCATATGGCAACCCTCGTAGTAACTCATCAATTGCAACTTATCCTCCAAGGCACAGTAAGATGCACTATTTCCTAAAGATGTGCAATGCTTCATTATTGAGAGTTAATAGGTAAAGAATGCCCAACAACATCACATGGACTATTAGCTACAATTATTGTGGCACCAGGCACAACAGCTCTAGGTCCTATTCAAGATTGTGCTACCTAGACTCAAAGTCATTATGCACCCTTTTGCACCGCTTCATACTCCTCACCTATTGATCGTCTATCCTCTGATATTACCTATTAGATTCATTCTGCAACTATCTCCACCTAGATCTCATTCCTTGCCTAAAAATGATAACAATGACTTTTTAGGTTTAAAGGATCTTTAGATTATATGTTGACATTTTTATTTGTAGAATATGTTGTTATGTACAAATATTATATAATTTTATTATTGTATAACATTTAGCATTTTACTTTTTATTTTTTTTAATTTAGCATCATAATTAATATAACAATAGTTTTAAATTCTTAATAATCATAAAAAAATGTTTTTGAATAATACTTACTAATAATATAGATAAAATATAAAATTAATTATTGTATAAATTTAAGCATTTTAGGGAATTTAAAAAAAGGGCTATATCAACAACACATGTCATCAAAATAGGTTGGGTCACGTCATCAAATCCCATAGCAACAACATGTGGTCATCAATACTGTGGTATTGCCATGTTACACAAATGCAACCCGTGGACACCAACTTTGATGACACATATTGCCAGGACAATATTTTTTATTGCAATGACAACTTATGTCATTAGTATAAGTTCTTATAAGCATAAACCTACGATGACGCCATGTTTCTAATAATATTGTTCTCGGGATAGACCAATACTAATGAATTTTGAATCTATATCAATGACAAATGTCATTGATATAGTCTCTCTTGCTTGTAATGTTGGTTTTGGTGAGAATAGTATAAGTTTAATAGATTATACCCTATACTTTTGAAATTATAGTGAATGAAATTATAGTGAATAATATTCTTGTAGGTGGGTGGATTTTCATAGAAGTGTACTTGCATCCTTCTATCCTTAACTTTATTTTTTGTGCTTTACTTTCAGTCATTTACCTTTGATCATTGGAACTTTTGCAATGCTTAAAAAATTGAATCAAATTGACTGATTCAATTAGGAAAATGGTGAACCGATTATATATTTGATCTAATTAGCCCTTAAAATTAATTTTCAAAAATCAATTAAAAAACTGGCAAACTGATGACAAACCAATCATAATTTGCAAGATTTAATCAGTTATTTAAAAAAAATACTATTTACCAAAATAACATTATTTTTGCTTGATGTTAGATGTATATTTAAAGTTTAATGTCTCAAATAAATAAGAAAATTACCATCTCTGTAAATGAAAATCACATAATAAGAAAAGTGGGTTTAATATTAATTTTTTGGTTATAATTTGAATTATATATGACATTATTTGACAATGTTTGAAATATTTTCATATTTTATATACATAATTTAACTTTATAATAATTTAATTACTTTTAATTTTTATAAATTCAATTTTTAATATATATATATATATATATATATATATATATATATATATATATATGTATATATTATAATTCTAATTCAACCTCAATCAAGCTATTAAATTTTAAACCACTTTTATTTTTGCTTGAATGATCGGTATAATTTTTAAAATATTTATCTTTTCTCATCTACAAAAGATTTCTGGAAAGAAAAAGCTTTTGAAATTTAAATGTCTATTCTAATCTATATATATATATAAAGTTGAAAAAAATTATCATATAATAATCCAAAAATTGCAATACAAAAGATTGAGGTTTGTGATCATTTTTTAATCTTTTATATAAGATAATCTAGTAACCTTATGCATTAAGATAATGAATTCAATCATTGTGGCCAGACTCTATTATGAATTTTTGACCATATTCTTCATAGGGCCCTTTTATCCTTTCCTTTTACAAGCTCGGGCATGAGTTGTCCCATAACAAAACCAGTTATTGTTGATACTTTCTTCTCGGTTCCTTCTCCTCCTTCGGAGATTATTTTTGTTAGCCAATTCAGCCGCTATTGGTTACTTTAACTATGGTTTGGTAGTTTTCTTCTAGGTTTACGTCATTATTATACGGTAGAGTTGCTTAACAGGACGTTGAAATTTGAAAGCTCTTTTTAGCTAATATTTTGTTAATATTTTACGTTTTGGATTTGTTCTGTAAGGATTTCTTATCCTCCCTTTTTTTTTTTTTTTTTTCTGAGGTTCTCTTCATTCTGAAGGAACTATTTTCTTATGGTCCCTCTAAAACTTTGTCCATTTAAAGTTTAAACTCAGATTCTACCATTTTAAATTGAGTCAAAATTTGCTATTCCCATAAGGTTATAACACCTAGTTCAACTCATAAGTGTTAGTTTATAAATAAGGTTTGTTGCATTAAAGTTCAGGAACCAAAAATAGACTTCATCAAAAGCACACCATATCGTAACTTACTCATAAATAAAGCCGGCAATGAGTTTCACTTATAGTTGTGGGGCCCACTTTTCCGGCAATGAGTTTCACCTATAGTTGTGGGGCCCACCTTTTCTTTCAAATACACTTACTTTCCCTGAGACTTAATTTAATTATATTCATATTTTTTTAATTTTCATAAATATACACACATCTTTTATTTTTCAATAGAAAGAAAGGTGAACATATGTTTAAATTAAAAGAGAAGGGAGATGAGTGTATATGAAATGGGAGGTTAATGCATATTTCTGAAAATAGAAATGATGTAAAGTATAATTACACTAAAACCCAAGAGATGAGCGTAATTTGTCCGCCAAATTATAAACCAGATGTGAAAATTTATGTATTCAACTTTTTTCACGAGATAATCAACCAACATCTATGAGAAGAGAAGGCCTTCAGATCCACTTCAACGAGAAGCAAAGCATTCATTAATATTGGATCAACAATATATAATATACATTTCAATATATAAATCTAGCAATTGTCCAGAAATGGCAAGAACTCTGGAAGATAAATAGAACACAAAATCCTTAGGCCTTAGGAGGAATGCATAGAAGAAGCAATAATAAACTCTACTTGCATACCTATACGAATCTGGGGAGGCCGCAGAGTGCAAACTCTCTTCCTCAAAGCATTGCAGATTCTCAAGCAAGATTGCTTCTTCTTTTTGTGACCCCAAATCAGCTTTTCTTCCCACTGGAATGCAGAAGAAAGAACAGTGCCAATGGAAATTATGGTGACCGCACATTGAAGTGGAAAAGCCATGATAAGACAAATGCAAACACCATACAGGCAAGCAGAAAATTCAGGAAGCGATGTCCATGCCAGAATCTTTGAACTTCCGCTGAGGGAGAAGGTGCAGAGACTGCGGCTGCGGTGGCATTGTTGTTCTCACCTACATGCTCGGTGGAGTCCTCATTTGACGTGTGAACATTCCGAGCAATGGAATGACAGATTTCACAGGTCCTATTGAAATTTCAACAAACAGAAAGTATTAGATGAACAAATTCCAAATTCTGATGGAATATTATTCTTAATATTGCTGAGCTGAAAGCTATACTAGAATCCCAAAAAGCAATTGTCTGAATGCAAGTCAAATGCATAATTTTGAACACAGTGGCGCAATACAAAGTTTACAAACAACTGTTGTCCGGATCTGAAGCAGGAGAGAGGGGTATAGTTCAATTGCGGCATCACTTATAACATATTGGGGACAAGGCAAGTCCTATTTTCACTAAAAACAGGATGCTCTGATAAAGATAAAAAAGGCAGACTTGGAACCATTATTTCATTGGCAATTTGATGAAATCTACATTTAAGGAGCACAATAGGAATTAAAGTGATCCTGGTAGCAATCATGAAATTTTTTGATACATCATTTGACAAACCTCTGAGCATGTTTTCTCAGAGTGAAAAGAAATGAGGATGGGAGCAAGAGCAACTATTTCCTCACTCTCGTATGTCTATTTCTCCAGATAAGTGGATGGAATTTTAGTTTTTTTTAATGAAAATTTAATTATAAATTAAAATAGACTTTTATATCAACTGATCATGGAAGACAGGTTTTTTTAAAGCTTTGCTGCTTCAAGGCTCAAGTCAGCAAAAGCAAAGCCAGATTTTTATCTCTATGCTCTACGGTTCACAAATGCAGGATTGTCTCATGACACCAGAAAAAAAATGACAAACAGCAGACTTTATTGGAAAACCAAATAGGACGAATTTAAGCAGATACCAGAAATTGTATGCCACTGACTAAGGCATCAATACAAGGATTAAGGAAGATTCCCAAATAGAACAGATTCAATTTCAATAACATCATCAGATTCTATAACAATGGAATAGCACTCAAATCATGTCCTTTGGATGGATTTGTGTATGAATTAGTTAGTTAATAAGGAATTCTTCGGCCAGCGATGAATGGGTTAAAAAATTTTATATGGCACATCAGCAAAAAATTAAAAAAATAAAAAAAATCCAAAAAGGCAAATGAATATATGGAGCTGGTCGAGGCGGGTCAAAGTGGCAAATTTCCACTTTGCCAGAGATAAAAACAGAAAAAAAAAAAAGAACTCAAATGACACAATGCAGAGATTCCTAAATTTCATAAACAGGAAGAGAAACAAAGAATCGAAGTGTTGCAGGACATGTCAGCAGAAAGATGCTTCGGCCTTTCTTTTTGCATCATCTTCTTTAAATATCATAAACTTCTTTAACTTTCCTTTCCTTTGAAGAAACAATTTCGCCTGCCTCCTTATCTTTTTGTTCTTTAAACGTCATAAAATATGCTCCCCAAGTACTTTTTCCATCATCTTCTTCAACTTTACATTCATCACTTCACTAAACAATCCACAATCCTAAATCCCAAACTAAACACTTCAATTAAAGTTTCAGATTTTTTTTTTAACCAAATTTTGCACCATCTTCTTCAACTTTACATTCAGCACTTTACCGAACAATCCATGGTCTTAAATCCCAAATCAAATGCTTCAATTACATTTTTGGATTTTTTTAACGTTCAATCACAAATTATTTTTTCACGGGGATTCCAGGCTTTTCAGCAATTATGGTGTTTTCTGGCAGTAATGAGACAGAGAAACACAATGAAGACAGAACATGTTGAGAAGTCAGAATTACATAGTTAAAAAAACAGTGTGTGTGTGAGAGAGAGAGAGAGAGAATCAGACGCTTTCTCCAGAAACATTGAAATCTAGCATGAATATCAAGTATTTTTCGATCAGAAGGGAAAGATTAATTAATCTAGCATGAAGGGAATGATAGGGTTTTGGCTCACCTATTCCCTTTAATCTTGAACCAGGTCTCAGCGCAATTCTTGTGAGCAGCAGCCAAATCATCCTTACAAGAACAACCCAATTCAATTGGGACCCCAGACTCCTGGCTATCACTCTCCAAACCCATATGACAAATCCTACAATCCCTCTCTACTTTAGCCAAATGCACCTTAATTTCAGGAACCCCACTTTCAATTTCCACCTCAACCGAGCAATCAGAAGCTGAAGATGCCCTTCTAGACTCCACACAATCCTCAGCCTCAACATCAGAAGCACAAGAAAAGGTATAATCATCATATGACCCTCCATTTGTTGAATAGAAATGAGAGTAGCATGAACCATCATCAGCATCAGAAAAGCAAACACTCACATCAGAATTCATGTCACCTTGCTCTAAATCCCTATGGGTCATCTGGATTGTCGACATTTCTGAAGACCCAAATAAGAAAAAACGATTTTCCGGAGCTCAAACCAGAAAATCAGCTCAAAATGCCTCGAAGTTTGAAGCTTTGGAGAGTTTTCAAGCTTTTAAAGTTGAGCCCTTTTGCACTGAGAACAAAACTGCATGTATAAAGACAAACTAAGAGATTTAAAGAATTAGGAATTGGATTAGGTGGCATTTCAGCTCCATTAACTTTTGCTTTAGAAACCAGAGCTTGAAGAAGGCTCGATGCTTTCTGAAGCTCCGGACTGATGAGTTGTATGGAGAATGGAATGCTCAGATTAGACAGAGAAACGGGTTGGAGCGCGAGGAAGCAAACAACAGTAATCAAGACAGAGACTGGTGCTATTGAAGGGAATGGACAGTGACACTGCAGACAAGAAACAGAAACGTGCAGTGGGCGCACAGAGAAACTGCAAGGGGATTTCATTGGTTAAAAAGTGGGACATCGAAAACAAAAGAGAAGATTAATTAATCTTAATTAATTATTAAATTAAACAAATGGTAAGGATAAAAACAGCCTTAATAATGCAGAGAGCTTGCTGAACGAGGAGGATGTGGATGACAAATAATGCAGGAACCCTTCCAGCTCAGGCTGCAGCGGAAATTATATATCCAAATAAAATAAAATGGGAGTCCCAAAAATTACCCGAAATATATCAGGTTATTAAAAAATTCTTTTTCTGTTGTTTTACTAAAATAAAAGAGTAAGTGGAATAAATGTAAATTAAAATAATATTATTTTAAAATTTAAAGTAGAGATCAATCCTCACTAGTATAGAAGTTAAGGTACTTAAAATAATTATTAACTTCTTATGAAATTTACTTTTCATCTGATCGTTGGTCTATCAGTAATTATTAAATTTTATCTTGTATATACAATTTAAGATAATCTAAACATAAATAAAAATGTAATTATATAGTTGAAATTTATTTGTATTTAAAAATTATATTTTATGTCACTTTTAAAATAAAATAAAAGTTAATTTTAAATTGATCTAAAATTTTGTAAATATAATGTACATGATAAATGTATAGAATCAGATGGTGAATTTTGTGAAAATTTTATATCATAAAAAGCTCACAATGGTGTAAATATACTAGTTTTTCTTATCAAAATTGTCTCAATTGAACCCACTTCACACTGCAAAAATTATATGAATTTAAATTTAATTTTTATTATTATAAATTAATTTTATATTATCATCTATTATATCAATACAAATTATTAAAATATTTATACCCTAGATAAAAATTATTGATTTTTTAGTAATGTATCATATTCTTATTTATCCACAATGTGAATTAAATTTAGACTGACACCATATTCATATAATTGTGAATAAATATGATTTTAACCAATATTACGAATGAAAAATACAGTTAACCGGGATTGGTATGTGTACAATTGATCATGAAATATGAAAATTAAAAAATTTCTTTTATTTCTTCCATTGTCATTTTCCCAGTATTAATATTAATATCGAAAACAATGTAAATCTTTTTTTTAATAAGAATGGAATTTAAAGCATCTTCCTGGTCGAATTCATTTTAAATTTGATGATTACATTTGTGAAGTGTGTGTATGAAATAATTTAATTAAAAATGTATCTTTTTAAATTTTTTAAAATTATCTCTATATATTAAAGGGAATGAGACGAATTTAATTATACATATTATAAAATATGTCTAAAGTTTAAAGAAGTTGAAAGAAAATAATTTATACACTGCTCATTAGAATAACTATTGCTCAGATGAAAACCAAATGTTGCTCAATATCCAAAAATGATAAATTGAAGGGTTTACAGAAAAAAATTACAGGAAATGTTTCCCCCTTTTTTCTTTTGGTAATCTGTCTACGACAATATAGCATATTTTTTTTCCAATTCTTGAAATGACAGAATGAACCTTGTTCTTCTGTCACATTAAGCTTGAGTTCTGTTCAATGAGAGGCGTAATTGGGTAAGACCAGCTGTCCTTAAAGTAGATCTCCCATGTCTAATATCTTTGGTCTGTGCCTCAAATGCTTAGTTATCAATGGAAGAGAACCAGCCAGTGTGAAGTGATCATGATCAACAAAACATCGGGGAACAGAGCTATTATCATCTACATCCTAAAATAATTCCTAAAAAACTCATAAAAAAATTTTAAGAAAATTTACGGTTTAAAGTTTCATTATTTTTAAAGGAAAAGAGAGCACTTATGTTGATATTCATGTATTAATTACTCTTTTGCTGCAAAATACTTAATTTAATCACATGTACTGTTTTACAATTTGGTCAAAGTACCAATAGTTCTAAAATCCTTGCATCCTTTCTCTGCCAATAAATTGATATTTTTTTGGATGAATTTATGACTTTTAGATTAAATAATAATATATTATTAGTAGAGCTCTTTTTTGTTCTGATGGAACTTTGAATACAGTTTCTAAAAAAAATTATTTTTATATAAATAAAGGATTTGTATGCTATTTTTGTTTATATATATATGGGTTTTTAACTTTTACTTTTTCATTTGAAAAAAAAATTATACTACTAATTTAATAATATTTATATATATAATTAAATTTGATCGACTCTCAATATTAAATATTGTACACTTGTAATGAAAATATAATAAATCATAAAAAAAGAATATAATACATCATTTAAAAAATGCTAGTAATTAAAAATTTTTAACTACAATGAAGGGGTTTTAACAATTTTAATTGATAAAATATATGAATAAAAGACGATATAAAAATAATTTAGATTGAGAATAGATGAAATTTAAAATATATATATTTACATATAATAGTATCTAATACTTAAAAAAAATAACTTATAATAGATATTATTTTTTATTATAATTCCTATTTATAAGTAATATATTTTTTATTATTTTAATATTATCACTACAAATATAAATAAACAAAATTATTTTAATAAAACATATTTAAGTTGATAGGATGACACCACATTACGAATGGATTACCTTTTTTTAAAAGTGAGACCTTGTTTATAAGTTACTCAATAATATCCATATATGAGGATATTTTATTGTCACCATAAAAATAACAACAGTTTCAGGCAGATAATATATATATATATAATAGTAATTGTGTTTGAGTCACCGCAATAATTTCTTGCTAGATTCACCTTTGCCCTTTCTTTCATATTTTATTGTTGATTTTTATTTTTTCCAATTTTAATGAAAAAAGTATAATTATTACACAAGGAAATACATAATTGTTTTTTTCAACTTCTATCAGTAAGTTGCTAAATTAGTATTTGAAAATAGAGGATACGTTAAATAATTTTAAATTTATTTTATGTCATATAAATATATTAAATTTCACTTTTTACATTAAATAAATTTGAAAAAATAAATATTATATTATATTTCTTTCAAAATTATAAATAATTTACGTAAAATTAAATTTTAAAATAACAAAATATAACATTTACTCGGTCCGACCATCCATATTCAGTTGTAGATATGTGAATATGAAACCAAAGATGAGCCACGTAAGCACTGGACCGAGAATGATGGACACCCATAACACATAGCACATGAGAAAGACTAACTGCTTTAGAGGGGCGGATGGTGGACCACACCATCAGTGGCCGTATTTGTGTGCTTTCGCGTGAAGCCATGAACATCAACACCAAAACTTATTGTTTCATAGTTAATAATTCAGCAATTTTTAAGTTGTTTTTTAGTGATGAGATGGTGTCCATTAATTTGATATTACCACAATTAATCCATTTTTAAAAGAAAAAAATTACGCATTACCCAATTACGATTTTGTCATTTTTCAACTTAATTTACTTGTAGTTTAAGTGTAAAAAATTAAAATTTACCTCTTTATTTTCTCAATCATTAAAATTTCACTTATTTAAATTACTTTTCATTCAAAATTAAATAGTAAACTCACGTCTATTGTGTAATTTCTATTTCCTTATATTTTAACTCAATTTAATATATATTCAACTAATTTTTTAAAAAATAATTTTATTCAACACTTTTTATTCCGAAATTCTAAAGTGAAATGTATATATTTTTATTAATTTACCCTTTAACATCTCCACATTAATATTGGTTAAAGTGAAAATTGATATATATATAATGATAAAATAGTATTTTTGAAAATAAGTGAAATTTATCATATCAATTAAAATAATAAGCCAACCTTATAAAATCTTATTTTTTAATAAAAGATGAACGGTCTATCTTGAGAAAATTTAAAATAATGGTTATTATTTAAAATTGACATCTATTTTTATTTACACTTTGATTTTAAATACTCATTGTCTAAAGGTAACGTCAATAGTCAATTAATTGTACTTGTGAAATATTAGGATATTGGAAACTCTAAAGATTATTTCTATTTTAATGGTTTCTTTATTTAAAATGCATTATCACTTCCAATATCAGTATTTATATCAACCAATGTTAAAATTGATATTACTTAGTCCATAAATTTTGCCTACACTCATATTTTATATTTAGGTTAAATTTGAGCATAATTTACTCATTATTTTTCATACTTCAAATTTATTAGAAATACCCTATCCATGATTCTAATGTCTTTTTCTTTCTAATAGCAAGAGGCATTAGAGAAAATCATGAATGGGTGAAAGTAGAAAACATTGAAGTCATGGAAAGGGTGCTTTCAATAAATTCAAAGAATTTTTAAATATGAATAAGTTATCCTCACATTCTACCCTTTTATTGCAAGGACTGAATGGCTATTGTCTATAAAATTTTATGGAATACTTCAACATGACAAAAATAAATTAGATCTCTTTAACAAATATGAATTTGTAACAAGGAGTTTAATCTCTTCAATATAAGGAAGTAATGGCTGTCTTATAAACCATATTAATGATGTCTTGTAGTTTTTGTGTAAATCATTATTTTATGAAAAACATATAGTGTATAATAATTTATAAATTTCATCAAATAATTATTTGTAATGTTCATGTATAATTTTTTCTAATTAATACTAATAATATTGTTAAAAAATAATTTATAATTACTATTTATTAGAAAAATGTTAGGATGAAGAAAGTTAATAATTGATTGCAAAAATTAGTATTCTTTGTTAGAAAATTGTCAAGAAATAGAAGTTCAACTAAATTAAGGTAAAAAAGAATAAACCATGTTAGTTATCTACTAAAAACTGACATGGTTTTAGAAAAAAAAAGATTGAAAGACAAAGAGTTTGATCATAAATAAAAAAAGTAATAAATTACACCAATTTTTTTATCAAACTGGTATATATAGATATAGCATAGCTTGCCTACCTTGTAATAAATAGTAACTATTTACTAACTAACTAACTTATAATAAATGATAAGATTTTACTACGGATAATATTTATGAGGTAAGAAATGAGGACATATAATAGCTTTACATATTGGTTTTAATTTAACAAACAACATTTATTTTGAAACTCAATTTCTTTAAGTTTCTCTTTCACTCTATTTTTTGTTCAAGTGGCATATAAAGATAATACACCCACCCTTATTGCATTTTAGAAAAAGCTTCAAATTTAATGATTATGAGCATCTTATCAAACTATTGTTATCTTTTGCCCTCAAATAGATTGTTATGAACAAAAGATGCTAATTATTTGATGCAATTATTATGATCATAACATTCAAAATATTTTTAATTATAAAATATTAATGGTGTATGTTATTCTTATATTCCAATTGGTACTTCAAAGAATGGATAGATAATGTTTGCAAAATATGGTGGATCACTTAAACTTTTAAAAAGTTGTAACAACAATTTTATTTTGGGGTTATATAGTGATTATGTTGTATATTGTAGTAATTTTAGTTTGTAGTTTTTATTAAATATCAAGATGCAAAAAGTTGATAATGTTGTTTTAGAAAATGGTAACTATTGTTAGATAAAAAGTTAGATCAGAAAATTGGCATACATTTAATGTGAAATAAATACTAAGCATTTACTAGTTTTTATATGCTACCAAGGATTCCACCTAAGGGGTAGGTGAATTAGGTTTTAGAATTTCATCACTTTTTAAAATCAAAATCAATTTTACAAAGATTTTTGCAATTAACTTTCACTTGGAAACAATAAGTAAATGATTATCCAATGCTCCAATCAATTTGAAACAATTATGATCAATGTTATTGGTGTGTGCATGTCCTAGGAGCTAATCATAAGATAATTATAATAACGTACAATGTATTATATTTTATTTTAGACAATATAGTTATTATATTTTGCTTCATCTTTGTGCAATTAATAACTTAATATAATAATTATTCCTAGAATAGTTTTACTATTCCTAAAATGTCTTTGATCAAGTATTATTACGAAAGAGATAGTAATAATATATCAAAATTAGTATGTATGGTAACTGATGATTGTAAATTATGAATATGTGATATCAAGTCAATACATGGGTACATTATTAGTAAATAGATGTATTAGACTGACCCGTTGTGAGAATACTACATGAGTTAACAAGTTTCATTAGCTATTCTCATGTGACTACAATAAAAGTAGTCATTTGACCTGAAGTCACTATGATTTCCTACATAAAGAGTTACATACTTTAATGTTATCCTGTGTCACCTTTAACGAGGATGACATGTAAGGTATTGATTAAGTATGTCATGAATCATACAGAGGGATATGAGTGATGTAAATAGAAATTTATTCCTCTTATATAGAAAGAGGGATATTCTTGGACCCATTGATTGAGTAAGACTAAGAAATATATGGCCATGCTCAAATGGACTAGTATATGATATTGATTATTTGTTTAAGTTAGTCTACTTAGTATTAAGAAATATGGATCGAACATTGACAAGAATGACACACTACATACCTCTAGTTCGATTTGAATATCATTACAAAAAGAATTGTATTGTAAAGTGTTGTTCACATATTAAATGGATATTAAATCATAAACATTCTTACTACTTGAATGGTAATGATGTATTATTTGATACCAATCACTATTTATAGTCCATTGATAAGTCATTATCAAAGTAGTAAGAACTTACAAAGTTACACAAAAGAAGTAGAAATGAGACAATAGTTAATTAAACTTTAATTAAATTAAAATTTTATTAATTAGACCTGTTATTTAGTACATATATATATATATATATATTACTAAAGTAATAATATATATTATTCATGTAATATATAGTATATTATATGATATTATTTAATACTAAAGTAATATCAGATAATTATACTATTTGATTATCTAATAATATTAGATAATTATATTATGATATAATATTATTATCTAATAATATTTAGTTATTAATATTATTAAGATAATATTAGATAACTAATACATAAGGCTAATCTCAATATTAGAGAACTAATAGATAAGGCTAATCTCTCCTTACTCTCATCGTGATAAGGATAAAGTTTTTGCGATTAAATAAAATTAAAAAGAGTTTAGGTAGTTTCCTAGTAAGACTAGAAAAATGGCATGTCCTAATTCTATAAAATGGAATGTAGACATCACTTTGAGGATAATACAAAATTACCACCAGATTGAACCAAAAATGCATTAAAACCTCAACTTTGCATGAGAGAAATAGATTCTAGTAGATTCGTGGGAGGTTAAAAGGTGGTTATTTACTTCGTGTGAATACTATAAAAGCATAATTGGTTAGTTGTGCTTGTAATTCATGATCTATACTTCAAAAGGTAATCTTATAAACATAGTTTTTAATCTATATCTATACACATTGATTTTGGGAAGGCTTCACATAAATTTGAAAAATCTATTTTTCCACAACGTTATATGATATATGTAAAACCCAACAAATGTAACAACAACTTTAACAGCCAAAACATAGTATAATGCAAAGAAATATAAAAAGATAGGGATAGAGAAAATCAAGTGCTATGACTTATAGTAGTTTAGCTTTGAAAATATAACACTCTAAGAAGTTTATCCATTACTAAGCCTATCTAACTTAGATTTACAAGAATTCATTATCTCTTCAAGTCTAATAGGCATTTGAAGAAACCTTTACAAAGTCCATTAATTTATAAGCCAATTCTTTTGAGATTCCTCTCTTAAAAAGTATTTTGTCAAAATATTCTATACTCTTGAATATCTTAAAAATACCTTACCTTAAAACATAGCAAATGAGTGTTTAAAATCTAAAAAGTAAGATCGCAAATTCTCAAAGTTTGATTACACAATAAAGAGCTAGAAGAGGAAATTTGAATCATATTTCTTTAAAGGATTTGAATCATTGGAGAGTAAAAAGATAATATATATATATATATATATATATATATATATATATATATATATCAGTGTAATAGTAAGAGCTTAAATTGTATGTTTAAATTCAAGTTTAAACCTTTAAATAGAAGTTGGGAAACTATTAGTGTTTGTTACAACTTAAAAAAGTCATTATAGACATATTAGTGCTTAAGCAATTGCTTCGTGAAGTGATTCTTGGGCTTTGAAAATTTGAAAAAATACAAAGGGTGAAGCACTTCTACCTACACTAGAAACTTATTATAACAAGTGAAGCGCTTCCTTAAAAATAAACATATGTTTTAAAATAAGGCACTGGGAAGTAGTTCTCATGGCCATGTTAGAAGGGGAAGTACTTTATGAAGTTGTTCTTCCTGTCTCCTCCCCAACAAAACTTCTTTTTGTAAAATATCTTATTTTCAAACACCATTTTGAAACCTTTTGATCATACCTTAAAATCTTTAACAATTTTATGCAAAATTTCTTTACAAAAGAATATTTTAAGATAAAAAATAAAAACTAAGTTTTTGTCCCAAATTTTCAGTTCCAAAAGTAGAGGAAATTTTAATATAATTAAATTTTAAAATGATTTTCTCTAATTCATGATTTTAATCTTTAAGCATAATTTCCTTTTTTACAATTAAACCTAAGAAAAACAATTCCTAACTATGGTCTTCAAAGTTTTTCAATTTAATGCTTGAGGTCTAATGCACTAAGTGATCCTAAATCACATTTAAACATCTTAAAATGTGTTGTTATTGTCAAAATTAACATTAAAATGGGACTAAGGCTAATATTATAAAATTATTCCTTGAAAGGTAAAAAAAATTATGGTTTATGATATTAGTTTTTAATTTATAATTGATATTTAAAATTCTATAGTAGAATAACATCATTTTGTCATGTTGTTGGGTTTTAATTAACCAACCAACATGAAAACTTAAATCTTGACATAAGTTTAAAATAAAAAGAGTGAAACTATGATAGTATTTTGCAAATTTTTTTAGGAAGCTCTTTGAACTCTAAAATGATTCTCTTTACTAGGGTATGCTCCTATTTCAACCTTAAGATGATTCTCTTTAGTTTTATATTTATGCTTACCAATTATTTTGCAATAATGAAAATTTTCTAACCTTTCACTAAATCTATATGATTGCGCACTCACTATAAAAGCATCGAATATAAAAGTAAGAATTTTTTTAATTTTTGTGTGTTTATTTGTTTATTCTTGTAACTTAGTTTTTAGTTTCATAATTGATCATGTTTTATTATTTTTCATTTTGAAACATCATTTACAGGTTTATATAGGTAAGAAATTTGATTTCATTTATCTTTATTGGTATTTAGTGGTATTATCTACTATTTATTTATATGAAATATGTAATATTATATATCAAATTTTGATAAATATTCATTACATTTACAAGTATTAGACTCAAGTGTGCTTTTTTAAGAAATGTCTACCTCACATATTAACTAATATGTATTAGATATAAACTTTTCACTATTTTTATTTTTTTATAGTCTTTAAAATTGTTGAAATTAGGAGTTATAGTGCCATTAGAGCTATTAAGTGTTAGAATGGATTAGGTAGGAGAAACTACAAGAAATTATTAGTATTAAGAGGAACTAGGTGAGGAGATTGAATTGTGAATAGGTTAGTTTTAGGAGAAAGGTATGACATATTGTATTAGTTATTTTATAAACAACTAACATTTAATGTTTTCTAATAAAGGTTTCCAAATAAAGAAACAACGACAATTTTTATACATATAGAAATTGACATTATTATACATTTTTCATGTCCATTTATCTGATATACGATGTATAATGTATTAAATGACTAACATAGAATAACAATTCTATAGTAATGATAAGACAAATCTTCAATAAAATTAAAGCTTTTTTAAGATAAATTAGTTTTAAATAAACATTAAATTGAATTAAAATATGAGGAAGTAGAAATCATGTATAATGGATGTTAATTCCTTGTTAAACTTTTTATGAAAAATTATTCAAGTAGGTGAAGTGTTAACTATCAAAAGCATGTGTACATAAATTTTAGTACTTCAATGAACTAAGTAAAAAAAATGTAAAATCACGTACTAGTAAAGTGAATTTTACCCTTAAAATAATGAATTAAAGATAAATATTCATAATTAATTTAGAAAATTAGTTAAAAAAACATATTTTACAACCTAACCTTACACAATAGTTTCTAATATAAGAATTTATGATACATGTCTAATTGATAGAAGAAAATTAGGAAGGTATTTGTAGGACAATAACAAATTATGACTTAAAATTTTGAGGATAAAAAATTTTTAAAAATTAAGGAGAATTAAATAATTTTTTTGAAAAGATTCATAAGATATATAATACTAAATACTAATATATGAATTTTTAAAAAAAAATTAGAAAATTGTGACCACTCTTATTTCTCTACCAAACCTGGCCTCTTCTTTTGAATTTTTTAGTTACATGTTTTTAATGGAGAGGGAAATGCAATACGTAAATGGAGCCGATTGTCATGAATCGAACACTTCCCTAAGTGTAGTCATGCAACACTTAGCTAATCCAAACCCCTTTGGTAGCTAAGTAAGCCTAATTGTCCTTAAAACACCTTAATACCTTCTTGAAATAAGTTAGAAAGCTTGATAGAAGACACTTAAGAGTTTGAAAGAATGCTTAAGAGAACTTTAATTACTTTCTAAATGAATGATACAAATGAAGGCTATAAGCATATATATAGACTAGCTCTAGGTTCTAGAATATTCTTACCTCCTTAATGGACAGTGGAGATCAAGTGTATCCAACGACCTAGATTTATTTTCTAGAATATTCTCCTAGATATTTACAAGAATATTTCTAGAAAACCCTAGTTACAGATTATTCTAGAATATTCTACAATTGTCTAGTGTTTTATAGAGATTTCTACATAGTTCCAAGGTTTTCTACAACTATCTAGAAGTTTCTGGAAGATTCTAAAATTCTTCGAAAGCCTCTAGAAACTTCTGAAATTCTTTGGAAACTTTTGAAATTCTTTGGAAACTTTTGAAATTCTTTGGAAACTTTTAGAATCATCTAAAAGCTTTTGGAATCCTTTGGAAGCTTCTAGAAATTTTTAGTATCTTTTGGAAGCTTCTTGAAGTTTTTACAATATTCAAGAGTTCTTTAGATTTTTTTGGAAGGCTATGGAAACTTCCTAGACTGAAATCTCATTCACATTTCTAGCCAGAACCTTGTTCACATTATCCATTCTAGTAGGTTCTCACACTCTCCCCTACTTATTCTCATGATGTCTTCATCGCTTCTTCCTTTTGGTATTTCTGGATGAGGGTCTTAAATTGCCACAAAAGGGTTTTCATCTTCCCAGCTAGCCTCTTCCATAAGAATCCCTTTCCATTTCACCAAGTATTCATGCTTTGGTAATATGCCACACTTCCTCTTTACTCTATGATTAAGTATTGCTTCAGCCACCTTTTCATGTGATGCAATAATAGTTGGTGGTGCACGGGATGACTCACCTCTTGTAAGGTTTTTCTTATCTTCATGATATGGCTTTAGCAAACTCATATGGAATACAAGATGAATCTTGAGTTTTAGAGGGAGCTCCATGCAATATGACACTTTCCCTACCTTTTTTTGACAATGGGAAAAGGTCCCTCATACTTTCGTAGCAAGCCTTTATGCAAGGGTCTAAAACTTTTAAATTTTTATAGAAGAAGTCTCACCATCACCAAGTCACCCACTAGGAACTCTTGTGGCCTTCACTTCTTGTCTGCCTACTTCTTCATTTTCTGGGCTGCCTTATCAAGGTATAAGCGAGCAATATTAGCTTGCTCCTTCCAATCCTTGGCAACCTTGAATGTGTTAGGGCTACTTCCTGTGTACTTGGATTCTAAAGTGAGAGGAGTGATAGGTTATTGCTCGGTGACAACCTTAAATGGGCTATTTTCTGTAGCTTCACTCCTTTGGAGGTTATAAGAGAATTGAGCCACATCCATTAACTTTGCCTAATTCTTTTGGTTGGCACTCATAAAGTACCTTAGATATATTTCTAACAAAGCATTCACCCTTTCCATTTGCCTATCAATTTGAGGGTGAAAACTTGTAAAGTAGTGAAGATATGTCCCTAATAATCGAAACAATTTTGCTCAAAATTTGGCAGTAAGGTGAGGATCTCTATCCAATATGATTATGTAAGGCACACCCTAATACTTTACTACATTCTTGAAGACTTGGAAGCTAAATCAGTCGTGCAATCTTTAGGAGTAGGGATGAAAATCCTATATTTTGAGAATTTGTTCGCTACTACAAGTATGGAGCCAAACCCTTCAGACGTAAGCAAGGTGGAGACAAAGTCTAATGTGACACTCTTCCAAGGTCTCTCAGGAGTGGATAGTGGTTCTAATAATCCTACAGAGATTTGTTGTTCATTCTTATCTTGTTAGCACACCAAGTATGTGTGCACATAAGTTTCCACATCATCCCTTAGTTAAAGCCAATAGTAGGCACTTTTTAGTAGTGCTTTTGTTCTCCTTTAGCTAGGATGATCAGCCCATTTAGTATTATGGCATTCTTGTATTAGCTCACACTTAAGGTTTTTCTCATTTAGGCACATACAAGCATCTCCTTTTAGTATAGAGCAAGCCATCCTCGATCTAAAACCATCTTGTTTTCCCTTCTTCTGCAAGGGCTATAAGATTCTTAACCACAATATCTTATTATAACCTTTGCTTGATTTTTTCAAGTAGATCTCCTTCAGGTTTACTCATATGAGCCAATTTAGCTTTTGACTTAGTGCATCTGTAACTAAGTTTGTTCTCCCAAGCTTGTACTTTATAGTATAGTCAAACTTTGCCAAAAAGTCTTGTTATCTAGCTTATTTAGGAGAGAGCTTCTTTTATGTTTAGAAATAGCTAGTGGCAACATTGTCTGTTAAGATAGTGAATTTTGCTTTTAACAAGTAGTGTCACCATACCCTAAGGCAATGCACAATGGTTGTTATTTCCTTTTCTTGCATGGTGTACCTTCTTTCTATGCTATTTAGCTTCCTACTTTCATAAGCAATAAGGTGACCCTCTTGCATCAACACTCCACCTATGGCAAAATCTAATGCATTCATGTGTAACTTAAAAAGCTTAGTCATAGCTACTAAGCATAAGACTGGCTCCTTCATTAATGCTTGTTTAAGTTCTTTGAAAACTTATTGACACCTTGTATCCCATTTTTAAGGTCGGTTCTTCTTGAGGAGATCAGTAAAAGGTTGCCTTGGAAGAGTAGTCCTTAATAAACTAGCCATAATAGTTTATTAACCCAAGGAAAGATCTTAACTCCGTCATCTTAGTTAGTGGCTTCCATTCTTTGATGGTCGTATCTTACTTTTATCTATTAATAACTTGTCATCTCTTATTTTATGGCTAAGAAAGAGAACTTCTAGTTGAGCAAATGAACATTTCTCTTTCTTGACATAGAGCTCATGTTCTTTCAATAACTTGAACATAAGGCAAAGGTTCTCTACATGCTCCTTTAAAGTGTTACTATAGATGACAATATCATCCAAATACATTACCATAAATTTATCCAAGTATAGTTTGAAGATTTTGTTCATCAATGTGCAAAATGTGGTAGGTGCATTAGTGAGACCAAAGGGCATGACAAGAAATTCATAGGAGCCATAACTCATTACACAGGTGGTTTTATACTCGTCCCTAAGAGCAATCCTTACTTAATAATATCCCAACCTTAGGTCAAGCTTGGAGAAATACCTTACTTTGCCACGTTAATTGAACAAATTTGCAATCAAAGGAATGAGATACTTATTCTTGATGGTAATTTTGTTGAGTGCCCTATAGTCAATGCACATATGCAAGGACTTATCATGCTTCTTTTGGAATAGCATAGGTGTGCCATAAGGAGCTTTAGAAGGTCGAATGTACCTTGTTTCAAGTAACTCATTCAATTACTTCTTTAACTTTTCTAGTTTAAGAGGTACCATTCTATAGGGAGCCATAATGGGTGGCTTGGCTCTAGGCTCAAGGTTAATCTTGTGATCTACCTTTCTTCTTAATGGTAGATGCTTAGGTAGCTCTAGTGGCATCATTTCCTTAAACTCTTTTAATACTTAAACAATTTCTATAGGAACATCCTCCTTTAGTTAGGCAGGAGTCTCTTCTTTCAAAGCTGTAAGGTAAGTTAACTTTCCTTTCTTCACTCCTTTGCTCAGTTGCATAGCAGAGAGCATTTGTGGCCCTACCTTGATTGTTACAGGAACTATGCAAAGAGACTTATCTTACAGAATGACCATCGATCGAAGGAAAGGAATAGGAATTGTCTTCACTCTATCAAAAAACTCCAAGCTTAATACTAGCTTGAAGTCATCTATGGCCATTATGGAGAAGTCCACCCTCCCCTCCCATAAGTTAACATGAACTTGTACCCCATAGGTAATTCCTTTCATAAGCTTGACGGTATAGTTCACAACTTTCAACTAACCACCTTCCTTAGAGACTTTAAGGCCAAGTCTTCTAGCTTCATCAATCGACATAAAGTTGTGCGTAGCACTAGTGTCAAGCATAGCTTTTATGGGCTTTCCTTCAAGCATCATATCCACATATATAAGCCCTTTCTTGAGTGGCTCTTAAGGTTGTTGGGCATGAGTAGCATTCAACATTTGCAATGTGCCCATTTGTGATTGTGCGTCTAGCTTCTCACATTCCTCAATCATGGCATTTAGGGAATCGCACATTTAATGGTGACCACCATAAAGGAAGCACTTATTTCTAGGTTTAAGATTATCTCGTCTATTCTTGTTGCCATGTTGCTCATCTTTGCTAAAGTTGGCACGATCACTTCCTCCTTTTTGCTTTTACCCATAGTCTTCCTCCACCCTTCCCTTTAAATTTTTTGCTTTGGCTTAGAGTCACGAGGTTGGAAGTAGTCGACCAAGAATTCCGCGGCAATAATGATGGTAGCAAGGTCTTGTACACTTTTTCACCTTAACTCCTGTTACGTTCAAGGTTGTAATCCATCCATAAAGTTGAAGAGAAGTTCTGTTATAGGCATGTCAAGGAGTTTAAGCCACAAGGATGAAAATTCCCTTATGTATTCTCGGATAATGCTTATTTACTTCAAGGCTTTCAACTTCTTTCTTGCCAAGTATCCCTCATCTTCAAGATAGAATTACCTTCTAAGCTCTTTTTTAAGTTCATTTCATGTTGTTATAGTGTTACCTTGCTCCCTCTCACTTTGCTTCATTCTATACCATATCATAGCATCATTGAGTAAATGTAAGGAAGTAACACGCACCTTAACTTCATAACCAACTTTCGTAGCATCGAAGTATTATTTCATGCCCCATAGAAAGTTATCAATTTCCTTGGCATCCCTTGATAAATGCATAATTTCACTCAAATTCTATGTGTTTTATCACTTATTTACTTAGTATCTTGTGCAAATTAATTGAAAAAGGGTACTTAAATGCTCAATATTTTATTTTCAGGTTTTGAAGTGACACATTTGAGCAGTAGAAAAGGATTCGGAGATAAAACCTTGCAAATTGTGGAGAATCGAAGCAAAGTTGTTCACCTGACAAAGAACACGGGGTATGGGAACCCCGTGTGTAAGGCCGTGTATCTTTCTGGAATGCTTTGAAACTTCACTGAGCTGCTCGCAGAAGAACACGGGCCGTGTCATACCCCGTGTACCATACTGCCTGACACTTTGTAAGTAAACACAGGGAGTGTCATACCCAGTGTATCATGCTGATCAACCTTCGCAGAGAAACATGGAGTACCACACGGGCCATGTCATACCCCGTGTACATTACCCGTATAAGTTTTGTGCGAAAAATCAAGAGAGAAGGGGGGAGAACTGAAAATTTGAAAGGGGAGCCATGAGTAGAAACCCTAAGAGAGACCCAAACTCACCAAGGGCAACTGTTAACCGTGGATTCAAGCAAAGGATTGAAGATTCAAGTAAGAAATTTGTAGAGCTTTATGATTTGTTTGAATTCCCTATCTGTTTTCTGGTTTTCTGCAAATTGTGTAATGACTTCACACTAAACCCTAGTGCTTAGCTAGGGGTAAACTTGTTCATGGATTTATGGATTTGATTTTTATATAATCTAGCTTGATTTATGATTTGATTATGCTATTTTATATTTCTACAGTTCAATACTTCTGGAAAATTAGATTTGTGTGATAGATTAGTTAATTCTAGGTTGGAATGACCAATTAATTAATCAGACCTTGCATGATCATTGGGAATATCAATTAGACTTAGGAATTAAGCTAATTGGATTCTTTTGCACAGGATGAAATGTCTAAGAATGGATTCTAAAATAATGTTAAAGCAACCTAGATGAGTGATTACTAGAGAAATTCTGGGCACTTAATCTTTTGGTTAGTAGCTAATAGCCTTGCAATGAGGTATAGCTTATTTTTTATAATCCAGCAATCTAAATTAATAGTAAACCAAGTTAGAGGATTATCTTCATTCCATAATGAAATGAACAAGGGAAACCTAAAGCTGAGTACGCTTTTATCTCGTTTGAATTAAACCTTTTTGATAACTAAGCTCAGTTTTGCATTTTACCTTTAATACACAATATCAATTGGTATACCTAGATAATTTACCTCGAAATTCAGTTAGTATTCAACATTCAATTCTTGTGGAGACGATATCTTTTATACTATTACTCGACTAAACCTGTGCACTTGCGAGATCACATCAAGTTTTTGGCATCGTTGCCGGGGATTGCAACTAGTTGACATTAACAGAAACTTTTGAGTGAATTAGACTAGGCAATTCATTTTCTTTTTAGTTCTTGATTTATCTTGTTCTGATTTTCTTATCTATATATAGTATTTCTTTCTTATTTTGTTCTGTTCGAGTATTATCTACTCTTTTTGCAAGAAATCTTTGTATATGCAAAGGAGAAATCTTGAAGGAATTCTTGACTTAGACCCAGAGATTGAAAGAACTCTGCTTAGGAGAAGGAGAGAGCAAAAATCAATACATATCCAAGAGGGAATTAACCTTGAACCAATGCTTGAAGACATGGATAATAGATCTCTTAGGGAATTTGCAGCACCCGACGCCACTGGGCTTCAATCCAGTATAAGAAGGCCTGCTGTTGAGGCTAACAATTTCGAATTGAAGCCAGCTCTTTTATCTATGGTGCAGCAAAACCAGTTTGGTGGATTACCAATGGAGGATCCCAACCTCCATATTCAAATTTTCTTATAGTACTGTGATACAATCAAGATAAATGGTGTAGCAGCGGATGCCATCAAGCTTAGACTCTTCCCATTCTCCTTGAGGGATAGAGCAAGGGCGTGGCTACACTCTTTACCAGCAGGATCTATCACAACATAGGAAGAGCTACTGAGGGCTTTTCTGTCACGATATTTTCCTCCAAGCAAGACTGCTCAATTAAGGAATGAAATCACCACATTTTCTCAGAGAGAAGGGGAGTCTCTATTTGATTCTTGGGATAGATATAAGGAACTTCTGAGGTTGTGCCCACATCACGGGCTAGAGAAATGGCTAGTTCTCCATACTTTCTACAATAGTTTGAATTATAATACTAAGCTCACTGTGGATGCTGCTACTGGAGGTGCCTTGATAAACAAAAGATTGGATAAAGCATATGATTTGATTGAGGATATGGCTTTGAACCACTACCAATGGTTAAATAAGAGGGGATCTTTAAGGAAAGCTCCAGGTAAGTATGAATTGGACGCTTTTAATCATTTGTCAGATAAGGTAAATGCATTAGGAAGTCTAAGTAGCAAAGTAGATGCACTTATAGCTAAGTGACAAATGCACAATTGCACATAAATTTTATGAGTTTCATCACTTATTTACTTAGTATTTTGTGCAAATTGATTGAAAAAGATACTCAGATGCTCAATATTTTATTTTCAGGCTTTGAAAGGACACATATGAGCATTAGAAAAGGATCCGGAGGTAAAATTATCCGAATTGTGGAGAATTGAAGTAAATTTGCTAACCTGGCAAAGAACATGGGGTATGGGAACCCTGTGTTGAAGGCCGTGTATCCTTCTAGAATGCTTCGAGACTTCACCGAACTGCTCAGAGAAGAACACGGGGTAAAACACGGGCCGTGTCATACCCCGTGTATCATACTGCCTTTCACTTCTCAGATCAACACAGGGGGTGTCACACCCCGTGTACCATGCTGACCAGCTTTCGCAGAAGAACACGAGGTACGACATGGGCCGTGTCATACCCCGTATACATTACTACTTGACACTTCTGAGAAGAACACGGGGGCGTGTCACACAACGTGTATCGTGCTGCTTAACTTTCGCTAAGAAACACATGGTACAACACGGGCCGTGTTGGACCCCGTGTACATCGCCAATATAAGTTTTGTGCGAAATTTTGCAATAGAGAGAGGAGGATAGGAGGAAAAATAGAGAATTAACAAGGAGAGCTGCTAGGAGAAACTCTAGAAGAGACCCAAACTCACCAAGGGCACCTTCTAAGGTGGATTCGAGCAAGGAATTGAATATTCGAGTAAGGAATTTGTAGATCTTCATGAATTGTTTGAATTCCCTCTCTGTTTTCTAGTTTTCTTCTGATTTTGTAATGTTTTCACACTAAACCCTTGTGCTCAGCTTGGGTGAACTTGTTCATGGATTTATGGATTTAAATTTTATATAATTTAGCTTAATTTTCTGTTGATTTATGATTTGATTATGCTGTTTATGCTGGAACAAGCCAATATATCCGGAATGTTGAATTTATGTTATGGATTAATTGATTCTAGGTTGAAATGACCAATTAATTAATCGGACCTTGCATAATCATTGGAAATATCAATTAGGCTTAGGAATTAAGCTAATTGGATTCTTTTGCATAGGATGAAATGTCTGAAAATGGATTCTAGAGCAAGTTAATGCAACCTAGATGAGTGATTACTAGAGTAATTCTGGGCACTTAATCTTTTGGTTAGTAGCTAGTAGCTAGTAGCTAGTAGCCTTGCAATGAGGTATAGCTTAATTTAGGTAATCCAGCAGTCTAAATTAACAGTAAACCAAGTTAGAGGATTACATTCATTCCATAATGAAATGTACAAGGGAACCTTAAGCTGAGTACGCTTTCATTTCATTGAATTAAACCTTTTCTTGATAACTAAGCTCTATTTTACATTTTATCCTAATTCACATTATCAATTGATACGCCTAGATAATTTTTCTTGAAATTCAGTTAGTATTCAACGTGCAATCCCTGTGGAGACGATAATCTTTTATACTATAACTCGACTTAACTCGTGCACTTGCGGGATTGCGGTCAAGTTTTTAGCGCCGTTGCCGGGGATTGTATCCAGTTGATATTAACAGTAAGTTTTGAGTGGATTAGACTAGGCAATTCATTTTCTTTTAGTTCTTAATTCATCTTGCTCTAATTTTCTTATTTTTATATATAGCATTTCTTTCTTACTTTGTTCTGTTCAAGTATTACCTATTCTTTTTGTAGAAAATCTTTGTATATGCGAAGGAGAAGTCTTGAAGGAATTCTTGACTTAGACCCAGAAATTGAAAGAACTCTGCTTAGAAGAAGGAGAGAGAACAAATCAGTACATATCCAAGAAGCAATTGACCTTAAACCAAAAATTCAAGAAATGGATAACAGATCACTTAAAGAGTTTGCAGCACCCGACGCCACTGGTCTTCAATCCAATATAAGAAGGCCTGCTGTTGAGGCTAACAACTTTAAATTGAAGCCAGCTCTTTTGTCCATGGTGCAGCAAAACTAGTTTGGTGGATTACTAATGGAGGATCCCAATCTCCATATTCAGATTTTCTTAGAATATTGTGATACAATCAGGATCAATGGTGTAGCAGCGGATGCTATCAAGCTTCGACTCTTCCCATTCTCCTTGAGGGATAGAGCAAGGGCTTGGTTACATTCATTACTAGCAGGATCAATAACAACATAGGAAGAGCTATTGAGGGCCTTTCTATCAAGATATTTTCCTCTAAGCAAGACTGCTCAATTAAGGAATGAAATCACTACATTTTCTCAGAGAGAAGGGGAATCTCTATTTGATGCTTGGGATAGATACAAGGAACTGTTGCAGCTGTGTCCACATCATGGGCTAGAGAAATGGCTAGTTCTTCATACCTTTTACAATGGTTTGAACTACAATACTAAGCTTACTGTGGATGCTACTGCTGGAGGAGCTTTAATGAACAAAAGGTTGGATGAAGCATATGAGTTAATTGAAGATATGACTTTGAACCACTACCAATGGTCAAATGAGATGGGACCTTTAAGGAAAGCTCTAGGTAAGTATGAATTAGATGCTTTCAACCATTTGTCTACTAAAGTAGATGCACTAGGAAGTTTAGGTAGTAAGGTAGATGCACTTATGGCTAAGTTTGATAAATTTCATGTTAACAGTGTAAATACAACAGGTGCTACTGACATTCCTTGTGAGATTTGTGGAATTACAGGTCATGTGGCAACAGACTGTACATTGGGGCAAGATTTCACTGAACAAGTAAATTATGTGCATAACAGTGGGTTTGGACAAAAAAATTCAAATGAACCATTTGGAAACACCTACAATCCATCATGGAGGAACCACCTAAATTTCTCCTATAAGCCCACCCAGCCATACAACACACAAACCATCACCAATAGACCACCACTACCCGGTTTCCAAAACCAATGACCCTATAACCCACCAGCTCAAACCTCTTCCACTGCTAAATTAGAAGGCCTCTTGGAGAAATTTCTCATTTCGCAAGAGAAAACTAATGAAGAATTTAGACAACATGGTAGAGCAATGGAAGATTCTATTAGGCAACTGTCTTCCAAAGTTGATTCATTGGCTAGACATAGAAAGATGTTGGAAACTCAAATAGCTCAACAAGCTTTTGCATCTTCTTTTAGAGCTTTTGGTCAACTACCTGCGCAACCTGAATCAAATCCTAGGGAGCATTGTAAGGCAATAACTCTTAGGAGTGGGAGGCTATTGAAAGATCCAAATGCCACTCAAGAAGGTGAAGAAGAGATAAGTGTGGGGGAAGTGCAAAAAGAAGGCAACAAGGCCTCAATTCCTAATGAAGCTGAAGAAAAAGAAGGGGAATTACTTGAAAAGTCAAAATATGTCCCTCCAGAACCATACAAACCGCCTATCCCTTATCCTCAAAGATTAGCCAAGGCTAAACTTGATAAGCAGTTTGAAAAGTTCTTGGAAGTTTTGAAGAAGTTGTACATCAATATTCCCTTCACTGATGCTCTGTCACAAATGCCATCATATGCAAAATTCTTGAAGGACATTCTTTCTAACAAGAGGAAGCTAGAGGAGCATGAAATTGTAGCTTTAACTGAGGAGTGTAGTGCCATTATCCAAAATAAACTACCTCCTAAGCTAAAGGACCCAGGCGGCTTCTTCATTCCTTGTGTGATAGGAAATGTTCCTATTGACCGAGCATTGTGTGACTTGGGAGCAAGTGTGAGTCTTATGCCACTGTCAGTTGCAAGGAGACTGAACATAGAAGAAATGAAGCCCACCACAATTTCTCTTCAACTAGCTGACCGTTCAGTAAAATATCCAATAGGTATTCTTGAGGATATACCTATCAAGGTTGGTAAGTTCTTTGTTCCTGTTGATTTTGTTGTGCTTGAAATGGAAGAGGATTCACAAATCCCTATCATTTTGGGTAGACCCTTTTTAGCCACTGCGGGTGCTTTAATTGATGTAAAAAATGGAAGACTTTCATTATCTATTGGGGATGAAAAAGTTGAGTTTAATTTGAATGAATCTATTAAATCACCTGTTTGTGAAGATTCAATATGTAGGATTGATGTGGTAGACAAAGTTATGAAAGAAACCTTTCTTTTGGGGTGCCTTCAAGATCCACTTGAAGTATGTCTAGTCACAAAAGGAGTTGTTGAAAATGAGGAGATTGCTGCATATGCAGAATTTTTGGAGGCAAGCCCACCACTTAATGGCTAGAGATTGAAAGATTATGCTGCTGGGCCACCAATAACCGCAGCTCCAGATTGATAAAAATAGGGGTCGAGCTTATGACCATAAACAAGCGCTTCTTAGGAGGCAGCCCAAACTTATTTTTCTGTTTTCTTGCTTTTAAATCTTAGTTTTCCTATTTTCATTCTGAGTTTCTGAGTAGTTTGAGGTATATAAGTCATTAGTTGTTGATTTAGGATGTTCACTTTTGCACTTAGTCTCTATCTCTGGGGTAAATTAGGCATATATGCATGTTTGTTGTTTATTTTCGTGCACAAAGGGCTCAAAATACAGTCTAGTGAGATACACGGTGTAGAACACGGGCCGTGTCATACCCCGTGTACCTCACTGTCTGGCTAGTATAAAAGGATTTATGCTTTTTATGGCATTCCAGTGAGATACACAGTGTTGAACACGGGCCGTGTCTTACCCCGTGTACCTTATTGACTGAACCAATGATAAAGATTTTTTAACATGCTTTTCCAGGAGATGATGGCGATGGTGATGCAGTCTCCTCTTTCTCTCTTCATCTGTCTCTGCTTCTGGATCTCCCTGAAGTCATGATCTATACTGGACAACCATGTTCCATCTGTCAAGGAAGTTTCAATCCCCCATCTATTCTCTGTCTCTTTTCCATTTACTTATTTGTACATTGAGGACAATGTCCAATTTTAAGTGTGGGGGAGCAGTGTTTAGATTGCTTTGCAATATTTTGCACTTGAACTTGCTTGATTGATTTAGAGTACTGAAATTTGCTCCAATTTCAATGATATAAAAAAATAAAAAAAATTAAAAATGTGAATATATATATATATATATATATAATTTAATTTTAAGGCAATCTTTTGAATAAAGTGATTGGTTCATGCCTTGCTCCTTTAATGAATATTTGGTAACTTAATAAGGAAAATCTAAAGCTTGAAGCTAAGAGAAATAAGCATAATTGACCCTTGTGAGATTTAAGCCCTTTTGAGCAATTTTCACATTAGAAATAGAAGCTCATTTTTATCTTTTTGAGGGATTATGTCATCACTCTTGACTTTCTGCTCTAGAACTTGCATTTAGTCTTTTTGAGGCTACATTTTTTGTATTTTGCATGTCAGAAATGATGAGGCCATGTTTCTTCACCCTTCTTTTTATTTGTTTGGCTTATTTGAATCCTTTTCTTTGATTTACCCTAAACTTTTCAACTTTGCCCCTAGTTAGCCACTTTGAGCCTTAGACCCTTATTTCTAGCCTAGCCATACTTTGTACATCCAAAGCCACTGCTCAAGTAAACTTGAACCTTAGAGTTTGAGGGAACTTAGACACATTATATGAGTTTGGCTATCACTTAAAGGTCCTTACTTAGTGCTGCTAGTTGGTTAAGTTGATTTATAGCTTTGGTTGTTAAAATAAAATAAAAAAATAAAACAAAAAAAAATAAAACACCATAAATACCAAAAAAAAATGGTGTCAAATAAATAATTTTGAGAAGAAGGAAAGGGAAGAAGAAAAGGAAGAAAAGCTTGTTGGGAATAAATAAATAATAATAATAATAATGTTGTGTTTGCTGATTAATATGTATATATATAAGAAAAAAAATGAGATGATGAAAAAAAAAAAAAGAGAAGAATGGAGGTTGAAGCAGGGTAATATGCTAAGCTGAGTAATGGAACTCGACAATGGTCAAACTCATGACCAATATGTCTTTTTCCTTCAAACTCATGACTTTATCACTTTTCACCCCTTGATTTTTCTTTCCCCTATCCTCACCATTTTCTCTAATAAAGTCCTCTGATTTGCATGCATTTTACAATATAGTAGTGGAGATTAGAGTTTTTGCAAGCATATGGTAGCATTAAGTCATGAGCTGATTAACTTGAGAGTATACACAAGCCTTATCTTGAGGGTGAGAGTAAACACTTTACCTGTGAGGCTATTCTCTTTTGCTTTTATGCTGAGGATTGACTTGTTTAGTTGCTTTATTTTCATTTAGTTGCTTGGCATGAATTGATCCTAATCTTTGATTTGTTGAATGATTGCCTGATTATATAATAAAAAAAAAGAGAGAAGAAGAAAAAGGAAAGAATACAAATTGGAGTAGATTTTTGTTCTCTTACTTCCTTACTTGAGGATGAGCAAGATTCAAATGTGGGGGAATTGACAAATGCACAATTGCACATAAATTCTATGAGTTTCATCACTTATTTACTTAGTATTTTGTGCAAATTGATTGAAAAAGATACTTAGATGCTCGATATTTTGTTTTCAAGCTTTGAAAGGACACATATGAGCATTAGAAAAGGATCCGAAGGTAAAATTATGCGAATTGTGGAGAATCGAAGTAAATTTGCTCACCTGGCAAAGAACACGGGGTATGGGAACCCCGTGTTGAAGGCCGTGTATCCTTTTGGAATGCTTCGAGACTTCACCGAATTGCTCAGAGAAGAACATGGGGTAAAACACGGGCCGTGTCATACCCCGTGTATCATACTGCCTTTCACTTCTCAGATCAACACGGGGGGTGTCACACCCCGTGTACCATGCTGACCAGCTTTCGCAGAAGAACACGGGGTACAACATGGGCCGTGTCATACCCCTTGTACATTACTGCTTGACACTTCTAAGAAGAACATGGGGGCGTGTCGCACAACGTGTTTCGTGCTGCTCAACTTTCGCTGAGAAACACGGGGTACAACACGGGCCGTGTTGGACCCCGTGTACATCGCCAATATAAGTTTTGTGCGAAATTTTGCAATAAAGAGAGGAGGATAGGAGGAAAAACAGAGAATTAACAAGGAGAGCTGCTAGGAGAAACCCTAGGAGAGACCCAAACTCACCAAGGGCACCTTCTAACGTCAAGAAATTGAAGATTCGAGCAAGGAATTGTATATCTTCATGAATTATTTGAATTCCCTCTCTATTTTCTGGTTTTCTTCTGATTTTGTAATGTTTCACACTAAACCCTTGTGCTCAGCTTGGGTGATCTTGTTCATGGATTTATGGATTTGAATTTTATATAATCTAGCTTGATTTACTGTTGATTTATGATTTGATTATGCTGTTTATGCTGGAACAAGCCAATATATCCGGAATGTTGGATTTGTGTTATGGATTAATTGATTCTAGGTTAAAATGACCAATTAATTAATCAGACCTTGCATAATCATTGGGAATATCAATTAGACTTAGGAATTAAGCTAATTGGATTCTTTTGCACAGGATGAAATGTCTGAAAATGGATTCTAGAGCAAGTTAATGCAACCTAGATGAGTGATTACTAGAGTAATTCTGGGCACTTAATCTTTTGGTTAGTAGCTAGTAGCTAGTAGCCTTGCAATGAGGTATAGTTTAATTTAGGTAATCCAGCAGTCTAAATTAACAGTAAACCAAGTTAGAGGATTACATTCATTCCATAATGAAATGTACAAGGGAACCTTAAGCTGAGTACGCTTTCATTTCATTGAATTAAACCTTTTTCTTGATAACTAAACTCTGTTTTACATTTTATCCTTAATTCACATTATCAATTGATATGCCTAGATAATTTTACTTGAAATTCAGTTAGTATTCAACGTGCAATCCCTGTGGAGATGATAATCTTTTATACTATAACTCGACTTAACTCATGCACTTGCAAGATTGCGGTCACTAAGTTTGATAAATTTCAAGTTAATAGTGTAAATGCAACAGGTGCTACTGACCTTCCTTGTGAGATTTGTGGTCTGACAGGTCACATGGCAACTGAGTGTACATTAGGCCAGGATTTCACTGAGTAAGTGAATTATGTGCACAACAGTGGGTATGGACAGAAGAATTTGAATGAATCCTTTGGAAACACCTACAACCCATCATGGAGGAACCACCCAAATCTATCCTGCAAGCCCAACTAGCCATACAACACTCAAAACACTCACAATAAGCCACCACCACCACCACCCAATTTTCAAAATCAAAGACCCTACAACCCACTAACTCAACCCTCTTCCACTACTAAATTAGAAGGCCTCCTGGAGAAATTTCTCATTTCCTAAGAGAAAACTAATGAAGAGTTTAGGAAGCATGGTAGAGCCATGGAGGATTCCATTAGGCAACTATCCTCCAAAGTTGACTCATTGGCCACACATGGAAAAACGCTAGAGACCCAAATAGCTCAACAAGCTTCTGCTTCTTCCTCTAGAGCTTTTGGTCAACTCCCTGCTCCACCTGAATCAAATCCTAGGGAGCATTGTAAAGCAATCACTCTTAGAAGTGGGAGGCTATTGAAGGTTCCAAATGCTACCCAAGAAGGTGAAGAAGCGATAGTTGAGGGGGAAGTGCAGAAAGAAGGCAAAAAGGCTCCAATTCATGATGATGCTGAAATTAAGGAAGGGGAATTACCTGAAAAGCCAAAGTATGTCCCTCCAGAGCCATAGAAACCGCCAATCCCTTATCCTCAAAGACTAGCAAAGGCTAAACTTGATAAGCAATTTAGGAAGTTCTTGGAAGTATTGAAGAAGTTGTATATCAATATCCCCTTCACAGATGCTCTTTCACAAATGCCATCATATGCAAAGTTCTTGAAGGACATTCTCTCGAACAAGAGGAAGCTAGAAGAGCATGAGACTGTAGCTCTAACGGAGGAGTGTAGTGCCATCATCCAGAATAAACTACCTTTTAAGCTAAAGGACCCAAACGGCTTCTCCATTCCTTATGTGATTGGAAATGTTCCTATTGACCGGGCATTGTGTGATTTGGGAGCAAGTGTGAGCCTCATGCCACTGTCGGTTGCAAAGAGACTCAACATAGAAGAAATGAAGCCCACTATAGTTTCACTTCAATTAGCAGACCGGTCAGTGAAATACCCAGTAGGTATACTTGAGGATATACCTATCAAGGTTGGTAAGTTTTTCATTCCTGTTGATTTTGTTGTACTTGAAATGGAAGAGGATACACAAATCTCTATCATTTTGGGTAGACCCTTTTTAGCCACTGCGGGTGCTTTGATTGATGTAAAAAATGGAAGGCTTTTCTTATCTGTTGGGGATGAAAAAGTTAAGTTTAATTTGAATGAATTAATTAAATTACCTGTTTGTGAAGATTCAATATGCAGGATTGATGTGCTAGACAAAGTTGTGAAAGAAACCCTTCATTTGGGGTGCCTTCAAAATTCGCTTGAAGCATGTCTAGTCATAGATGGAGTTGTTAAAAATGAGGAGATTGCTGCATATGCAGAGTTATTGGAAGCAAACCCACCACTTCCCCTTCCTGAAGCAATTGAATCATTGGAAGTGGAGTCTAACAATCCCACCACTGAGGACGAAACACCATCTAAGGTAGAATTGAAACCTCTCCCATCTACCCTCAAGTATGAGTTTCTAGGACCCCATTCCACTTATCCTATCATAGTAAATGCAAATCTAATTGCTCTTGAAACAGAAAAATTACTTAGGCAGCTTAGATTTCATAAAAAAGCTTTGGGGTATACAATTTCTGACTCGAAAGGGATTAGTCCTTCAATATGCATGAATAGGATATTAATGGAGGAAGATAGTAAACCCTCCATTGAACATCAAAGAAGGCTGAATCCGAACATGAAAGAAGTTGTAAAAAAGGAAATAGTGAAGTTGCTAGATGCTGGGGTAATTTACCTAATTTCAGATAGTCAGTGGGTTAGTCCGGTACATGTTGTTCCTAAGAAAGGAGGGCTAACTGTAGTAAAAAATGAAAATAATGAGCTAATTCCCACTAGGACTGTCACGGGTTGGAGGATATATATAGATTATAGGAAATTGAACAAGGCAACTCGTAAAGACCATTTCCCTCTTCCCTTTATAGATCAAACTTTGGAAAGGTTAGCTAAGCATTCACATTTCTATTATTTGGATGGTTATTCTGGTTTCTTCCAAATTCCTATATATCCAAATGATCAAGAAAAGACCATATTTACATGTCCCTATGGCACTTTTGCATATAGAAGAATGCCTTTTGGTTTGTGTAATGCTCCTACTACATTTCAGCATCGTATGATGGCTATCTTCTTTGATTTTATTGAAAACATCATAGAAGTCTTTATGGATGATTTTTCTGTATATGGTACTTCCTTTGATAACTGCTTGACTAATTTATCTCAAGTGTTGCAGAGATGTGAGGAGGTAAATTTGGTACTCAATTGGGAGAAATGCCATTTTATGGTAAAAGAAGGGATTGTCCTTGGCCATCAAGTATTCGAGCATGGTATTGAGGTGGACAAGGCTAAGGTGGACATCATAGAGAAATTACCTCCCCCAACTTCTGTAAAGGGAGTGAGGAGTTTTCTGAGACATGCCGATTTCTACCGACGCTTCATTAAGGATTTCTCTAAAATTGCCAAACCTTTAACTAACCTGCTTGCTAAAGATGTTGCTTTTAATTTTAAGCAAGATTGTTTGGATGCATTTTGCAAGTTAAAGAAAGCCTTAATTTCTGCCCCAATCATGCAAGCACCAGATTGGAATATACCATTTGAAGTGATGTGCGACGCTAACGACTATGCAATAGAAGCAATACTTGGACAAAGGAAGGATAGGAAGGTTCATGCCATATACTATGCCAGCAAGACTTTGGATGAGGCTCAACTGAACTATGCCACAACTGAAAAGGAACTTCTTGCTGTAGTTTATGTAGTTGACAAGTTTCGATCCTATTTGATGGATTCCAAGGTGATAGTCTTTACGGATCATGTAGCAATCCGATACCTTTTGAGTAAGAAAGAAGCTAAACCTTGCCTAATCAGATGGATTCTTTTGTTACAAAAATTTAACCGGAAAATTCGAGATAAGAAGGGTACTGAGAATGTTGTGGCTGATCACATCTCAAGGTTGAAGCAAGAGTTAAGAGATGAGGAAGATAAAGAGATGCCAATCAATGATTCTCTTCCAGATGACTATTTGTTGGCTGTCTCTTCTTCAGCTATCCCATGGTTTGCAAACTATGTTAATTACATTGTGAGTGGTGTTTTACCTCCGGATGCAAGGTATCAGCAGAAAAAGAAGTTCTTAGCAGAGGTGAAACATTACTTTTGGGATGAACCTCTTCTCTATAGAAGATGTGCTGATGGCTTGTTTAGAAGGTGTGTGCCCAAGGAAGAAATTGCTAGCATTCTGTTCCATTGTCACTCCTCCCCATATGGAGGACACTTCAACACTTCAAGAACAGTTGCAAAAATTGCCTAGGCGGGTTTCTATTGGCCGACTCTATTCAAGGATGTTCACCACTCTGTCACTTCATGTGACCAGTGCCAAAGAGTTGGTAGTATATCAAATAGGCATGAGATGCCTTTGAATAACATCTTGGAAGTTGAAATATTCGATGTCTAGGGAATTGATTTCATGGAACCATTCCCACCTTCTTGCAGCAATAAATATATACTTGTGGCGGTTGATTATGTTTCCAAATGGGTGGAAGCAATTGCCACTCGGACTTGTGATGCAAAAGTTGTAGTTCGATTCTTCAAGAATGTGTCATTTCCTAGGTTTGGGATACCTAAGGCCGTCATCAGTGATAGAGGGTCTCACTTCATTGCCCATCAATTTCAATCACTCTTGAAAGGGTATGGAGTAACCTATAAGATCTCTACTCCATATCACCCTTAAACCAGTGGGCAAGTGGAGCTTTCCAATAGAGAAATCAAGAGCATATTGGAGAAGATTGTGTCTAGATCAAGGAGAAATTGGTCTCTCAAGTTGGATGACACCTTATGGGCCTACTGAACTGCTTTTAAGACTCCCATTGGTATGGCACCATTTAGACTTATTTATGGGAAGCATTGTCATTTGCCAGTAGAGATTGAACACAAGGCGTATTGGGCAATCAAGTTGCTCAACTTCGATTTGCAATCTACTGGGGAGAAAAGAAAGCTTCAGCTCCTTGAACTTGAAGAATTGAGAAATGAAGCTTACGACAATGCCAAGATATATAAAGAAAGAACAAAGGCTTGGCATGACAAGTGTATTCTCCGAAGGGAATTCTATGAAGGAGACTTGGTGTTGTTGTTCAGTTCCAGATTTAAGCTTTTTCCCAGAAAGCTCAAAACAAGGTGGATTGGACCATTTCTTGTGAGGAAGGTGTAACCATTTGGAGCTGTGGAAATTTGGAGTGAAAGCACCGGTAATTTTAAGGTTAATGGCCAAAGATTGAAGCATTATGTTGCCGGGTTACCAATAATGGCAACTCCAGGATGATTGAAACAGGGGTCAAGCTTAAGACCTTAAACAAGCGCTTCTTGGGAGGCAACCCAAGCTTATTTTTCTATTTTTCTTGCTTTTAGATCTTAGTTTGCCCATTTTCATTCTAAGTTTTTGAGTAGTTTGAGGTATATAAGTCATTAGTTGTTGATTTAGGATGTTCATTTTTGCACTTGGTCTCTGTCTCTGGGGTAAATTAAGCATATATGCATGTTTGTTGTTCATTTTCGTGCACAAAAGGCTCAAAATGCAGTCCAGTGAGATACACGGTGTACAACACGGGACGTGTCATACCCCGTGCACCTCACTGTCTAGTTAGTATAAAAGATTAATGATTTTTATGGCATTCCAATGAGATGCACGGTATTTCACACGAGCCGTGTCTAATCCCGTGTAACTCACTGACTGAACCCCTGAAAAGGATTTTTGAACATGAGCCTTCCAGAGAGAAACACGGGATACAACATGGGACGTGTTAAACCCTGTGTATTATTGCAAAGTCTGTTACCTTCTTTCAGAGAGAAACACGGAGGAGAACACGGGGTATGTCAGATCCCGTATATGTTTGCAAAACCCAAAACACTCATTCGCGTAGAAACACGGGGTACCACACGAGCCATGTCTGACCCCGTGTTCCTAGGCGAACGAGCTTTTAATGGCGAAACTCCATTTTCCCTCATTCTCTGCATCTTCCTTCGTGCTCTTGTTTCTCTATACTCATTTTCGACCATTTTCTTGCCAAAATACACCGATTAAAGTCCTTTATTTGGCTATTTGAAATGATTTTGTTGCTTGATCTTCGATTTAATCGGTTTAATTTCAACATTTGGATTCCTCTTGTGCTTTAACCATGAACTTAGGGTTTCTATTTGCAATTCACGAGGTAAGAGCATTTTCCTTGAAATCTTTAGAGTTATTTGCAATTACTTATGTTTATTGAGCTTCAATGCATGTTAGGACTTATAGGAATGCTCATACTCTTCAAAAATTTTCCTTGGCTAGGTTTGATTGATTGAATCTAAATCCTTTAAGGTTTAATGTTTGTTTGGGGGACTTGATTGCATGATTTACTCCATTGATATGCTCACTTATTTGCATTCATGGCATCGAATTTTGAATTACAATTCATTTGACATTGGATGGATATTGAAAATTACTTGCTGAACCTTTGCCCTTGAAATCTGCTGACTGCCAAACTCTCATCACTCTCTCTCACATCGTCATTTTCTTTTGCAAATCATGTCAAAGAGACAAAAGACAATTGCTAGGAAGACTTCTAAGGGTAATACTTCTAGAGGGATCTCCTCTAGAGGACCAATATCCCCATTCTTAGAATTCACAGATGAAAGCTATATTCAAGCATTTAATAGACACAAAGACCGGTCAATTGTGGAAGGCCGATACCTCGATTAGGCAGTATTAAGAGAGTTTGGACTAGAGGATGAGATTCGTGAGCTCATAAGTGTTGGTGCTTGGGAGTCCTTCTTTCATATTATAAAGCCTACCTACAGAGAGCTTACTCTGGAGTTTCTTAGCACTTACTATTTAGAGAGGTACTTCGGCACTGTCGATTCGACTGACACAGTGCAGTTTCGCCTCGGGGGAGTCACATATTCCATGAGCGTGACCTAGCTCTCAGTGCATTTGGGACTTTACTCTGAAAAATTTATGACCACTCCTAAGTATCATGACATTCTGATAGGGCTGCCTCATGGGACCCAGAAGTGGCGAGTATGGTCTGATATTGCTACCGGAAACACATATGATCCTACCAAGAGCAAGGTGTCTAGCCTCAGAAGAGTTGCCTGGCGAGTCATCCACTCCATCTTTAGTCACACTTTGAGTGGTCGGGGGCATAGTCATGGAGTCGTGAGCACTGTTGATGTACTCTTCTTGTATAGCATGATCTAGAGAGTTCCCATTCATATTGGAGGTGCATTTGCACATTTCTTCTTGACTCAGGCATCAGATAGGCGAGCTGGGAGCATTGCTGCTGGTCCATATATCACTAGACTAGCCAGGCGGTTAGGAGTATTTGATCGACCTTATGGATCACTCACTATAGCATCCCACATGGCACCCCTCCGGAAGGGCATTCTTCTAGCTATGGGGATCCAGCCTGTGCAGCAGCCACCCCATAAGGCAGTGCACGATCTTCCAAGAGATGATGGCGATGGTGATGCCGCTCCTGATTTCGGACCCTCATCTTCTGTGGGGGGCAGAGTTTCATCCGAGGCCTACTTTCGAGACATATTATCTGGCCAGCAGCAAATTCTGGCTGAGCTTCAGCATATCTCTGAGCATCAGATGAGGATAGAGGGCCTTTATGACGACTTGGACAGGAGATCCAGACACATCGAGAGCATGGTCGAGCCCCTGTTCAAGCTTTTCCACCCCTATTCCCCAGCTGATCCAGATCCTCCTGCTCAGTAGCTTGGAGTGTTTCTTTTTCCTTTTATTCATATATTCTGCTTTTTACTTATTTCTCCTCTCTATATCCATTTATCTGGTCTGTACTTATATTGACTATGCATTTTCATTTACTTTCTATTATTTTAACTATTTCTCTTTTATTTTCTTGCACCCTTAATATTCATGTCTGTAATAACTAACAGCATATTTTTTTTCCAGTATTACATCTTCTTTCTTTTAGATTAGCAGTCTCCCCTTTCTCTCTTCATCTGTCTCTGCTTTTGGATCTCCCTGAAGTCATGATCTATACTGAACAACAATGCTCCACTTATCAAGGAAGTTCTAGTCCCCCATCTATTCTCTATCTCTTTTCCATTTACTTTTTGTACATTGAGGACAATGTCCAATTTTAAGTGTGGGGGAGCAGTGTTTAGAATGTTTTGCACTTGAATCTGCTTGGTTGACTTAGAGTACTGAAATTTACTTTAAATTCAATGATTTTAAAAATAAAATAAAAACAATAATAAAAAAATATTTTTTTTTTATTTTTAAGGCAATCTTTTGATTAAAGTGATTGGTTCATGCCTTGCTCCTTTAATGATTAATTAGCAACTTAATAAGGAAAATCTAAAGCTTAAAGCTAAAAGAAATAAGCATAATTGACCCTTGTGAGATTTGAGCCTTTTTGAGCAACTTTCACATTAGAATTTGAAGCTTATTTTTATCTTCTTGAGGGATTATGTCTCACTCTTGACTTTTTGCTCTAGAACTTGCAATTACTTTTTTTGAGGCTACATTTTATGTATTTTGGATGTAAAAAATGATGAGGCCATTTTCTTCACCCTTTTTATTTATTTAGCTTATTTGAATACTTTTCTTTGATATACCCTAAACTATTTTCAGCTTAGACCTTAGTTAGCCACTTTGAACCTTGGACTTTTATTTCTAGCCTAGCCAACCTGTAATGTCCCGAATTTTTAATTCTATTATTTGAATCTCTAAATTCTAAGGTCGTAGAAACGAAGAGCACATTTGAGTTAGCTTGGTGGGTGAATCTCAAGTTGAAAGGAATTAAGTGTAAGGTAAACGAAATTTTGAAGGAAAAAGGGATAGTAGGAAAAGAATTGATTTTCATAAACAGTATAGATGATCAGAGGAGGTTAGAAAATCCTAAAAAGGGGAGTTGTCTAAGTCTGACAGTGTAAGGAATTTTAAACAGACAGAGACCCTATGGACTAAATTGCAAAAGTGCAGAATCGGGTGTGGTTAAAGTGAAATAACTAAGAAATTGGGATCTAATATGAATAACCAAGAATTTAGGGTGTGATATGTGATTTTTCTTAGTGAGACCAATAGACACATGACAAGTGTCCTTGTTAGAAGAAAATGGACAAGTGTCCTTATTTGAAGAAATGGCAAGAATAGCCTTACTATTGGTGAAAAAGGACTAAATTACCCTTGGAATTATAAAAAATGGCAAGAATACCCTTGAAGCTTCATGAAAAGTCTTCTTCCTTATCCTTTCTTCTCAAAAGCTGTGGAAGACTCCATTAAAGCACCAAAAACGTGCAGGAGAGAGAAGGAAGAGAGAGAAAGTTTCTTTTGACTTTTTCACCTAAAAATAGTGAGATTTAGGCTTGGGGGTAGAAGGGAAAGTTGCTCTTCTCATCAAGCTCTATCCATTGGTGTGTTTAGATTTAAGAAAAGCTCAAGTTTGATCAAGTTTGGTGAGCTCTAAGTGAGGATTTTCAAGTTGTAGCAAGAGGTAAAATTGTTCTCCTCTAAAAGCTCTTTAAAGTACTCTTTTTAGTTTTCTTGAAATCTTGATGTTGGTGTGGTCAAAGGTGGTTGACCATGGAGTTTTGGATGATTTGAACATGTTTAATGGTGTTTTAGATGTTGTTATGTTGATCTATGGCTTTGGTTTGGTGTAAAAATAGCAAGAAATCATGATGTACACAATCTAGGATTTTAGAGGCATAATGGTGCATGTGTGGATTTGGCATGATTTGTTTGGAATTTGGTTAAAATGATGAAATTAGGATGATTCTTATGAGTTATGAAGCCTAAGGAAGATGAAATTTTGAGTTATGAAAGTGTGTATGAAACTTCCCTTTTGAGAAGTCAAGGGGAGAAGGAGGTTTAGCCATGTAAATTGTGTTTTTGGAAGATCAGTAATGTACACGGGGTAGAACACGGCCCATGTTGTATCCCATGTTCTGAACACGGGGTAGAACACGGCCCATGTTGTACCCCATGTTCTGAACACGGGGTAGAACACGGCCCATGTTCACCCCCGTGTTCTTTTACGAAGGCAGACCAGTAATGTACATGGGGTAGAACACGGCCCATGTTGTACCCCATGTTCTGAACACGGGGTAGAACACGGCCAATGTTCACCCTCGTGTTCTTTGTCAAGTGAATATTTTAGCTTTAATTCTTCACGTTTTGCATGGTTTTACTTCCGGATCCTTTTATAATGTTTATATGTGTCATTTCAAGGCCTGAAAATAAGATATAGAGCATCTAAGTATGCATTTATTTAAGTGGAGGAAGTAAAGAATACATGAGGTTTAAGGAAAGTGATGATGTTCTAATAAGAACTATGATGTGTATTTGTATAGACTAAAAAGTGACAAGTTGGAAAGGCAAGGGGAAATTGTAAAGAAGTTTTAAGTGAGGGCAAAAGAGACATCACCATTGGAAGCTTGTAAAAGGTAGCTAGCTTTATCCTTAAGTTGTTTTCTATTTACATGATTTTCTGTATTTTATGCCATTGTATGGAATGTGTATGAAATTATTGTGCACGCATTCCGGGAAGATAGTAGAATACTGTATTTGGCCTATGGCTCGAGTCCCCGGAATGATAATGCAATTGTTGTGGCACAACCCGAGAAGACAGTAGAATACTGTATTTGGCCTATGGCTCGAGTCCCCGGAATGATAATGCAATTGTTGTGGCACAACCCGGGAAGACAGTAAAATACTGTATTTGGCCTATGGCTCGAGTCCCCGGAATGATAATGTAATTGTTGTGGCACAACCCGGGAAGACAGTAGAATACTGTGTTTGGCCTATGGCTCGAGATCCTCGGGGATAATAGTGCAATTGTTGTATGCGGTACCTATGACCAGAAACCTCGGGAAGACAGTGTGATATTGTGTTAGGCCTTTGGCTTGAGAACCCCGGGAAGACAGTGAATTGCTGTGTGAGCCCTAGGTACGATTATCTGTGATGGCCATCTAGATATTGATATAAGTCCTTGAATGGGCTTGATGATTGCTATGTGTAGTGCATATTTCTTACAATGGTATGATATCGAATATGATGGCAAATGAGTAATTGATTTCGAAACGTATGTTTTATTTGCTTAAGGATCTGGAATGGCTTGATATGTTTTTTTATGGTAATAGCTAGCTACTGGGAAACTTTGTTTCTTATGTTTTGTATTGTTACTAACCATTCCAGGTGATGTTTCGAAAGGCTCTCTTGATAAGGGAGAATAGAGATTTGAAGTTGTATTAAAAATGATTGTATAGTTGGTGATATTGTAAGTGATGGATGTATGTTTTGTAAGTTGAACTTGTATAATTACATGACCCTTGCCTAAAGTGTATGAGATACAGAAATTTGTGGTATTGTGAGTTAGCCTAGAGTAGAAGGCAAATTAGTATGCAATAATTATCTATTAAATGAGGATTAAGGTGTTAATGAGTGAGGGAGTTTACACAACCCATCCTATGTGTATTTAAAGCCACTGCCCAAGGGGAACTTAGACACATTAAATGAGTTTGGCTATCACATAGAGGTTCTTACATAGAGCTGCTAGTTGGATAAGTTGATTTATAGCTTTGATTTACTATTAAAAAAAATAAAAAAATAAAAACAACAAAAAAAATAGTGTTAAATAAATAAGAAGGAAAGAAAGAAAGAAAAGTTTTGTCTGCTGATTTATTATTATATATATAAAAAAAGGGAGAAAGAAGAAAAGAAGAAGAGAGAAGAAGGGGGTTGAAGCAAGGAATAGAAGCAAGGCAATATGTTAAGTTGAGCAATGGAACTCAACAATGGTCAAACTCAAGACCAATGTGTCTTTTCCCTTCTTTGACTCTATCACTTTTCATCCCTTGATTTTCCTTTCCTCTTTCCTCACCATTTTTCCTAATAAAGTCCTCTAATTTGCATGCATTTTACAATATAGTAGTGGAGATTAGAGTTTTTGCAAGCATATGGTAGCTTTAAGTCCTGAGCTGATTGATTTGAAAGTATACACAAGCCTTATTCTGAGAGTTTGAGTAAACACTTTACCCATGAGGCTATTCTCTTTGCTTTTATGCTGAGGATTGACTTATTTAGTTGCTTTATTTTCATTTAGTTGTTTGGCATGACTTGATCCTAATTTTTTATTTGTTGAATGATTGCCTGACCAATTATATATATATATATATATATATATATATATATATATATATATATATATATATATAATAAAAAAAGAAGAAGAAGAATATTGAAATAGATTTTTGTTTTCTTACTTCCTTACTCGAGGACGAGCAAAATTCAAGTGTAGGAAAATTGATAAATGCACAATTTCAATCAAATTCTGTGTTTTATCACTTATTTACTTAGTATCTTGTGCAAATTAATTGAAAAAGGGTACTTAAATGCTCAATATTTTATTTTCAGATTTTGAAGTGGCATATTTGAGCAGTAGAAAAGGATCCTGAGACAAAACCTTGCAAATTGTGGAGAATCGAAGCAAAGTTGTTCACCTGAAAAAGAACACGGGGGTATGGGAACCCCGTGTGTAAGGCCGTGTATCTTTCTGGAATGCTTCAAAGCTTCACTGAGCTGCTCGCAGAAGAACACAGGTTTGAACACGGGCCATGTCATACCCCGTGTACCATACTGCCTGACACTTTGTAAGTAAACACGGAGAGTGTCATACCCCGTGTATCATGCTGATCAACCTTCGCAGAGAAACATGGAGTACCACACGGGCCGTGTCATACCCCGTGTACATTACCCGTATAAGTTTTGTGCAAAAAATTAAGAGAGAAGGGGGGAGAACCGAAAATTTGAAAGGGGAGCCATGAGTAGAAACCCTAGGAGAGACCCAAACTCACCAAGGGCAACTGCTAACCGTGGATTCAAGCAAAGGATTGAAGATTCAAGCAAAGGATTGAAGATTCAAGCAAGGAATTTGTAGAGCTTCATGATTTGTTTGAATTCCCTCTCTATTTTATGCTAATTGTGTAATGACTTCTCACTAAACCCTAGTGCTTAGCTAGGGGTAAACTTGTTCATGGATTTATGGATTTGATTTTTATATAATCTAGCTTGATTTACTATTAATTTATGATTTGATTATGCTATTTTGTATTTCTACAGTTCAATACTTCTGGAAAATTGGATTTGTGTGATAGATTAGTTAATTCTAGTTTGGAATGACCAATTAATTAATCAGACCTTGCATGATCATTAGGAATATCAATTAGACTTAGGAATTAAGCTAATTGGATTCTTTTGCACAGGATGAAATGTCTAAGAATGGATTCTAAAGCAATGTTAATGCAATCTAGATGAGTGATTACTAGAGAAATTCTGGGCACTTAATCTTTTGGTTAGTAGCTAGTAGCCTTGCAATGAGGTATAGCTTATTTTTGGTAATCCAGCAATCTAAATTAATAGTAAACCAAGTTAGAGGATTATCTTCATTCCATAATGAAATGAACAAGGGAACCCTAAAGCTGAATACACTTTTATCTCGTTTGAAATAAACCTTTTTGATAACTAAGCTCTATTTTGCATTTTACCTTTAATACACAATATCAATCAGTACACCTAGATAATTTACCTCAAAATTCAGTTAGTATTCAACATTCAATTCCAGTGGAGACGATATCTTTTATACTATTACTCGACTAAACCCGTGCACTTGTGGGATCACGTCATCCCTCTTACCATTGAAGGACTTTAGCTTGGGCACTTCAACGTGAGGAGTAACCTTAGCCTCCATAGTACCACAAGCGAGTGCCTCCCTACACATCACCCAATCTTATCTCATTTCTTCTATGCGAGCCTTGAATTCAGCAAGCATCCTTATCACCCTTTCTTGGAAGGCTACTTGTTCTTCTTGCCTTTCATTTGCTACCTCTGTAGTAAGCATGGTTTCCTTGATAGCTTGGACATTTTCTTCCATTTGGTCACTCCCTTGCTCCATGACATCAAGACATTCAAGGATGCTTCTCATAGCAAGTTCCATTTTTACTACATGAGACTCTAATGCACTTGAAGCATCTTGAGATTCCTTACTCTTCCTGCCATAAGAAAGGTCCCTCCCCTTTGAAGGAATATTTCCCACAACCTCATTATAGTTCTCTCTGTTTGACATGATGCCTTCTAATTCCCACGCAAGACAACTACTAGAAGAAGGAGTGCTGGTGAACCAGCTCTGATACCAACTGTCACGACTTAAACTCTTCCCTAAGTGTAGTCGTGTGACATTTAGCTAATCCAAACCCTTTTGATAGTTAAGTAAGCCTAGTTGTCCCTAAAACACCGTAACACCTTCTTGAAATAAGTTAGAAAACTTGATAAAAGATACTTAAGAGTTTGAGAGAATGCTTGAGAGAACTTCAATTACTTTCTATATGAATGATACAAATGAAGGCTACAAGCATATATATATATACTAACTCTAATTTCTAGAACATTCCTACCTCCTTAATAGACGGTGAAGATCAAGTGCATCCAATGGCCTAAATTTATTCTCTAAAAAGTTCTTATAGATATTTACAAGGATATTTCTAGAAAACCTAGTTATAGGTTATTTTAGAATATTTTACAATTGTCTAGTATTTTCTAGAGATTTTTACATAATTCTAAGGTTTTCTACAACTATCTAGAAGTTTTTAAAATTCTTTGGAAGCTTTTGGAAACTTCTAGAATCATCTAGAAGCTTCTGCTTCAAAAATTTCTAGTATCTTTTGGAAGCTTCTAAAAGTTTCTACAGCATTCAAAAGTTCTCTAAATTTTTTTGAAAGGTTCTAGAAACTTCCTAGACTGAAACCTCATTCACATTCTAGCCAGAGCCTTGTACACATTGTTCATTTTAGCAGGTTGTCACACGATGCTCCCATGCCACTTATGCTTCACAACTCTTAATCTTTACTAAGCTCTGCCCCGACTTTGAATTGTTTCCATTTTTTTTTCTTTTTCAGGGGACCAATCAAATCGATGCTTTTCATGATGCCTATGCCATAAAAAAAATACTCACGTGATGTAACTGCTAAGTGAACCTGTACATAGGGTGCTTGGATAGGCGAATTTTAAAAAATATAATCTTTGAATTTTTTTATATTTCAAATATTTATTAAAATTTTTCTCATAATTTAATTAATATTCAAATTAAGTTTGAGTCATAATAATATAAATTGAGTTAGCTCATATTGTCCTAATTATATTAATTTATTTTTATTAATACATTATATATAATAAAAATAATTATATATAATTATTTTTAATATAAAATATTTAATTTGATATAATTAAATATTTTATATATTTTAATGTCATGTTATTTACTTAAATATGTATTTTTATATAAAATTTTATTTCTAATTAAAATAATATTAAAAATAAAAGCAATTGAATCTCCAAGACCTCAAGTCATATATAATTTTAATCAAGTTAAGGCGAACTTGGATTATCATATTTCATATAATTATATGTAAAAAATTTGATTAAAAATTTGATGAACCAACCCATGAATGTTACTACTACTATTAAATTTAAGGTACTTGTTATGATACTTCAAGAGTTCTAAAATTTAGGGTGATATTATAAGTTATAAAATAGTTAAATTGAAATTATTTAATTATAACTATTCATTTTTTAATAGATATAATCACACAATTTTAATTTAATAATATTTAAAATTATCATATCACTTTGAATTTAAAAATTCCTAGAGTGCCGTAGAATTCACTAGTACATATCCAAATAGACATTTATATTCTCAATTCTTTCTTGATTATATTTTTAATATTGTATAAGTGATATCTTTTACCACTGCTTTTGAAAAAATAGAATTAATAAATGTTATGTGTTAAATTAAAAAATATATTTTATAAATGTTATAATGTCCTCCCTATGACTATTTTTTGAATCCACCATCGTTAATAGGCCCGAATGACAGTGAATTTTCTTCGCTTACTACTAGGATCTAACTCGGGGTGAATTTTATAGTGCCTTATGAGTTTCAAAAACCCCCTTTTTTTCTTTTTTGCTTTTGAAAACTATGTTTTAAAAATTATTCTAAAATTATCTTTGAATTTAAGAAAAATAAATAATAGAACATAATTAATAAAAAAAGAAATATTTTATTTAATTATAAATTGATATAAAAATAAGTTAGAAACTTGAAAATTATTTCTTTTTTATTTTTAATTACATATTTTATAAAAAAATTTAGGTGAAGTTGTATAGGTAGTAGTCATGAAATTTTCAATTTTGTATGTGTATTATTTTTCTAACTTGATATTAATAAGATAATTTAATAAATAAAATTATTAATTAGTTACTTAATTAATATTGATAACAAATAAATTATGTAAATTTCGAAAATATTAATGCAAAATTATTGAAGATCAAAACATTCTACTTTTTCTTTTTTAATTTCTCATTTACAGCATTCTACTTTATTCTTTTTTCAATTTGTTATTATTCCTTTACACATAAAATTTATTCTTGTGTTGATAGTATATGATGTTTTGCATGGTGGTATACAAGGACACTTGATTGTGTATGATGTTTTTGTATACCAACTCGAATTAATTTTATGCAAAATGGTAAATTCATTATGATTATTTTTAAAATTATGATTTTCTATGATTATCAATATTAATTAGAAAATTAATTAATAATTATATTTAAATATGTAGAATTGTAAATTAGTGATGAGTTAAAAAGCTAATACATATGTAAAATTATGATTAGAAAGTTTACAACAAATACCTATAAATTTTTTCTAAATTTTATTTATTTTAAGAATTAAATGTAAAAACACCTTCCTAAATAAGCATTTTTGTTTTAAAATTTATAAAAATAAAACTATTTTTAAAAATAGTAAACAAACATACCCTAAACGATCTTTACAATTGTTGTACGTGTAATATATATAATAGAGCACTGAATCTTTTGCTATTATTATTTATATTTATGAGTATATATAAAACATAAGTTTAGATAAAAATTTTATACATATATTAAAATACATGTGGTCTCAATATAAACACGTGTTTTTCCTTTATTTTATAAGATAATATTTTTCTCTTATACCAACAACTTCTTTAGGTTTGAACAATTTTTTATATGACACTATTAAAATTTTTAAAATTCTTGTGGGATCATTGTGTATTTTAATCATGTAATACAACATAATTATATAAAAAATCATTACTTTAAGGTGGGCACGCGCCCACGCTTCGCCAAGGAGGGATCGGCCCCTGCTCATTTATATCTTGAGTTCTAATTTTGTTCGTTTTGATTTCAAAGAATTTAGATAATTTATAAATAGAGTAAACATAATTAATCCATCATTTATAAAGATAGTAATTATTATTTTTTCAAATTTTATAATTAATATTTTTAATTTATTATTTTTAATTTTATTATAATTATTTGTTCCCTTCTTTTACTCATAATATTAAAATAAATAATAAAAAATAATATAATTAAAAAATAAGTATGCATTTATCACAGTAAGGTGAGACTTCATAATAAATTTAATAATTTTTATTTATTTTAATATTACAAGCAAATAATGAGAAAAATAATTATAATCAAAATAAAAATAATAGACTAATAATAATTATAAAATTTTATAAATATAATAATCATTACTTTTATAAATAATGGATTAATTATTGTATTTATTTTGATAAATATCAATATAAAGCTTCAAAATATAATAACTTATGATACACTTAAATTTTTGCTCGAAAAAAAAAATCAACATTGGTTGCCAATCTAAACCGCCGCCCCCCCCCCCCCCCTTTTTTTTTTAAGTATCAATGTGTGAATGCCATTTTCCCTTCGTTTACTTTATTTGGGGAAAGTGGGTCATTTGCCAGAAATGGCTTTAGAAACGGTTTTGTGCCAAATTGGGTGCTTCCATATGAGGATTAGAAGGTCTAGGGTTAGGAAAAAGGATATCTAGTATGGCCAAAGATAAAAGATTGAGATGCACAGTTAATTGACGAATCTTGCATGTTTGGATGAGGCAGCTAGGGGTCTTTCTTTGATCCAAGAGAATCACGTGAATACTTTCCACTCTTAAAATCTCTCTTACGCACGGCACGTTTGAACCACGTGAGGGGTCCTATATTTGGCAAAGATATTGAATCATTTTGTGGTAATTCCTTCGTTGTCATGTGTTTATGTCTCAATTGGCCGAGAATGTTTGTTGTCATGTTTTTGAATTTTGGTTCCATCCTGTTCCTATTTAGTTGCCCGTTTATTATGATGAGAAGAATTATACATAAAATTAATTCTTAAATTTAAAATTTCTATGAATTTAAATTTAATTTATTATTGATATAAAATATTTTGTAAATAAAAAATGATATATTATCAAAAAATTAAAACGAATTAGGAATTTTAATTAGCAAGTAATTTAAATTTAAATCCTTTTTTACACATAATAAGATTCACAGAAATTTTAAATTTATTTATTCTTATAATAATAGAAGTGATAATTTATTTAATATATATATATAATATTCTAAATTCAAACTTTAAATATAATAAAGAGTACAATCCTTAAAATAATATTAGATGTGAATATACTATTAAGTTGTAGGATTAAATTTATTTCTTTTTAACACAAAGGAAAGAAAAACTAGAGTTAATAAAAAAAAAAAAAGAAGGGGTTCAGATTTTGTATTTTTTTCTTAGTATATATACCCATAAGATTTAAATAAATAAAAATTGAGAATACAATTTGCTAGCTTCAAATGGGTTGGCTAATGCAGATATGGGTTAGTCCAGGACGGGTCAAGTTTGTATTACTTGAATTAAAAAAATGGATTCAATTTTAGAGGTTCAAACTTGCAAAAACCTATGATGGGTATAAGTTAGTATATGAGTTTTAACTAAAAATTCATAAACTCCATAAGCATGGGACAGTCCATCGCGAATTGGGTTTATGATGGGCCAACCTGTATTATTTATATTAAAAATGAATCTAATTTTGAAAACTCATATCCACAAAAATGAGACTAACCAGTGACCTATTTGACAGCCCTACAATTGGACAAAATCACTAATGTCCAATCTAGTCTAGATGTATATCTCATTTCACATCCTTTATATTTTTGTTTCCTTAAAAGTTACAAACATACTACTTTGATATGCGTGGGTTAAGGAAGGAAAGAAAAGAGAAGATAATGGAAAAAATAAAGGGAAGGGAAATAAAATGTTAAGTAATAATTTTTTATTTAAAATTTTAAAATTATATAAGGAGATATAATAGAGAATTAAATTAAAATATATAATTAATTAATATATAGTTTCACAATTTTATCTATTTTACAAGGTAAATTTATTAATGAGTTTTTTTATGATTAAAAAAATATTTTCAAAAATATATGTCTATCCGAATTTTTCAATAGAATAATTTCTCTCTTAAAAAATTCTTTATGAAAAATGATATGTTAAGTTAACATACAATAATATTATAATTATTACTAAAAGGGTTTATAAAAAAATTATTACAAGTTGATTTAATACAACCTTTATTTGACAATGTAAAAAATGACTTAATTCATATTTATCCTAAAGCCAATATGTATATATGAGTCAAAATAAAAATAAATATGTATAAGTAAATAAATATGTATTACAATTATTATGTCTAATTATTATTAATAATAAAAAAGATAATTTCATATTTTTATTAGAAAAAATCTCAGAATTATAATATATATTTTTTACAAGCTAAAAACCTTTCAAGAAATGTAAATAATATTTTTTTGAATGAAAATAATAATGATGAAATATATTAAAATTATAAATTAAAAATAAAATAATATTTTTTTAGTAAATAACCTTTGGAATCGTCAATATAAAAGAATACAAAATATTGAACAAATAAAATTTTAAAAAATCAATCATAAATTCTTATTTCCTTCCCCTATTTAAACAAAACTCTCAAACAAAGAATCTCTCCCTCTGCTTCCCCTCCCCCCAAACAAACTATAATTGTCAGCAAGATTAAGTTTGTGTGTGAATTATTGGTGAAGGGCATAAATAATTTGTAGAAGGATATACGTTGGAATTTCCTTATCCCATTACACTAATTAAGGGAAACAAAAGTTCAAGCGGTTGGGGTTCTTGAGAGAGAATGACATATATTACCTCGGTCTACTTATAAACAATTTTTTAATATGCAAAATAATAACAATAATAATTGAGAATCTATATCTCCCCTTTGTTTTTATGGTATAACTTTCCTCCTCTTAATTGGAAGGGTTTGAAAGTAGAACTTGCTGGAAAAATATCAAATCAAGTTTTAGAATTTCACAAGATGCTATACCGTTACCAAAAAAAAAGATGGCAAGGAAAAGGATATTAAAAAATATGCAAAGAAATTGATTAAACCTCTAGTTTATTAAAATTATATAAAGATCTAAAATTGAACTTTGGGATGTAAAGAATAGGTAAAATATTTCAAAAGATTAAATATTACTTAAATCAAATGTTCATAGTTGAAATTGATCTGAATAGGAACAACAAGGCCCACTGTACGACTACTTTCTTATATATGTAAGAATGAATTACAAAATTGGTGCCTGAAAAACAAACATTATCTCATATTTTCTTAAAAAAATTGTTTTACATCATCATATAAATGTATACTCTAATTTGTACATCAATTTTATCTTTGAAAGATAGATGGATGTTACATTAAATTTACCCAAAAATTATTAGAAATTTTTATTGGAAACTACTGTACAGGAATAATCTTTTTCTGATCTTTTCCATTTCTCAGATTTCAAAACACGCGGGCTAGCTAGTTAACTATGAAAATAATCAAGGTAAATTACATTTGCATATTTTGAATTTAATTTAATTATACTCTTATTTTTTTATTTTTATAAATAAGCACTCATCTCTATTATTTTTATATTTTAAATATATATACATTTTTTCTTATTTTACACAAAATGAAAGAAGTGAATATATATTTTAAAAATAATAAGTTTAAATATATTTAAAACCTAATTAGACGTCCCTTGAAACATAAGAAATTAAAATAATATATTTAAACTTAATTAATAAAATAATTAGAAAATATTATTATAAATTTAAATAAAATAATATATAAATATTTTAAATATTTTATTATCAAATATAACCTTTAATTAAATTCAAACATTAAAAGAGCATTAATACTTAAATCAAAACTTGACTTTTCTATTAGTCAAATTTTAATCTTTTATCATAGAATATTTAGAATAGAACAGAATACCTTATATTGATTTATTTAATTAAATATAATTTTTATATTAAAAAGCATAAATAAGTATTAAAATAACAGGAAAAATCAATAAAATTTTACTCAAGAAATTAGCGTGGAGCTAACAACCCAAACTATCCAAAAGATATATAATAGGAAATGACTTGGAATCGCGTTAACAGGTAGTTGGGACCAAGTCAACCAACACAATATATCACTAAAGTTAATGATTCAGAGGAGCAAGTAACCTTTTATATATTCAATTTAAATTACCAATGTGGTGTGGTATGGGGTACGGTAGCGTTCAATGAAGGAGTTAGTAAAATTGGCAACTGCATCTTCTAAAATATACGTTATGGCTCTCTCTTTTCTAAAGTACGTTGTGTATGTCTGGCAAAAGCAAAGCTTGCCAACAGCTCCATAACCCACATGGTAATCTTTAAGATGCAAGGCCCCTCTTGTTTCTAATTTTTAATTTTAGAGCATAATGCACTTTTCTTTTTTCTTTTTTGAAATAAAAAGCCATAGTTTATGTAATAGATGGCATTGTTTTTGAGATTATGGGAATTAAACTAAAAAGAGAGAGACATTGAAAGATATAAATAATGGTTGCAAATATGAAAATTATTATTATTATTATTATTATTATTATTATTATTATTATTATTATTATTATTATGGTATACAAAATTGTTGTTTTGTTTTAAAAAATGTGATTTACTCCAAAAGAACAATATATAGTAGGAGCGACAATTTGAATTCATGCGCAGGGTTCATTTGTGTTAAAACTAATAACAACTTAAATAATCTCAACCTTAATCCAATCCTAATAATAATTTTATTATATTGAATTAATCTATTTATTGATCAACGGATCAATCTATTTAATCTATTTAATAATTTTAATTAATAAAATTTTAATTTTAAAATTATTTATTAAATTTAATCACTTATCATATTTTATTAAAAATATTTTTAATATTTATTTAAATACTTTATTAAGTTTTTATTATAATTTTATTAAAATATGAATTTAATATTTTTATCATATTTAGGTATTTGTAATTCATTTATTAATTGTTAATGAAATAACGTTATTAAACCTTTTGTTTCCCATAAAGAGTATTTATTTTTATTAAAATAATGCATGTTATATAATATAAATTATATATAATTATATAACATATATATATATTCATATATAAAATAAATAAAATTATATATAGTTTTGTGGGTGCAAGTTAATATAGATAATAATTAGCATAAATTATATTGGTCATAAAAGGCTATAAAACTTAATCCAAACTCAACACAGATTTTATTCATGTCAATCTATTTATAACTTGACCTCAGTTATGCACAATTCAAATTCGTGTGACTCGTATTGTATGCTTGTTGCATAAAAAATTATCATTTGTGCCTCATTTGTTCAAGAATTTCATTACATTAATTTTTAAGAGGAATTACATTTGTTCTTTATAAATGTAATCTAATTATATATATTTATACTTTTTCTAATTTTAAAAATATATTTTCAGCAAGAAAAATATGTGTATGTTTGAAAGTAGAAAAAGGGGATGTGAGTGTATAAAAAGTAAAATATCAATGTATATTTTTATAATAAAAAATTAAAATATAATAATATAAAACTTTTGAAAAATTGAACATAATTCACTCTTATTTTTATACTTCAAACCACCTTTGAAAGACCTCAAAAACAATCTATAGGAATAGCATGCTAGGGAATTGATCCGTCCATTTTAAAGTAACCTTTTTCCTTCCTCAAATTAGGATTAATTACACTGCAATCATCTTTTACTTAGAAAATGTCATAGCCTTTCCTTATTTTATCTGAAATCTTTGGCCCCTTTCTTCGCTCATAACGTTAGTCCCTTTAGTCAACCTAATGGAAATGAAGTTGATCTTATTTTAATATTTTCTTCTAAAATTTGAAGACTATCTTGCTCTTATCACTCATTATAATAAATAATAATTTCTATTACAATAAGTCATATCTATTTTGCCGTTATTAATTATCCTTATTAATTAAACTTATAAACCTAATAACTAATAAGCCAATATAATATTAAATTGTTTTGTTAATAATGTTGCTTTATTCTATGTTAGTTAATTTAAAGTAAAAAAATTGAGAGGTTATACTATTTCAGTTACAAATAAAGTTTTTAGTTACTTAAAATATTTTAATTACAAATAAAATTTTCAATTAGAATACATGATTTTATTATATATTTAGTGTTTTTTTAATTACTTAAAATATTACAAATTGAAAAAAATAAATTACATATTCAAAATATAGAATCACATTAATTCTAATTTCAATTAAAATATAATTTCCTTACATAAATCATCTAAAAATAGCATTACATCAATAATAATTTCGATTATAATACACTTTCCTTATATAAATTCCTTCAAAATCATATTGCTTTAGCAACATATCAAGAGAAAATAATATAACAAACAAAATAGATTAAATAAGAGTTGTAAAAACAAAGTCTATATTATGTTATAATTACTTAAAACATTTCTATTAGAAATAAAAGAATAAAAAGGGAAAAAACTAAATATTATTCAATTTATTTTTTATTCTTTTTGAATATTTTAATATAATTTATTTCATTATATAAGAATATATTTAAATTATAACAATTTTAATAAATGTTATAAGAATATATTTATGACCATTTTTTAAATATTTTGACTATTTAATATGCATTAATAAACACTAATTTTAATTATAATTAATAATTTATTTCATATTAATGAGAGATAAATATCCTTTTTAAAATTAAAATTATCATTATTAAACACAGATGAGATTACTATCTTAACACTTAACATTTTTATTTTTTTCTTAAAATTTTTATTTTTTTTGTATTTTCATAATCTAGTTCTCTCCTTTGTTCTTCAAACCCTCCAAATAGTCATTTTGCCAATGTCACCACTGTCCTCTATCATCCTTTTTCTATTCATAAAATAATATTGCCAGCCCTTTATCATTCTCCTTCGAAAACTCCCTTCATGAAATAATTTCTCCATCACTCCTAAAGATTAACAAATCCTAAATTTAATAAACTCCCTGAGTTCAAATGCAAGTTGAAAGCCAACAAAGTGGTAGTAGTGGAGTTGGTTACTCTCCATCTCTATGATGACATTCCTTTCTATTTATCTATTCCCAAAATTCCTTCTTCTTTAACTTTTTTTTCCTCCTTTCTTTACTATTTTTCACTCAATTTCTTCTTTCTTGATGCCCTCATATTAACTTCCATCTTCTCCCTTTAACTCCAAACCTAACTTTTCCCATCTTTTTTCTTCAACTATCAAAACTTAGTTACCTCCATCTTTCCTACCACTTTAGGATTTAGGTTTTGCCAAGAGCATGTGATCCTGGTTACCTCCCTCTTTCCCAATACTGCTTTAAGCTTTGCCAAGGAGCATGTGATCCTAATCCATCACCAGAAGGCCATAATCCTTCAATTGCTTGCTACCACAAAGCTTAATAGTTTACAAATGATTAGTTACAAATGATATTCAATAATAATGCTATACTTGAAGAGAATGGTTGCAAAAATTGTAGACAAAATATGAGCTTTACTTTGATAATATAACATGAAAAATAAATAAATAAATATGTTTTGGTCTAAAAGCTTTTGTGTGCAAATGAGTGGGAAGGGTATTTTAGGTAGAAATTTTGCAATCTCAAATTACATCTATTTTCATTAATCAAAAGGGTTCTTGGGCATTTTTCAAATAAAAGAGAATGCAAGTGTATTTATCCCTAACCTCAAGGAAGGAGAGAGTAATTTATCCTTTTTATTATATTTAGTATGTGCTGTTTAATTCTCTCTCACTTTGAATGAGCTACTTTTTCTACAATTTTCCTCGCTTTTCTTCTCCTTTAGACCATATCCAAGTATACATGTTAATTATACCTTAATTTGAAAAAGTGTTAGTTATAATATTTTACAACTAACACAATTATTCTTATATTTTTATTTTTTATAATTATTTGTTCATCCATTTCCTTACATTGTTAAAATAAATGAAATATATTAAAATATATCATTAAATTTCACCCTAATAATATCATGCATGTGCCTACTTTTTTGTTATAATCTTTTTTTCACTATTTATGTTAGTGTTATAATGAAGAGATAGATAAATAATTATAATAAAAATAAAAATAAGTAACTAATAGTGCTATTTATAAATTTTAAGATATATAATAATCACTACCTTTATAAATAAAATACTAACTATTATATTTATTATTATATTAAAAGGAAGATAGATATATAATTTTTATGTATAATAAAATTTTAAATTTTTTTATGCATAATAAGATTCATGAAGAGTCATTATATTTTTTTCAACAGTATTAGAAACATAATTAAAAAAAAGTTGACAAAAATGTAAAATAACCTCTTTAACTTTGGAGTGGGTAGATTTTACTTTCTTTTACTTTGAAAACTTAGATATTATCCCTTTAAACTTTACAAAACTTAGAATTAACATGCATTGTCAATTTAATTAACTACTTTATCAAATTACATGATTTTTTTAATAAATTTTTTAAAAAATAATCACAATATTATAGTATATTAGTTCATACCATCTATTTTTCACATATAATTTTCTAACTCATTTTTCTTTATTTCATTAAAACTTTATATATCTAATTTAATTCTTATTAATTATATAACATAAAAATTATTGATAAAAAATAATAAGATAAACTAATATTATAATATTGTGATCTTTGTTTAAAAAGATCATAAAAAATCATGTATATAATTTAATAAAATGTTAAATTAAGTATATAATGGGTATTAATTCTAAATTTTGTATACTTTAGAAGGTAACTTTCAAATTTCTAAAATTCTAAAGGTAAAATCCAACCACTTCAATATTGAAGAAGGTAGTTTACATTTTTCCAATATATATATATGATTTAATGTTTTTATAGCCTCCTTAAAATATACTAATTTAAAATTTATCTCATGGGAGAAATAATGGAAATAATCGATATCATTAAATAAACAAAAAAAATTTGTATGAATTATCAAATAAAATAAAAGTTGATATTTTAGTAAATATAAGGATATGTATTTCATGAGAAGTGGATGAGAAAAATTAAATAGAATCAAAAAGTATAAAATTTAGAGTTATTATAAGTGAGTATTTAAGTTTGAAAGAGATTTAGGAAAAAGTTCCAAAAATGCTCTTAAGGACACTATTCCTTATTTTAAGTTGACCACCACCATTGTTCCTTCATTTTCCTAAATCCTTTGAACATAACTTACTCTCTTATTCAAGGATTGCAAGGGAAGCACTAATCTTCCTCCAAATTCTTTATCTAATTAAGGTAAGAATATTATTCCTTACTAAGACTAATCTTTATCTTTTTTGGTTTAGTAAGGACTAAAGATAACTTAAATTTGATAGGGATTTAAAACCAGAAATTCTTAAATTTTGATGTGATTAAGGTTGAGGAATATCTAATCTAGCATCCTAGTATAATTTGTCATACTAAATAGGTGGATGCATTTTCAATATTGAAGAAGCTAGGTTACTTTTTCCCAATATATATATATATATATATATATATATATATATATATATATATATATATATATATATGATTTAGTATTTTTATATCCTCCTTAAAATATAGTAATTTACTATTTATTTTATGAGAGGAATAATGGAAATAACCAATATGATTAAATAAATTAAAAAATTTTTGTATGAATTATGAAATAAAATAAAAGATGATATTTTAGTAAACATGAGAATACGTATTTCATGAGAAGTGGATGAAGAAAATTAAATAGAATAAAAAAGTATAAAATATAGAGTTATTATAAGTGAGTATTTGAGTTTGGAAGAGATTTAGGAAAAAGTTTCCAAAAATACTCTTGAGAATATTATTCCTCATTTTAAGCTAAACATCACCTTTCTTCTTTCATTTTCCTAAATCCTTTGAACGTAATTTTCTCTCCTATTCAAGGATTGCAATGAAAGCACTAATCTTCCCTAAATTCTTTATTTAATTAAGTTAAGAACATCATCCCTTGCTAAAATTCATTTTTATATTGGATTAAAGCTAACTTAACTTCAATGAGGATTTGAAACCTTAACTTAAAAATCCTTAAATTTTAATGTGACTAAGGTTGAAGAACATCCAATCTAGCATCCTAGTAGATTTTTCCATACTAGATGAGTGGATACTCCATCATTTGTTGTTGGATTTTATGAAATCCAAGTTAATTTACATATTTTAAGTTTTATGACTATATAAACCTAGATATTGATCTTGGATTGGTTGATGGAATTTAATTAATTCAATGATGCAAATAGTATCAAAGATTTGTGGTTGATGCATATTTATGAGCCTATAATGATCAATTGGTTGATTGTTGCATCAATAGCAAGTTTTAGAATGAATAAACAATGAAAAATTAGTTAATTACATAGTTAATTATATCATGGAAAAATACATTCTAGAAGGATATAATCAACTAAATAGTTAACTATCTAACCTCAAGCAACTCTTTGAAGGTCAATAATTGATTATAGATCTCTAGGATGCTCTTTTAGAACCTAATAGTTAACTATATTGTCAACTATTATGCTCTAAGTTTGGCAGTTGACCCTATTATTTAACTATATAGTTAACTATAGTCCCTAAGATTGCTTTCGAGGCCCTAGTCAACTATACCTAATTTTCTTTGAAAAATCTTGACACTCAAGGGTTAAACATGTGATATATGTTTAACGATCAAAGGTTAAACATGTGATATATGTTTTTCTCAACATCAAGCTATAATGAGACATGATAGGTAAGGATAAGATGCATGAATTATGATCATAAAATGTAAAATTAAGCTAGCATATCAAATGATGCATGATGTGAACAAGATTATATTATTGTTTATACAGTGAATTATGATGTGTAGTAATGCATGAAGGCATAGTGTTAGATTATTATAATGATAAGGCTTATGGTAGCATAAGAAATGAAAGCTTTAAGCTAATTGTAAATCAAGAAATGTGAAAGGGGTGATATGACCACCAAATAATTAATTCTAGATATAAGATAAGAAGGGTATAAAAGTAACCTAGAAGGGATAAAGGCAGATAAGCAGAAAAGGTATAAGGCTAGCTTAGGATCTACAAGGATAGATATATGTAATTGTTTATTTGTCATTGCATTATATTATATATATATATATATATATATATATATATATATATATATATATATATATATATATATATATAATGAAGTGATTTGATGCTTCTTGAGGCTACTTGAATTTGAATTGCTAATGTGATTGATTGTATGTTGAGTTTTACAAAAGGTTAATTCAATGGATAAGTTATTATATTATATTATTTATTCAAATGGAGTATTTACTCACTAAGTCTTAGACTCACCCTTCCATGGTTTACTTTATGTATTCTCAAGCCAAGCCTCCACCACCACCCTTTTAGAGCTAAATTATTTAGAAGCTCATTGGTTTAATTATATTATAGCACTAGATCTTTGCATATATATTATTTTTTTAGTTTCATTCTATATATAGGCTTGGATAGATTATTTGAATGTTGAATTACCTTTATAGGTTAGTTAGAGTAACTTATCCTTACCTTGAAATGGTTATAAGTAACTTTCACGTTCTCATCTTTTGTAAAATCTTGTTAATTAATGAAATATATCTTTTTGATCAAGCATTTCCTTTACCCTACTTATTATTCAATAAGTTATTCAAAATTTTGATAAGTATATGAAATTAGATTGGCGGAAATCGAGTAGTAGGTTCTACACCAATCATGATTGGGTTAGGGTCATGATAAAAGTAATATCAGAGCATGATCTAGGTTCCTAATAGGATGAGGCCTTTAAGTTATATCAATATGCTATCATGATAGGTATTAATTGAAACTGTACTAGTGGTATGTATGATTATGTAACACTAATACCATTTCAATAGGCCTTATTATACTATTGATATGGATGGTGGAGTTTGTATATCATAAATTATTTGAAAAATTATTTGATAAATTGTTTGATGAATTATCTGTCAATTGTTTGAGGAGTTCTATGAAATTAGGAAATGGCTAATGCAAGAAGTCATGCATAAGTCAACTACCCTAAGGATAAAGAACTGTCTAAAGGCTTCTAGGCTCACAATAATAGGCAAAAGGCTAGTAAAGGAAATGACCAACAGTTTCCACCTTGAACTATACTCTTCTTATAACATGTTCTACATTAGGTTGATGTAGTTCTTACTAAGTAGCTAGGGCATGATACATCAAGGAATTAAAGTAAATAATTAGGTAATCCTAGTGATCATAAATAAAGTCATGATCAAGAAAGAAAACAAAAGAGGCAACATACACTTCTTGCAAAAGGAATTAAAAATAAGTTCACAATTGTGCATTAGTTCTTTCACTTAAACCTACCAAGGTAATTCGATCTTGATTTAGTGGTAGATCCTTATCAATTCTTAGACCTTATAGCATGGTTGGGCAACATGTTAGAAAGCCTTACACCTTTATTGATTAACTTGGTAGATTACCAACTAGATGATATAGCCTATTATTAGTTCATAAAAACTATAGCAAGTTGAGACCTACAATTGGAGCCCCTAACTTGGGCAGCTTTCCAAGAATTATTCATCAACTACTTTTCACCTCTTAGCATCCATTAAAGAAAAGTCCTAAAATTTAAAAACCTTAAGCAAGAGGGTCTCATAATTATCAAAGGCTATGCCTAATTTATTCAATTGTTGCAATATGTACCTTATTTGATCTCTATCGAAAAAGCCAAGCTAAAAATGTTCATGCAAGACTTATAGGATTACTACTTTGATATGATTCACTTCGAGCAAAATACTAATTATCAAAAGGTGATGGATCAAGCATTAAGGCATGAATGAGATTTCATAAGAAAAAAGAAAGATAAACTCAAGAGGGGAGTAAGAAGGGAAATTAATTTGAGGGGTTAAGTTAAGTACAATATCAATGGGGATGCCCCTTTAAATAAATTCTGGGTATTTTAAAAGCGGCTTCACTATGAGGCCACCATCTTTTCATGGCATGTATAATAGATTCTCTTTAAAAAACAATGCTAGGGGATAAAAGACATACTCCAATCCTCTTCCATGCTAATAACAACATCAACCTTTAAAACCTTGGTGCTCATAATGTTATCTCCACTAAAGTAATCTTTGTGACTAATTTAGGGAAGAATGTTTCAAGTATAGAAGAGTTGGGCATAAAGTGAGAGATTACCTTAACAATATTACAAGTTAAGGCACAATTTATTCCATATCTTAATAGAATGATTTCAATCCTCTACCAGCTCTTTATTTAGGAATTCATCTAGCATTTTCAAGAAGTGCCCATGTTATAAGCTAAAAAAGAAAGGTGTGCAGAAGTCAAGGTCAAGAGTATGAACTTATCCATCAAAAGGCCTATGTCTTTGATATTGTTATGATAGGTACCATCTTTATTGAATACTTTTTTTCTAAAGTTTTATTTGATCCTAGAGCTACTCATTCCTTTGTAGTAAAGAAATTTGTTACCACCTTAGATAAACCCACCAAAGTGATGAACACCTTCTTAATTATAATGAGATAGATAGAAAAATCTTTCATAACTATACGAAAATTAAAGGCTTGCCCTATAAAGATTCATCTGTATGCGATACCAATAGATCTAGGTTTACTTGATATAAATGATTATGATATAATCTTAAAGATAGATTGGCTATCTAAATATCATGCATGTATGAGTTATTTTAACAAGTTTGTCACATTTCCCATAGAAGGATTTTTGCTTATTTAATTTCAAGGAGATAAGTTCTCAAGCCCTATTGGCCTCATTTCAAGCATTAAGGCTCTAAAACTCGTATGAAAGGAAAGCAATGCATAATTAGCTCTAAGTATGATTTGAATTAATCTATTCTTGAAGTTTACAATGCTTGGTAGTGAGAGAATTCCTTAATGTGTTTTTAAAAGAGTTGCTTGGATTACCTCTAGATCATGAAATTAAGATCCATAACAATCTATTGCCTAAGACAACTTATTTTAATGCTCTTATATCAAATAGGCCCCATAGAGTTATAAGAATTAATAAAACAATTACAAGGTCAAATAAATAAAGGTTTTATTCATTTGAGCTCATCACCTTGGGGAGATCCACTTTTCTTTGTGAGCAAAAGGATAGGTTAATTTGATTATGTATTGATTATCGCTAACTTAACAAAATCACTATTAAGAATGAGCATCCATTTCCCTATATTGATGATATTTTTTATTAGCTTTAAGGAGTAAAAATGTATAATATTTTTCTAAGATTGATTTGAATATAGGCTACTATCATTTAAAAATCTCCAAGAAAGATATTCCAAAAACTACCTTTAGGAGTCAATATAGCTATTTTAAGTTCTTGGTGATGTCTTTTGAATTTATTAATGCACCATTTGCGTTTATAAAATTGATGAATTGTGTGATTAAGCCATATTTGGATAAATTTGTCATCATCTTCATAAATGACATCTTGGTGTGCTTAAAAAGTGAAAGGGAACATGATTAACACTTTTGAGTGATCTTGCAAACCTTGTGAGAACATTAATTATATACTAAGTTCTCCAAATGTGAATTCTAGATCATTAATGTTAGGTTCCTTGAGCATGTGGTATCATATGAGGGAGTTTAGGTACCCTTAAAAAGTTAAAGCATCAAGGAACTAGCCAAGGTCATTTTTTGTTACTAAAATTCATAGTCTTTTAGGTTGACAGGTTGTTATTGAATATTTTCAAGAACTTCTCTAAGATCTCCACATCATTAACTAAATTAACATAAAGATGAGTTAAATTTAAATAGTCAAATGTATGTGAAAATAGCCTTCAAAAGATGAAATCATATTTGATGTCAGTATCAATGTTAACACTACCCCCAAGTACTCAATGATATGTACTGTATTGTGATGTATAAAAAATTAGGCTTGGATATATTTTCATGCAATACGGTAAAGTAATCATTTATACTTCCTAACAATTGAACAAACACGAGCAAAATTATCCTACTCATAACCTAGAGATGGCCATGGTAATCTTCACCCTGAAAATATAGAGGCATTGCTTTTTTTAAGAAACCACTAAAATTCATATAGACTACAAAAGCTTGAAGTATATTTTCAAGCAAAAAGACCTTAATTTGAGGCAAAGGAGATAGATAGAACATATTAAGGGATATGATTATTCAATTCTATATTTTCTTGGCAAAGCTAATATAGTATTAAGTGCATTTAGTTAAAAATCTATAAGCAAGGCAATAGAGGCATCATTTGGAGATTCAGTTATAATACTAGCTCATGTGGTAGTCCAATCTGTTCTCATGAAGAGGATTAAGGATACTCAGAAAGATGACTTTAGTTATTTCATTCTTGTGAAGGAAGTAGTCGAGGAAGCAAAATCTAACATAATTATTGATAAAAGAGGAATAGTGCATCAACAATAAAAAGTTTAGGTTCTTATAAGTGAACTAAACAAATTGATGCACTAATCTCATAATTCCTCATATATCATGCACCCTAGAGTAGTAAAAATGTATCATGACTTGAAAGATGTCTTTTGGTGGAAGGGAATAAAAAAAAATGTGTTGGACTACGTGGTGAAATGTCTTACTTGCCAAAAAGTGAAAGGGAAGCATCAACACCTAGTGAGGATGCACTAACCACTTTTGACATGGAATAGAAATAGAAAAAGTATCACAATATACTTTTTGACTAATTTGCCTCAAACATAAAATGGATATGATTTTATATAGGTCATCATTGATAGATAGATTGACTAATTCTATACATTTTTTACCTATCAAGACTACCTTTGCTGTAACTTAATATGCGTAGGTCTATCTTAACAAGATCATGCCCTTACATAGGGTTCCGATCATAATTATATTAAATCGCAATATTCAATTCACATCTTATTTTTAGCGATCATTTTAGCAATCACTAGGACTTAGTTGCTATTCAACCATCCATAAATTAATGGACAATCTAAGTATACCATTTAGATATTAGAAGATATGCTTAATTCTTACACCTTGAAATTTGAAAGGATCTAGAAGAAATACCTATTGTTGATAAAATTTGTTTACAATAATAATTATCTATCTAACATCTAAATGGAACCTTACAAAGTGCTTTATGGCTAGAAATGTCATTCTCTAGTAAGATGGTTCAAACTAGGAGAAGCAAAACTCTTAGGACTAAATTTTCTTACTAACACTTTAAGAAAGATTTAAATCATTTGAAATTATTTAAAAATAGCTCAAAACTAATAAACATATGTAACAAGAGAAAGAGACAACTAGAGTTTACCAAAAGAGGCAAACTAGCATCTCGTTTCATCGAGTCCTTCCTAATTCTTAATCATATTGGAATTGTGGCTTATCATTTAGAGCTACTAAAAGCTTATAGACTATTCATTTTATTTTCCATGTGCTAATGATTCAAAAGTACTTACTAGACAAGTCAAACATGATTTAATATAAACCATTGTAACTTGATCTTGAATTGTCCTATAAAGAACTACTAGTTAAGATCTTAAATCATCAAGCTTGAAAATTGAGATCTAAGGAACTTCTATTTGTGAAAGTTCATTGGGAATGTTACAGAATGGAAAAGGTTATATGGGAATTAGAATAAAAAATGTGATAGTGACATCGTCATTTGTTTGGTAAGTAATGAATTTCATTATGTTATAATTTCATGCTATCAGTAAGATATTGTGTCTTTTGAGAATTTAGGGATAAATTCCTATGAAAGAGGAAGTATTATTACACCCTTTTTGAAATATAAAATCTTAGAATTTATTTTGTGAGAGGAATAATAGAAATAATTGATATGATTAGATAAATAAAAAAATTTATATATGAATTATGAAATAAGATAAAAATTGGTATTTTAGTAAATATGAGAATACGTATTCAATGAGAAGTGGATGAAGAAAATTAAATGGAAGTATAAAGTTTAGAGTTATTATAATTACAAATAAATATGTGAGTATAAAAAAAATTAGGGAATAGTTTTCAAAAATACCCTTGAGGACACTATTCCTTATTTTAAGCCAACCATTACCTTTCTTCCTTCATTTTCCCATATCCATTAAACACAACTTCCTTTCTCCTTACTCCTCTTTTTTTCCTTTTTGAGGATTGCAAGGAAAGCATTAATTTTCCTCTAAATTTTTTATTTAATTAAAATAAGAACATCATCCCTTGCTAGAACTCATCTTCATCTTTTTTAGTTTAGTGAGGATTGAAGCTAACTTAGTTTTAATGGGAATTTGAAATCCTAACTCAAAAATCTTTAAGTTTTGACATGATTAGCATTAATAGACATCCAATTTAGCATCATAATATTCTTTTCCATACAAAATGAGGGATACTTTTTCCTTTCTAGTTGGATTTTATGAAATCCAAGTTAATTTGCATATTTTGAGTTTTATGGCTATATGAACTTAAATGATTAAGCTTGATTTAATTGATGGAATTGGATTGATTTAATAATGTAAATATCATTAATGACTTATGGTTGATGCATATTTATAAGCCCATAATAATTGGATGGTTGATTATCACATTAGTAGCAAGTTTTATAATGAATAAATAGTGAAAATTTTGAAGTTTTGTAAATTTCTCAAGTGGTAGTTGATTATGCCTATAACTAACAATTTAGTTAACTATTTAACCTTAAGTAGCTTTTTGGAGATTAATAATTAACTATATAGTTGACAATGAATCTATAGGATGCTTTTTAGATCTTATAGTTGACTATATAGTCAACTATTATGTCCCAGGTTTGCCTTTGGATCTTATTACTTGACTATGTAGTCAACTATAATACTTGAAATTGCTCTAGAGGCCCTTATAGTTGAGTATATAATTAATTATACCAAATTTTCTTTGAAAAATCTTAACACTTAAGGGTCTAACATAGGATATATATTTTCTAAACATCAAGCTATTATGAAACATGATAAATATGGATAAGATACGTGAATTATGATTGTGAAAGGTGAAATTGAGCTAGCATATCAAATGATGCATGATGTAAAAAAAATTGTATTATTGTTTATGCAATGAATTATGATATGTAGCCATGCATAAAAACATGGTGCTGTTGGATTGTTGTGATACATAGGGCTTATAGCCTAGTATAGAAAATGAAAGTTTGAGCTAATTGGGAATTAAGAAATGTAAAAAGGATGATATGAACACTAGATGATTAGTTCTATGTATAAGGTGGGAAAGGTACAAGGTTAACCTTGAAGGGACAAATATGAATAGATGGAAAGAGTATAAGGCCAACCCGAGAATTATAAAGATAGATGTATGTAACAATTTATTGCTCATTGCATTGTGTTATGTTATGGATTTGAAATCTACTTATTTTTTAAAAACTTTTGTGTGATATCTATATATTTATGATAAAGTGATTATGTTTGATGCCTCTTCAATCCACTTGAATTTGAATTGCTAATATGATTAATTATGCATTGAGTCTCATAAGAGGATGATCGAGTGGGTAAGTTATCATATTTCATTATTTATTTAAATGAAGTATTTACTCATTGATCCCTTAAATCATTCTTTTATGATTTATTTTGCAAAGTTTCATGTTGAGCCTCCACCATCCCACTTTTAGAGCTAAATTATCGAGAAGCTCATTGGCTTGGCTATTTGGTAGCATTGGATATTTGTATAGAAATTATCTTTTGGGATTTATTCTATATATAGGCTTGGGTAAAGGATTCAAATGTTAAATTCCTTTTGTAAGTTAGTTAGAGTGGCTTATCCTTACCTTGAAAGAGTTATAACTAACTCTAAGTTCCTCATCTTTTGTAAATCATTGTTAATTAGTGAAATACATCTTTTTGATTAAATGTTGCCTTTCTCCTATTCCTTCTTTAATAAATTATTCAGAATAGAGATAAGTATACTAAATTAGGCTAGTGAAAATTGGATAACGGGTTCCACCCTAGTCACAATTGAGTTAGGATCATAATAAGTACTTATATAAATTTTTTTATCTTAATAAAAAATAAAAAAATTCTATGTTATTAAAAGTCAAAGTAAATGATACTTTTGATTAGCAGTAAGAGAATTTAAATAGCTTTTTTAATAACCTACTCATAGTTCTTTGGCCAAAGAAAGAGTAAGGTTGTTCTAGGTCTCCTCCCCCTTGTATTAAAAGTTAGGAGTGTAAAATGGACCGATCTAGCTTGCATATACTTATTTGAAAAATGGATTAAATCTTAGGTGATTTAGTTTAGTCTATTGTTAGTGTATATGCCCTAAAACTAATCATATTGATGATTGTAATTTTGAATCATGTTATTTTAATGGTAATTTTAATTATTATATTTATATATATTATCTACGTAATATATTTAATTATGATAATAATCTTAGAATAATTATATTCTTAAATGTCCTTAGTCATATATCATTGTGGATTAAGTTACTTTGATATGTTAAGACTAGCATGTGTAGTGACTTATATGAGATATTAAGCTTACACATGAGTACAAGTTAGAGAACTTGTATACTGGACCGATCCATCCTAAGAACACTACATGGATTGTTATATGAGTGTCATGAGTGATTCTTAGTAATCATTATTATTATAGTCCTTTGACCTGAGATCACCAAGGTTTCCTACATGTACGTTTCACATTTTGATACTATTCTATCACTCATGCTTGAGTGAATACAAGGGTAGTTATTAGATATGTCACATATCATGCGGAGGGGTTTGTGTGATCAAGATAGAATTTTCCCCTCCTATATAACAGGAGTAATATCTGTGGGCCCCTTGATTAAGTAAAGTTGAGAAAATACATGGTCATGCTCAAATGAATTGACATGGGATGTCAATTACATTTGCTTCAGTCAGCTTACTTAGAGATCAAGAAACCTCGAGATTGGACTATACAGGAATGACACGATCCATGTCTCGTGCTCAATCTAGATGTTTAGGACAAAAGGATATAGATGATGATCATATATAAAGGTTCAATCGAATCACCGACTTTCTCATCACTTGGATAACAATGATGTGTTGCTAGACACCACTCATTGTTTATAATCATTAATATGATTAATGATTATTGCCAATGTAGTGAGAGCCTGAAGGGTCTCACACTCAGAGCCTAATGGATTTGGAATTAATAGACTAAATTGTTTAGGCCTAATACTTAGGAATTCTATGTTATAATTATAAGGCCTAATAATAAGCCTATAATTATACATAGACTAAAGCCCAAATTAGTTAGGGTTTTCTATGCTCCTATTTAAATAGGCTTGTTGGGTAATAATAAGGTTAATTCACTATTCACACATCCCATATAGCATAGAAAAATCCTAGCACCTCTCCTTGACCATAATCTTTGAAGATACATAGCTAGCACTACGAGGCTAAGGAGACGAATTCCAACCAGTGATTGTGAGAACGTTCATTGGTGATCTACTAGTTCGTATGGATACCTCGGAGTCTTTAACCGAAAGGAAGTCGAAGAGGTGATCAACGAACAAAATCTGGAATCATATAAAGGTATAACCTGAATTCTACATTCTAATTTAACGTTTTGCATGGATCCATTGGCTGGGATCGGTTTATTCCGCTGCGCTCGTATGGCTCCCGATCCCAACATCTATATCCATGATTTGGCTTGTGAATCCACAAATTTTAATTGTAAGTTCGTAAATTTGTTTAGTTTAGATCAGTTTATCCAAACTTTAGTTTGTTTAAATTAGTTTATGTAAGTTGGTGATTAAAACGGACCAAATTTTGAATACTTCAATTCACTCAAATCCATGAACTATGGTTTGTTTGACAAGCTTATTAAGTTGTAAAGTGAACAAAAAAGTTAGTATTTTGCTCAAGGAACACATAAATAGATGATTTTATAACACTAAGAATGAAATTTAAATCTAACATTATTTCATATGTGAGATTAGGGATAAGAAATTTTCGATTTTGAAACCTACCCTACGAATTACCTTGATAGAATGCGAATATAATATCAACAAGAAACACAAGTTGCATAACTTGCTGGCTAAATAATTAATTGTTATTGTTAATGTATTAGAAATCTTTCACTTGTATTGATTTAGTGGCAATAACCTAATTGATAAATTTTCAAAATTAATTTTTCCTTCATAGAATAAAGATTAAGATAGATTTTTGATATAGTACAAATTTCAAAAACAAGACAATATTAATGTGTCTTATCCAAAGAAAGCCTTATAATCATGAAAATATATTTTTCCTATTCACTTTACATATATGTATCATATATCTATTTCCTTTAATAGTTTAAATATTACAAATATATTAAAAAAATTAAGATTTACTTTTTATTCCAACATTTTTATTTAATTGTTATATTTGAAAGTAAGAAAAAAGAATTATCTAACTTAATTGTTTTCTTTTTAATTTGAAAGCTTTTGAATAAATTATGCATGATTTTAAATATATCTTCTACCATTTATTGATTATATGTGGATTAGAAATATGTAAATTAAAATTTTTTTATTACTTTTCCTATTTTTTTAATTTTTCAATTTTTTTCATAAGGTATTGATACATTACAAATTATGATAATGAGGCACCAAACTGACCCATGCACAAAAGTAGGGTAGAAATGAAGTAAGGCAAGAAATTTTAAGTATAGAATGGATTAAGTTGATCCATCCCAATTCAATCTCGTTACCTCCCTTGCATGAGGTATCAAAAGGGGAGCAAATCTTTTGCTAACTAAAACCTACCAATATTTATAAATAAAGTGATGAAACCTTACACATTTCACATCGATAACCTTCTACTTTAAGATTATAGCTTTAAGAAGAATTAATGGCTAAAAGCTTATATGAAAAACTTAATTTATTTAAAATTAAATTTTAAGCATGGGCATTTAAGAGTACAACAATAAGGAGACTTTACAACCTAACATGAAGGAGTCAAGGTAAACTTAATTCTATTATTTTGCCATTACAACTAGCAAATAAAGTCTAGAGCCTAAGTGCATGTCTCACATATGATAGTTAAATAGTTTAAATTACATTGAATAATTAATTGTTATAAAATTAAAACAAATTGAATAATACCATAAAGATAGATAAAGAGTACCATGAAGAAAATTTCTAGTATATGATACTATGTTGAGAAAAATCTTATAGTATGTTGGCCTATAAAATGGTTTCAAAGTAAGAATCTCAAAGCAAAGTTAGGAATCAATTTCATAATGTAGTAATGACACAAAATGGAGTATAAGATTATGCCATTGTTGCAAAGTGAATGATGATAATTTGGAATTGTTATTGAAGATGAAATGAATAACACACATAGAGTAACAATTATATTTTTGAAAGTACATCAAATAGGAAGAATGAAAGAAAATAAAGAATTAATATTTTTCATTTTTTGTATTCTTTATTATAAGAATGGCTTTCTCTTTGCTTTCATTCTTTCCATTCTTTCTTGTTCAAGTAAATATCATAAGTTTTAATTAATTTCATGAAAGCCTAACATAACATAATGGATAAATTGAACTATTCAAAATTAACTTGATTTCTTTATCTTCCTCTTGCATTAGCCTCAATGCAAGAACTTTTTTTCACTATAATAAATTGAAGCATGGGTACATAGTTCTCCCTTACAAGGATAAGGCATACTAACTCATTAGAGTAAGCATGAAAGCAACCTCTTTTTTTGTTAAGACCCAACCCTAGTTATTAGTAATATGGAACACAACTATCCAGTTTTCACTAGCCTAACCTACATTCCTTAACAATATACTAAAATATATGCAGGTTATCAAAGAAAAGTAAAGATGTATTAAGAAAAAATTATGGAGATTTTATTTGTCAATTATAATTTAATAACAAAAGGATGGCTTGCTTATAATCCATTTAAGCTTGAGTGTAAGCTAACCTAACTGGCCCTAAAGGAAATAAGTTTCTATCCTTTTACCATTGACCCTATATAAAATAAGGCCTAAAATTTTACATTAAAACATCCACTTTTTGCTCATTGCTACACTGGATAAACTCTTAAGAGTCTAGCTTTAAAGTAGTGTGGAAATGGTTCAATCTAGGAATTGGTAAATAAAAACATGGAGGGGTAAGTTCGAGAGTTAATGAGCAAACATTACAACAAAATTCAAATTAGAAAACAATTATAAGCTTACCAATCATATTTATTCTTTCTTATACTTAAGTGCTTTAATCACATAGTTCACCATGCAATTCTTATTAGCATTAATATATTAATCACATGAATAAAAGTACTCAATTTATGACTGAAATGTACATATAACATATCCATATCACATAATATGTATAGATACTAAAAGAGAAAGCAAATAAATCTCTTTGTGACTCTTTTCCATTTTTATCTTTTATAAACTCATCCTTATCCTTTTGAATCAACCTTATCTTTTATGAGCTGTCAACAGATTTAATGTTTAAATTATCATGCATAATACATCACTTCCATTTTATTTCTCATGAACATATCACATTCAATCTCAATAACAAATTACAATTTAATTTGTAACATTTCCTCTCTTTTTTTTGGTATGGACTCATATCTCATTCATATCATCAATCATAACATAATAACCACAATCATCATCATATAAAACTTGATTCATTAGACCTCTTTTATATCATAATAAATGGAACCTAGAAAGGGTAGTCTACTATGTATTTAGCTATGCAACCCTAAAAAAGGTGCATAGTTAGCTACAAGGGGTCTTGAGGCTAGAATCTGTATTAGATAATCAACTATGTAATCAACTATAAGCCTTTTACACATGGGTTATAGTTGACTATGGACCTTCAGAGAGTGAGGTCTAGTTTGATAGTCATTAAACACTCAACTATGGTCTTCTAGAAGGCAAGCCCTCTAATCATAGGTGATTATATAGTCAACTAAAGGACTCTTAAGGCCAAATCTTCACTGTTTAATTGATAATGGCTCTTTAAAGAGTAGTTCTCAAGCCATAGTCAACTATTACATGATGTTACTATTCATTTAGCCTTAAATTCAATTCAACACTCATTTATGAAGCCAACAACTGATGTTCATCCATCAAAACTCATAAATGATTCATTAATAAATCATATTTCACATAAATCCCTAACTAAAGCAACACAATCAAAACATTTCACTAATTTTCATCCAAAACCAAGGAAAACTTACCCTAAACCAATAAATCCTATTTAATTTAATAAAAAGGGCAAGAATATTCACTCACTTACTTGGAAGAGATTTAGAGAAGGTAAAATAAAGATTTGCATGCTCTTGAACATCTAAGATTAACAAGATTGAAGTTAAAGTTTAAAATTTTCCCCTTTAAGCTAAAATGCTCAGATTTCCTTAAATTTAAAAGATAAGTAGAAGGGAGCTCAATAAAAATGAAAATTTGCCTTAATTGTGGGAAAATTCGATAAAGTTTAGCTTTCCTTGTGCTTGGTTGAAGGAGATAAAAAGAAAGAAGTTGAGGAGAGGAGTTTTGGGGTTTTGTTTCATGGGAGGAATTTAAATTGGGTGGCTGAAATAAAGGAATAAAAAGGGAAATAATGTAAAGGAAAAATAGAAAAAAATACTCTAAATTTCCTTTATATTTACCTCTAAATATTTATAATCCTTAAACATATTATTTTGTCAAATTTTTCTCATCTGCTTTATACAATGTTCTCTTCTTGAATTTCATTCAGTTAATTAGTTCTCTTTTATTCAATGTCTCAAATTTCACATCTAAACATATATAATCTTTAAACATTTTGTTTTATCTATCTTTTCTCATGTATTTCATGCAATGTTCTCTTATCCAATTTTATTTAATTAATTAATTCTTTTTTATCCAATATCTCATTCACATTCTCTTATCATAATTTACTTATTTCACATAAAAATTTAATTTTTACTCATTATCTTTGTAATTAATTAATTAATTAATTAATCATTTTATAAAATAAAATCCTAAAATTCTAAATAAGGCGCAACATTTCACTCGCATTATTTTATTTTTCTTCTATTATTTTCCTATCATTTTCAAATAAATAAATAAATATGCAATTTTTACTCTAGAACCCACTATTTTATTTTACTAGAACTCACAATTTCAAACAAAATTTTTTTTATACATATCTTTTTTTAAATTCACCTTATCATTTTCTTAGGAAAGGAGAGGATCTCCTTCCCTTTGACACCATGAATACATCTTTCACCATTATATGATTATAAGCACCTTTCCCTAATGTAAAATGATGATCATGTAAAGGGTCAAGTGACTATAAGCATTACGCGATTTCTTTTACAAAATGGAAATTTAGTAAATTCAAACCGATTGAGATTTGAATGGGCGATAATCTTTTCATTATTCTACAATCTGAAGGATGGGTAGAAGTAACATGCTTCCAACATGGTATCAAGTACTAATCAGTCAAAATCCAAACAAGAGATAAGATTCAATCCTATTCCTGAAGCAAGCAAGCTTTCTGATTCTTACTTCAGGTACTTCAGGAAGAGGGATAAACATATTCAACAAGAGCTTCAATTATTTAGGCCCCACGCATCCATGGGACAACTTATCCTTGCAAAAAGGATAAACCCACATCCGCTCTAGATGTGCGTATTGCGCAACCTCCAATATCTGCAGTGAGATTTACAATAGAACTCAGCTATAAATGTGAGATGTGAGTAATGGATGTGGATGTAGCACTACTGTTTATTCCTGTGTCCATCTCACTCCATGGGTTAGGGTAGAATGCCTCCAAACACAGGCTTGAAGTCATGGACCTTATATCCTATTGTCCTATTTTTTCTAGAAATTTCAGTTACATTACAATCACTGACAGCCAAAGTCACAGCCCCAAGTTTTCTTGTCCAAGTACAACACTCTAGTGGCCAATGTGCACTTGAGATCCATGAGATACAACCCTTCCAACTGAATCTCCCATTGTTTTGACACTACTATTCTCCAACCCACTTTTAAGCCAAGCAAGGTTACTAATGTCCGTAGCTATTGCAGCCAACTCAAAACTTGGGAAAGATGGAGGTTCTGAAAATTCAACAAATTCTGGCCCCAACAGAGAGCTTTTGAGGTTTTTAACATTTGGAGAAGCACAACAACCATGCCCACATCCATGTGGCACAGATTGGTCACTGTAAATTCCCTCAAGCATTCTACAAGTTTCGATATCCAGTTTTGATGCTTGAAAAAGAGAAGCTTGCATTGGAACTGGCCTTTGAAGTGATCCAGCAGGTTGAGAACCATCAAAGGAGTTATATACATTAAAAGCACTAATGCGTGCTACTGGCCGGAAAAGTGTGGGTGGTTCCTTGACTTCTTGGTTTGATGGACATTCTGTCTGTGCTTTTTCTTCATATTTATCATCAGCATTCTCCACAGAACTGACATCTCTTCCTTCCGAGGATCTCAAGGAATTGACATCCCCACAAGATAGAGTTTCTTCAGATGATGCTTTTGCTTTGTCCAAGCTCACGTCTTCCACTATGTTGCTAGGTTCTACTTTAATCTTATCATGTTCAACTCCCCGACGCCTCAAGGTGGAATTCCAGTGGTTTTTAATAGCATTGTCTGTTCTTCCAGGTAGAAGCCTGGCAATGGCTGCCCATTTGTTTCCATGGATTGCATGTGCAGCAACTATGATCCGATCCTCCTCATCTGAAAAGGCTTGTACCCATTAGCTTCTCAATGAAAGAGTTAATAAATAAAATACAGAACAATCGAAGTAAATATAAACAATTTCATTCACTGATTCTAACGTTGACAACATTGCTTAGCTATATTCCTATCAGATTGCAGGGCAAAGTGATTTTCCCATTCATTGATTTACGATTTCAATCTAGAAGAATTAAGGCACTCTTATTTGTTCTTTGGGTAATTTCACAAAAAACCCAACTTCAAATGCTTCTAGAGGCAGCCCGCAGCAAGTATATAAGTGGCAGGAAAGGAGAGGGGCTCTCTATGAAGAAAGATCCTTGGATTTATATTATTTTCCAGATGCAGGCTGTTCTTGGAAATTGTTTGTACACCTGCTGTCTGAGATAAAATGAGTTCAATGCTAGAGAATGCTCATCTGTTGAGTTAAACTCTGAGGGGGCTTATTTAGGCTTGCCAACAAAGAATGAGCCTAATGCTCCCAGGAGGATCTATTAAGAACACCCCGTTTACCTATTTACAAACACCCCCCTCAAAATAACAATAACAATAATAATAATAATAATAAGAAGAAGAAGAAGAAGAAGAAGAAGAAGAAGAGCAATTTAAGTAAGATACCCCATGATATCCTGTTATCTCCCATCGGTTCTAGTGTTGCTTTGTTTTCTAATTCTTACAGCCCTTTTCATTTTTGTAGTTGATTATTAGTTTGCATGCCAAGTTTATCACAACATAGGTTTTAATGTAATCTGAATTAAGGCATGGCACAATCATCATGCACAACAAGAAATAAAGTTACAACAAAATATATTGGTATGTTCTGCCAATCAATCAGCAAAATGCAGTGCAACACGGGAGACAGAGATAGTTTTACACTAGGATTTAATTTTTCAATGACTTCGATAATCATTGTAATCATTGCTTATTTAGATGATGTAACATATCCCAAGCTCTGACTGTATATTAACATCTGTGATATTGATGATATTGCCACCAAATGCCAAGACCAATAATGGAGTAAAATTCTCTCAAATTATATCTATTTATGTTCCTAACATTACAGAATAAAAAAAAAAAAAGAAATCAATGGCCAAAAGTATCATAGAGACAGACATATGCAAATATTAGATATCAATTAGTCTTAAAGAAATATATATATATATATATATATATGTATTTGCATCTGTTACAAGAGAGTGGTTTCTGAAGTCCTGCTCTATAATGAGACAGACTAATCTATTTATAATAGAGTATGTACAAGAATAAAACCACAAATAGGCCTAAGACTCATCATGGTCCATAAGCCTATAACACAAGCAAATTACCTACTAACATTCTCCCTCAAATTGGAGCATAAACGTTACATATGCCCAACTTGCAGCGAATAACATCAATATGTTTTCGTAGGAGAGCTTTAATAAATAAATCGGCTATTTATTTCCCATTTCTTATGCATCTAAAACCAATGACCCCTTCTTGAAGTTTTTGCCTAACAAGATCACAATCAACTTCTATATATTTTGTTTGGTCATGTAGCAATATAAGTAGCAACCTAATTGTTACACCACAACTACATAATTCCAAAAGACTCAATTCCAAGTTAATTAAGAGGATAGAAAATCTACAAAAACTTAGATATAGCATGAGCTATAATTTGATACTCAGACTTTGTACTTGAATGAAACACTACTTATTTCTTACTTTTTTAGGCACATGATTCCCACCAACAAATATACCATACCAATAAGTGAATCTTCCATCTATAGGACAACCTACCTAACTTGTATCAAAGAAACCTTCTATTTTGTAATGACTATAATTTTTATACAAGATTTCACGTCTAGGTGCCTTGGGATATCTTAGGATATGTTTTTAGACACTTATTGGAAAAGCAATATCAAGTTTGGTTATAATAAGGTAGTTTAATTTATCCATTAACTGTCTATACAACTCTAGATCTTCTAGCAACTCTTCATCTTCTAAGCCAAGTTTTACATTCAGAACTATAGGAGTATCATAAGGTTTAGAACTAAGCATTCATTTTTCACTCAAGAGATCACGAATATATTTATTCTGAAATAAGAAATTTCCTTTCCTTTCTGAAACAATTTCAATCCCTAAGAAATACCACAGAGTTTAAAGGTCTTTGGTTTGAAACTTGGTCTGAAGAAAAGCTTCCAATTTTGAAATTTATAATCACCACTAATCACAATATCATTTCCATAAACAGTGAAATGAATGCAACCAAAATCTAACTATTTATAAAACACCAATTGATCATGATCATTTTTCTTTATCCCAAACTTTGTTACCACCTCACTAAATTTCCCAAACCAATCCCCAAAAGATTGCTTATTTTTTTAGTCAACACACCTTTCCATACTCACCTTGAGTAACAAACCCAAGTGATTGCTCCATATACATCTCTTCAAATAAATCCCCATGCAAAAAAGCATTTTTAACATTAAATTAATAGAGGTTAGCCATAAGAGATAGTAAAAGAGATAAACAATTGAGCAATAATGCCATTTAGATTAACTTTCACAACGAACACTTGCATCTAGTTGAATGTTTATCACTTAGTAAAAATACAATATCCCATATTCAATTTGCATCAAGAACTATCATTTCTTCCTCAATGGTAGCATGCCACCTAGGATAAGAGAATGCCTCTATAACAAACTTAAGAACAATGATAGAATTTGGCAAGGAAACAAATAACTGTTAGGAAACAAGTAGTAAAGAATAGGACACACAAGTAGAGATGGGATAAAAGTGATTAATGTTACCTTTTTAAGTACAACTACAAGTACCTTTTCAATAGGCAATGGGGGTATCAAGATTAGATAGCAAAGGAGGAAGATCAGGTGAGAAATAAGCTAGTAAAGGAGATGAAGCAAGCAATGATTCAATAATTGGTGCAACTCTAGATGGCTTAGCATTGTCGAGTGAAGATGCTGTAACTGGTACCTGCATTTTGTGATAATAAACATGCTTAATAAGAGGACAAACCTGATTATGTTCTTCAGGGCCTGAGACTCCTAAGAGGAAGAATACATGAGAAAATATTCATCAATGGAATTAAACTCAAGCATGGAGGAAGAAGGTTCAAGAAAGCCAAAATATAGAGTGGATTCACTATGCGATATTAAAAGAGACAAGATAACAATTCAAATTAGGAGAAGAACACCAATATCCATTGTGTTCAAGAATAATCAAGAAAAAACACAATTTAAGGACCATGAATCAAGTTTAAATACTTGAGGATGATGATCTCAAACAAAGCAAGTAGAATAAAAAATACATGGAGTAAAAAGAAACAAAAATCTAGAAGGAAACAAAGTGGAGTGAGATACTTGATCATAGAGAATTGAAAAAGGCATTCCATTGGGGAAAAAAAGGATATGGAAACTGCATCAACCTAAAAAATTCTTAAGCACTGTCATCTAAAATAATAAAGTACGTGAAACTCCATTAAGTGACAATTCTTCTGTTTAGCTACACTATTTTGCTGTAAAATAACTACATAAGAAGACTGATGAATTATTCCATATTGGAACAACTAAGATGCAAATTTTATAGAAGAATATTCTTTAACATTATCACTATGCAAATGACATATAAATGTTTTAAATTGATTCAAAACTTTATCATGGAAAGTATGCAAGATCTCAAATAAATTTAAACAATTTTTCATTAAATAAAATCAAGTAACTGTTGAACAATCATCAATAAAAGCAACAAAATAACGAAAATCAGACTGAGAAACAAGTGGGCAAAGGTTTCAAACATCAAAATATACCAACTCAAATGAGAATGAAACTCGTTTATTAATGCAAGAAACATAAGGCCAACTATAGTGTTTTGCAAACTAATACAACTTATAATTCAAGCTAGAAAGAGTACCTAAACTTGGACACAACTTTTGTAAGGATGATAAGTATGGATGACCTAAGCAATTGTATAGTTGATGTGGAGCAACAATAGGAGATACAACAATTGGCTTACAAACTTTTTCTTTAAGATAATACAAATCACCATATTTATATCCTCTACCCAAAATTTTCATAATCAAGAGATCCTAAAAACATAATAGCTAGGATAAAAGAAAATTTCACAGTTATAGGCAAGTGTTAGTTGACTAACTAAAAGCAGATTAAATGAAAAGTTTGGAAGACAAAGCACTTTGGACAAAAAGATGTCAAGAGTAACATTCACCATATTACATCCAACAACAAAGGTACTAGACCCATTGTTTAAAGTAACACGTGAGAAAAGAAAGGATTGAAAAGAGAATATTTGTATGACTCGTCATATAATCAGCAGTACTAGAATTAATAACCTATCAAAAACTAGTGTGGAAGAAGCATGTAATAGTGTTACCTACCTCAACCAATGTAGTAATAGATTGAATAGTACTAGAATTAATAACCTATCAAAAACTAGTGTGGAAGAAGCATGTAATAGTGTTACCTACCTCAACCAATGTAGTAATAGATTGAATAGGTAGCGGTTACCAAGAGGCTCAGAACTACAAATATGATTGTGTATTTTTATTTGTGAAAAATAACGTGGGGCAATATGTAGGGCTGTAAAAAGAGTTGCGACTTGCGGACTAGCCTGTGACTTGTTTTTAAAAATATGGATTATAAAAATTAAACTCATTTTTTCAACAAAGATAATACGGACTAGTCTGTCACAAACCTAGTTTGCAACAGACCGGCTCATATCCATAGAGTCTAAAGACTTTTAGTTAAAGCCCGTGAATTGGCCCATACGTGTTACAGGTTTTAACAGATTTGAACCTTAAAATTGAACTCGTTTTTTAATGCGGATAATACAGATCAATTTGTCGCAAATCGACTCATATTTGCATAGGCCAACCCGTTTTACAACCCTAGCAATATCCCTTTATATATCTAGGTTGTTTAAAGTAGTATTAGGAAAAATTGGTAGGGGTGTAAAACGGACCGAAGTCCACGGACCGGTCCGTGGATTTTACGGACTTGAACTACCTAAAATTTGGCTCATTTTTTTTACGGATAATACGGACCAGTCCGGACGGACTAAAATCCGCACGGACCGGGACCGGGATCAAGCGGATACAGACCGGTTCGTGAACTTACAGTTAAAATCCGCGGATCGGTCCATATCCTTAAGGATACGGACCGGATACGGACTTCTTACATTTAGTCCATTTTTTTAATGGGTAAAACGGACCGGGCTAAAATGGACCGGTCCGTATCCAGTCCGGTCACCGGTCCGTCCGTTTTACATCCCTAAAAATTGGAATCTTCTTTTCCATCCTTATCATACTCACCATGCCCATCAAAATTAACGTGAGTACTCGAGCCAACCAATGCGGTTGACTCCTCATTGTTTTGCCTAGAATCATAGTCAACTATAGTTATGATAGAAGAATCCCAAAAAATTAATTGAAAACCTCTAAAATTGTCAAGAAAAATTTTAAATTATACAGTTCAAAGCCACAAATTACAAAAACCAATCACAAAGAGGTATCCAAAACTTGTTGGAGAAGTGCTAGAAGAAACCTGTCCCCATAAACTACCCCATGCGCAACCACCTCTATGCATGGGCCTCATGTGCCTCCACTAAATTAGCACATGCTGTGTCACCCTATTGTGATCACCAGCCTTCGATTTGTTGGTCCGTCAATCCATATCCTCCAAATGCCCCGTAAAACAATCCTAAATGTGCCAAACAACACCTCTGTTGCTTGAAAATGCTACACCTTTTGCAATTGAAACTTCCACTATCTAGGTTTTTCTTGAACCAGCAACTTTAAGCCACTATAATCATCATTGTGACCTAGTCACGCATTAAAAAGCTAGGGGGGAAAAAGAGAGAGAGAAAGAGAAAGGGGGAAGAAGAAAAGGCTGGGTTATCCTCTTCCCCCCCCCCCCTCCCTTTCTTTTGAGGGGGGTTTGTTTTGATTTGGATAGGATAGAGATACCTAGATGTAGGAGGCTTTGATACCATATTAAAAGAGAGTAGGTTTTAAAGTCATGCTCTATAATGAGACAAGCACATCCATTTATAATAGAGTATGTATAAGAATAAGATAACAATAGTTCTAACACTCATCTTAACCTATAAACCCATAACTCAAACTAATTACCTACTAACAACATCTATTTATATTGGGATGGAAGAGATAAAAATGACAAAAGGGTAGCACTAGTTTAGGGGGGGGAAGAGAGAGAGAAAGAGAAAGGGGGAAGAAGAAAAGGCTAGGTTATCCTCCCCCCCCCCCCTTTCTTTTGAGGGGTGTTTGTTTTGATTTGGATAGGATAAAGATACCTAGATGTAGGAGGCTTTGATACCATATTAAAAGAGAGTAGGTTTTGAAGTCATGCTCTATAATGAGACAAGCACATCTATTTATAATAAGGTAACAATAGTTCTAACACTCATCTTAACCTATAAACCCATAACTCAAACTAATTAATTACCTACTAACAACATCTATTTATATTGGGAGTGAAGAGATGAAAGTGACAAAAGGGTAGCACTAGTTTAGGGACCACATTTGCATTTTAACCCCTAATCACAAAGGAGCTCTTCATATTCCAATCAACTTTCTTAAATGCAAAACTACTTGATATCCACCAATTCTCCCAACTTTACCCATAGTTCTCCTTGCCACACTGGCCACCACATGAAAACCTTGGCAATTGCCACCTTCCCATCAGTCCACTTCCTTGCAACAACTCCTAACCTCTGGGCCAATAACCCAAGGCCCATCTATGTTCTCCTAGGGTTGCTGTACTCATGATTCCTACCGCACGATATATAGTATAAGGTGTATGTAATATTCATCCTCTTGAACACTCTGAATACTCTCCATTTTAGCTTTTACTACACCACTACTACCTTAAGCATAAGGGAGTCGATGCAAACCTTACCCCTTGTTGTTTTACAGAGAAATAGATGTTAGTACTACTATCTCGTATATTTGACAAATCAGATATTTTGACATCATGGTTGAATGGATGTTAAAATTTTAGGAGACGGATGTGCTGAAATTCTCAGTACTATGTAGGAATAAGAAATATTTCTGTTTAATAGGTTTTGGCAGATGGCAAGACACCCCATTCATGGAGTATCCATCAGTCCTAAATTCAAGCATTCTGGCTACACATTCTAGATTTTAAGTACTTTCGCATAAATATATTAAAATTTCACATCGCAAATTGCCCTTTTGAGTTTAAAAGTTAGATTCTAATCCAAATGCTAAATGAAATTAAAATAAAAATGAAAGTAAAAAATCAAATCAAGAAATCCAACTTAATAACGGATTCTAAAATACCAGTGAAAGGCTTGCGCTTAACGGCAGGGTCGAGCTGGTTGCACCACCGCAGACGGCAAGATTTTCCGGATCTACCTGCGATCCCACGAGCAATTAAGCTCCAATTCCTCGCTCCGAACTTACTCACAAGCCGGCTCAGTATAGCGTCCTCTTCGGGAGACCAAGGACCTTTCACTCTGTCTCTCCCACCATTGCCACTACTTCCCGCTCCGTCACCTAGCCCCGCCAACCCTTCATCCCCACTTCCGCCATCACAACCACCGTCCCCGGCGGGGGTTCCGTCGAGATCCACGATGGTTGTGTCGTCCACCTCCATCTCACCACGGCAATTACCTGACTTAACTGCAATACTTGTACCGTAAAGACAAGGGACTAGATTTCATCATGGTTCACGGAGCAAATGTTTCGGCGTTTCCATTGGTTTTTACCTGGTTAACTTCGGTCAATCTAGGTTTACTAAATTGCTTCAATTCTCCGAACATCAAAAGACAAATTTGTCCTCATTTGGAAGCATAAATTTTGCACTAAATTTGGGTTTCTCTGTGGAAATTTGAAAAAATACTCTAGGGCCCGCGATGTATTGTAGGATACTAATTTCAAAACGATACATAACATAATTAATTTATATGTATATAAATTTTTTATGTATTAATTTATAGTTGATTTTATGTAATATATATAATATGTATATAAAAATTATATCTTAATTATACTTTTTAGTCCCCAAATATATAAATTAAGTGCATTTCTTTATATATTTTAGCCTCTCCAATAAGTAAATTAGAACAGATTAAAATTAAATTAATAATTTTAGAGATTTGCATTACTACTAGAGATTTGCATTACCCTATTTATATAAGTTAAAATGAAAATTAACATTTACAATGGCATAGTAACATTTTTAAATATATGTGCAGATTACTACATCAATTATAATAATACGCCTTGTTATATAAAGGAAAATAGAGTGTTTAACATGGAGAAATTTAAGATAAATGTATAATAAACCAATTTTAAATATGAATACCACATCAATTTCAATTAACCATTGTCTAAATGAATGCCATATAGAATATTTGATGTTAGTTGTACGATAAACTAACATATAAAGCAATGTTAACATTCAATTATTATTTATATTTATCATATTATTAGAAATTGTAAAGAACACTTGTATTTTAAATGTCAATTTCATATGAAATTAACATTTAAAGGAATGATAACAACTAATTAATGATTGTATGTACGATTTTATCAGAAACTATAAAAAAAATATTAATATTTTAGACATTAGTTATACTTGAAAACCAGTGTCTAAGAATTATCTACAACTAGTTAATGTTTGTATTTATAATATTATTGAAAACTGTAAAGATTATTTATATTTTAACAATCTACTCATTTAAAATGTTATAGCATTCATGAGTAAACATTTACAATTTTGATTTTTCAAACAATCAATGTCTAAAATGTATATCAATGAACTTTTTTATGACATTAGTTATAATATGTTAATAACTGATGTTGGATTTTCAATTAATGTTTGTTATTATAGCATTATTAGAAATTGTAAAAATTATTTATATTTCAATGATTTGCTTATTTAAAATGTACTATAACACTCACAAGGTGAACACTTATGATTTTGATTTTTCAAATAACTAATATCTAAAGGGTACATCAATAAATTTTTTAAAAACATTAGTTATTTGTTAATAACCAACATAAAATGTTCTGTATTGCCTATAAATTTTGGTTTAGTCTCCATTTGAAACTTCTTTGTAATCCTTATTCTCCATTATCTAATTCTAATGTTTGGTTCTGATTAAAAAATAATCCCTTATCATCTCACGAAACCAATTCAAAGGATGTTATAAATCATGTCAAAGGACTTGCCTTACCTTTGATATCTTAAGTCTCATGATGTGTGTCTTTTGATTAAAAACAAATATATAAGACTTGAGATGTCAGAAGAAAGGCAAGTCTTTTAGTAAGTTCTATAGCATCTTTAAATAAGCTTCTTGAAATAGAAAATGAGGTTATTCTTAAATTCTTTTTCCAAACTTTAACATTGTTAATGGATGTAAATATATTTCCTAAACTAATAATTCAATATTAGTAAGGAGCATCTTAAAGATTTGTATTTGTTATTATTAAGATGGGAACTTTCTTCTACCTTACTTTCTCTATAGGGTAAATGAAAGCATTTTTCTTGGTATTATCAAATTGTATATATGTATATAATTAATCCTCCAACTCAAAGTTCTCAAGCATAAAAAATTCAATAAAAGAGAAAAATGTTGAAGATTATTATATTTGTTATTGCTGAGATAGGATCCGCCCTATACTTCAGTTTCTTCACAAAGATGTACAAAAGATTCCATTTTAACAATACCAAGTTGTAAATAATAGGCCCTCTAACTTAAAAGCCCTTAAGCATAGGACTTAATTGTTTATTATATTAGTATTTTAGTGTATTTGTTAATGACCTAATATTTGATATATGTGTGTGTATGTGTATGTAATGAGAAGTTGGTTGTTTATTGTATTCTATTGATGTAATCTTGTAAAAAAGATTATGAAAACAAATAAAAGAGAAATCTAATAATTCCTCATTGTTTACTTTCTCATATATTACTTTATTTATGTTTGCAATTTTTTACTATTAGATAGCTTTCTATTTTTAAATAGATAATCATTTTAATATATTATAAGTTAAAAATATTACTCTTTTTCTCTTTAAAACATTTAAAAATAACTATTTGATCAAAATATTTTGTTAAATATATTTATTTTATATATTTGACGTGATCCCGCAAGTGCACGGGTTTAGTCGAGTTATAGTATAAAAGATATCATCTCCACAGGGATTGAGAGTTGAATACTAACTGAATTTCAAGATAAATTATCTAGGTCGACCGATTGATATTGTGAATTAAGGGTAAAATACAAAATAAAGCTTAGTTATTAAAAAGGAAACAAATGGAACTGGTATGGATTAGGTAAAGATTTAATTCAAATGAGATGGAAATGTACTCAGCTTCAGGGTTTCCTCGTGCATTTCATTATGGAATGAAGATAATCCTCTAACCCGATTTACTGTTAATTTAGATTGCTGGATTACCAAAATGAGCTATACCTCATTGCAAGGCTACTAGCTACTAACCAATAGGTAAAGTGCCCAAAATTTCTCTAGTAATCACTCATCTAGGTTGCATTAACATTGCTTGAGAATCCAATTTTAGACATTTCATCCTGTGCAAAAGAATCTAATTAACTTAATTCCTAAGTCTAATGGAGATTCCTAATGATTATGCAAAGTCTGATTAATTAATTGGTCATTCCAACCTAGAATCGACTAATCCTTTACACAAATCTAATATTCCGGAAGTATTGGATTGTTGAATTACAAAACAGCATAATCAAATCATAAATCAACAGTAAATCTAGCTAGATTATATAAAAATCAAATCCATAAATCCATGAATAAGTTTACCCTAGCTGAGCACTAGGGTTTAGTGTGAATTCATTACACAACAAGTAGAAAACCAGAAAACAGAGAGGGAAATCAAACTAGTCATGAAGCTTTACAAATTCCTTGTTTGAATCTTCAATCATTTGCTTGAATCCAAGGCTAGTAGTTGCCCTTAGTGACTTTAGGTCTCTCCTAGGGTTTCTACTAACGGCTCCTCTTTTTAAATTTTCAGTTCTCCCCCTCCCCCTTTTTGATTCTTCGCATAAAACTTATATAGGAAATGTACACGGGGTGCGACACGGCTCGTGTTCTACCCCGTGTTTCTCTGCGAAGGTTGGGCAGCATGATACACGGGGTATGACACTCCCCGTGTCTACTTAAGAAGGGTCAGGCAGTATGTTACACGGGGTATGACACGGCCCGTGTTGTACCCCGTGTTCTTCTGCGAGCAGCTCTTTGAAGTTTCAAAACATTCCAGAAAGGTACACGGCATTCAACACAGGGTTTCCATACCCTGTGTTCTTTGTCAGATGAGCGAATTTGCTTCAATTCTCCACAATTTGCATGGTTTTGGCTCCGGATCCCTTTCTAATGCTCAAATGAGTCACTTCAAAACCTGAGAATAAAATATCAAGCATTTAAGTACCTATTTTCAATTAATTTGCACAAGATACTAAGTAAATAAGTGATAAAACACATAAAATTTAAGTGCAATTGTGCATTTATTAATTCTCCCACACTTGAATCTTACTCATCCTCGAGTAAGGAAGTAAGAAAATAAAAATTTACTCCAAATTTTTTTTTATATAATATCAGGCAATCATTCAACGAATCAGAAATTAGGATCAGGTCATGCCAAGCAATTAAATGAAAACAAAGCAACTAAATAAGTCAGTCTTCAGCATAAAAGCAAAAGAGAAGAGTCTCACAGGTAAAGTGTTTACTCAAACTCTCAAGATAAGGCTTGTGTATACTCTCGAATCAATCAGCTCAGGACTTAATGTTATCATATGCTTGCAAAAACTCTAATCTCCACTACCATATTGTAAAATGCATGAAAATCAGATGACTTTATTAGGGAAAATGGTGGGGATAGAGGAAAGGAAAATCAAGGGATGAAAAGTGATAGAGTCAGAGAAGAGAAAAGATACATTGGCCTTAAGTTCGACCACTATCGAGTTCCATTGCTCAGCTTAGCATATTACCTTATTTCTATTCCTTGCTTCAACCCCCTTTTTCTCTCTTCCTCTTCTCTCTTTGTTTATATATATATATATATATATATATATATATATATATATATATATATATATATATATATAACAGTAAATCAACAAACAAAACTTTTCTTTCTTTCTTTCCTTCTTATTTCCCAACAAGCTTTTCTTCCTCTTCTTCTTCCTAAATTATTTATTTAACACCATTTTTTTTATTATTTTTGTTGTTATTTTTTTTTAACATAAGCAAAGTTATAAATCAGCTTATCCAACTGAGCAGCTCTATGTAAGAACCTCTAAGTGATAGCCAAACTCATTTAATGTGTCTAAGTTCCCTTAAACTCTGAAGTTCAAGTTCACTTGGGCAGTGACTTTGAATGCATATGGGATGGGTTAAGCTTGAAATGAGAGTCCAAGGCTCAAGGTGGCTAACTAGGGGTAAAGTTAAAAATAGTCTAAGATGAATCAAAGAAGGGATTCAAATAAGCAAAATAAGTAAAGAGGGTGAAAAAACATGGCCTCATCATTTTTGACATGCAAAATACATAAATTGTAGCCTCAAAAAGAACAAATGCAAGTTCTAAAGTAAAAAGTCAAAAGTGAGACATAATCCCTCAAGAAGATAAAAATGAGCTTCAAATTCTAATGTGAAAAGTTACTCAATAGGCTCAAGTCTCACGAGGATCAATTATGCTCATTACTCTTAACTTCAGGCTTTAGATTTTCCTTATTAAGTTACCAGTTAATCATTAAAAGAGCAAAGCATGAACAAATCACTTTAGTTAAAAGATTGCCTTAAAAATTTAAAATTTTTTACATATCATTGAATTTTAGAGTAAATTCCAGTACTCTAAATCAATCAAGCAGATTCAGGTGCAATACATTCTAAAAGTTGCTCCCCCACACTTAAAATTGGACATTGTCCTCAATGTACAAAAAAAAGTAAATGGAAAAACAGATTCAGAGAAAAGATGGGGGACTGGAACTTCCCTGAAAAGTGGAGCGTTGTTGTCCATTACAGAACATGGCTTCAGGGGGATCCACTAGCAGAGACAGATTAGGAGAGAGAGAAAAGACTGCTAATCTAGAAGAAAGGAGATGCATTACTAAGATAAAATACGTTGTTAGTTATTACAAACATAAATATTAAAAGTGCATGAAAATAAAAGAGAAATAGTTAAAATAATAAAAGTTGAATGAAAGTGCATAGTTAATATAAGTACAGACCAAGATAGATGGAAATAGAGAGGAGAAACAAGTAAGAAGGAGAATATATAAGTAAAAAGGAAAAAAAAGCAATCCGAGCTACTGAGTAGGAGGATCTGGATCAGCTGGGGAAGAGGGGTGAAAAAGCTTGAACAGGGGCTCGACCATGCTCTCAATGTGTCTGGATCTCCTATCCAAGTCATCATAGAGGCCCTCAATCCTCGACTGACGCTCAGAGATGTGCTGAAGCTCAGATGGAATCTGCTACTGACCAGATAATATATCTCGAAAGTAAGCCTCAGATGAAACTCTTCCATCTGTAGAAGATGATGGACCTATATCAGGAGTTGCATCACCATCACCATCACCATCATCTCCTGGAGAATCATGTTGTTCCTCATGGGGTGGCTGCTGCACAGGCTGGATTCCCATAGCTAGAAGAATGCCCCTATGGAGGGGGGTCATGTGGGATGCTATAGAGAGGGATCCATAAGGTCGATCAAATACTCCCAACCGCCTGGCGAGTCTGGTAATGTACGGACCAACAGCAATACTCCCAGCTCGTCTATTTGATGCCTGAGTCGAGAAGAAATGTGCAAATGCACCTCCAATATGGATGAGGACTCTATGTATTATGCTATACAGGAAGAGGATATCAGTTGTGCTCATTACTCCATGACTGTGCCCCCGACCACTCAAAGTATGACTGAAGATAGAGTGGATGACCCGCCATGCAACTCTTCTGAGGCTAGACGTCTTGCTCTTTGTAGGATCATAGATGTTCCTAGTAGCAATGTCAGACCATACTCGCCACTCTTGGGTTCCATGTGGCAGTCCTATCAGAATATCATGATACTCAGGAGTGGCTACAAATTCTTCAGAGTAAATTCCCAAGTGTACTGATAATTGGGTCACACTCATAGAATATTGGACTCCCCCGAGATGGAACTGCACTGTGTTAGTCGAATCAATAGTACCAAAGTATCTTTCTAGGTAGAAGGTGCTCAGAAACTCTAAAGTAAGTTCTCTGTAAGTAGGTTCTATAATCTGAAAGAATGTCTCCCAAGTACCTACACTTATAAGCTCTGGGATCTCATCCTCAAGGCCAAACTCTCTCAAGACTGCCCAATTTATGGATCGGCCTTCCACAAATGACCGATCTTTATGCCTATTAAATGCCTGAATATGGGCCTCATCTGTGAACTCTTGGAATTGTGATGTAATTGGCCCTCTAGAGGAGGTCCCTCTAGAAGTACTGCCCTTAGTGGTCTTCCTAGCAGTCGTCTTTTATCTTTTTGACATGATCTGCAAGGGAAAATTACAATGTGAGAGAGTGTTTTACTATGAATTGGATAGTTCTAGGTTTAGATAGTGTCAATCAGCAGATTTCAAGGGCAAAAGATCAGCAAGCAATTCCAATATCCATCCAATGTCAAATGAAGTACAATTCAAAGCTTAATGTCATCAATGCAAGTAAGCAAGCAAATCAATGAGGTAAATCATGCAATCAGGTCCCCCAAATAAACACTAAACCTTAAAGGATTTAAATTCAATCAATCAAATCTAGCCAAGGAAAAATTTGGAGGATATGAACATTCCTATAAGTTCTACCATTCATTAGAGTTCAATAAACACAAGTAATTGCAAATAACTTCAAAGAATTCAAGGGAAATGCTCTTGCCTCATGAATTTCAGAGAAATACCCTAAGTTCTTGGTTAAAGCTCAAGAGGAATCCAAATCTTGCAATTAAACCAATTAAATCCAAGATTAAGTAGTAAAATCGCTTCAAATAGCCAAATAAAATACTTTAATTGGTGTATTTTGGGGAGAGAATGGCCGAAAATGAGTAGAGAGAAACTAGGGCACAGAGGAAGCTGAAGAGAATGACGAAAATGGAGGAGTTTCATCCATTAAAAGCTTGTCCACCCAAGAACACGAGGTTCGACATAGCCCGTGTTGTACCCCGTGTTTCTCTGCGAATGAGTATTCTGGGTTTCGCAAACATACACGGGGTCTGACATACCACATGTTCTTCCCCGTGTTTCTCTCTGAAAGATGCTAACATACTTCGTAATAGTACACGAGGTTTAAACACATCTCGTGTTGTACCTCGTGTTTTTCTCTGGAAGGCTCATGTTCAAAAATATTATTATTAGTTCAGCTAGTGAGGTACACGGGGTAAGACACATCCTGTGTTCAGCACCGTGTATCTCAATGGAATTCCATGGAAATTATAAATTTTTTATACTAACCAAACAGTGAATTACACGGGGTATGACACGGCCCGTGTTCTACACCGTGTATCTCACTGGAATGCATTTTGAGCCTTCTGTGCAAGAAAATGAACAACAAACATGCATATATTCCTAATTTACCCCAGAGACAAAAACCAAGTGCAAAAATGAACATCTTAAATTAACAACTAATAACTTATATGCCTCAAACTACTCAAAAACTCAGAATGAAAATGAGAAAAATGAAGATTTAAAAGCAATAAAAATAGAAAAATAAGCTTGGGTTGCCTCCTAAGAAGCGCTTGTTTAAGGTCATAAGCTCGACCCCTATTTCAATCAGTTTGGAGCTGCCATTATCGATGGCCCGGCAATATAATGTTTCAATCTCTAGCCATTAACCTTGAAATTACCAGTGCCTTCACTCCAAACTTCTACAGCTCCAAATGGATACATTTTTCTCACAAGAAATGGTCTAGTCCACCTTGTTTTGAGCTTCCCTGGAAAGAGCTTAAATCTGGAACTAAACAACAACACCAAGTCTCCTTCATGGAATTCCCTTCTGAGAATACGCTTGTCGTGCCAAGCCTTTGTTCTTTCTTTATATATCTTGGCATTGTCATAAGCATCATTTCTCAGTTCTTCAAGTTCAAGAAGTTAAAGCTTTCTTTTCTCCCCAGCAGATTGCAAATCAAAGTTTAGCAACTTTATTGCCCAATATGCTTTGTGTTCAATCTCTACCAGCAAATAACAATGCTTCCCGTAAATAAGCCTAAATGGTGCCATTCCAATGGGAGTCTTGAAAGCAGTCCTGTAGGCCCATAAGGCGTCATCCAACTTGAGGGCCTAATTTCTCCTTGATCTAGACATAGTCTTCTCCAATATGCTCTCGATTTCTCTATTTGAAAGCTCCACTTGCCCACTGGTTTGTGGGTGATACGGAGTAGAGATCTTATGGGTTACACCATACCCTTTCAAGAGGGATTGAAATTGATGGGCAATGAAGTGAGACCCTCCATCACTGATGACTGACCTAGGTATCCCAAATCTAGGAAACAACACCTTCTTGAAGAAGCGAACTACAACTTTTGCATCACAAGTCCGAGTGGCAATTGCTTCCACCCATTTGGAAACATAATCAACCGCCACAAGTATATATTTGTTACTGCAAGAAGGTGAGAATGGACCTATGAAATCAATTCCCCAGACATCGAATATTTTGACTTCCAAAATGTTATTCAAAGGCATCTCATGCCTTTTTGATATACTACTAACTCTTTGGCACTGGTCACATGAAGTGACATGGTGGTGAACATCCTTGAATAGAGTCGGCCAATAGAAACCCGCTTGGGCAATCTTTGCAGCTATTCTTGAAGTGCCGAAGTGTCTTCCATATGGGGAGGAGTGACAATGGAACAGAATGCTAGCAATTTCTTCCTCATACACATACATTTTAAACAAGCCATCAGCACATCTTCTATAGAGAAGAGGTTCATCCCAAAAGTAATGTTTCACCTTTTCTAAGAACTTCTTTTTTTGCTAATACCCTGCATTCGGAGGGAAAACACCACTCACGATGTAATTCACATAATCTGCAAACCATGGGATAGCTGAAGAAGAGACAGCCAACAGATAATCATCTGGAAGTGAATCATTTATTGGCATCTCTTTATCTACGTCATCTTCTAACCCCTGCTTTAACCTTGAAAGGTGATCAGCCATAACATTCTCGATACCCTTCTTATCTCGAATTTCCAGATCAAATTCTTGTAACAAAAGAATCCATCTGATTAGGTGAGGTTTAGCTTCTTTCTTGCTCAAAAGGTATCGGATTGCTGCATGATCCGTAAAGACTATCACCTTAGAATCCACCAAGTAGGATCAAAACTTGTCAACTGCATAAACTACCGCAAGAAGTTCTTTTTCAGTTGTAGCATAATTCAGCTAAGCTTCATCCAAAGTCTTGCTAGCATAGTATATGGCATGAACTTTCCTATCCTTCCTTTGTCCAAGTACTGCTCCTATTGCATGTTGCTAGCATCGCACATCACCTCAAATGGTAGATTCCAATCTAGTGCTTGTATGATTGGAGCAGAAATTAAGGCTTTCTTTAACCTACAAAATGCATCTAAACAATCTTGATTAAAATTAAAGGCAACATCTTTGGCAAGCAGGTTAGTTAAAGGTTTAGTAATTTTAGATAAATCTTTGATGAAGCATCGGTAGAAACTGGCGTATCCCAGAAAACTCCTCACTCCCTTTACAGAAGTTGGGGGAGGTAATTTCTCTATGATCTCCACTTTAGCCTTGTCTACCTCAATACCATGCTCTGATACTTGATGGCCTAGGACAATCCCTTCTCTTACCATAAAATGGCATTTCTCCCAGTTGAGTACCAAATTTACCTCCTCACATCTCTGCGACACTTGAGATAAATTAGTCAAACAGTTATCAAAGGAAGTACCATATACAGAAAAATCATCCATAAAGACTTTCATGATGTTTTCAATAAAATCAGAGAAAATAGCCATCATACAACGTTGAAATGTAGCAGGAGCATTACACAAACTAAAAGGGATTCTTCTATATGCAAAAGTGCCATAAGGACATGTAAATGTGGTCTTTTCTTAATCATTTGGATGTATAGGAATTTAGAAGAAACCAGAATAACCATCCAAATAACAGAAATGTGAATACTTAGTTAACCTTTCCAAAGTTTGATCTATAAAGGGGAGAGGGAAATGGTTTTTTTAGGTTGCTTTGTTTAATTTTCTATAATCTATACACATCCTCCAATTCGCGACAGTTCTAGTGGGAATTAGCTCATTATTTTCATTTTTTACTATAGTTAACCCCTCTTTCTTAGGAACAACATGTACCGGACTAACCCACTGACTATCTAAAATTAGGTAAATTACCCCAGCATCTAGCAACTTCACTATTTCCTTTTTCACAACTTCTTTCATATTTGGATTCAACCTTCTCTGATGTTCAATGGAGGGCTTACTATCTTCCTCCATCAATATCCTATGCATGCATATTGAAGGACTAATCCCTTTCAAGTCAGAAATTGTGTACCCTAAAGCTTTTCTATGAGATCTAAGCTGCTTAAGTAATTTTTCTGTTTCAAGAGCATTTAGATTTACATTTACTATCACAGGATAGGTGGAGTGGGGTCCTAGAAACTCATACCTGAGGGTAGATGGTAGAGGTTTCAATTCTACCTTAGGTGGTGTTTCTTCCTCAGTGGAGGGATTGTTAGACTTCACTTCCAATGATTCAATTGCTTCAGGGAGGGAAAGTGGTGAGCTTGCTTCCAAAAATTCTGCATATGCAGCAATCTCCTCATTTTCAACAACTCCATCTGTTACTAAACATCCTTTAAGTGGATCTTGAAGGCATCCCATGAGAAGGGTTTCTTTCATAACCTTGTCTAGCACATCAATCCTACATATTGAATCTTTACAAACAGGTAATTTAATTGATTCATTCAAATTAAACTTAACTTTTTCATCCCCAACAAATAATGAAAGCCTTCCATTTTTTACATCAATTAAAGCATCCGCAGTGGCTAGAAAGGGTCTACCCAAAATGATAGGGATTTGTGTATCCTCTTCCATTTCAAGTATAACAAAATCAACAAGAATGAAAAACTTACCAACCTTGATAGGTATATCCTCAAGTATACCTACTGGGTATTTCACAGAATGGTATGCTAATTGAAATGAAACTGTAGTGGGCTTCATTTCTTCTATGTTTAGTCTCTTTGCAATCGACAGTGGCATGAGGCTCACACTTGCACCTAAGTCACATAATGCCTGATCAATAGGAACATTTCCAATCACACAAGGAATGGAGAAGCCGCTTGGGTCCTTAAGCTTATGAGGTAGTTTATTTTGGATAATAGCACTACACTCCTCCGTTAGGGCTACAGTCTCATGCTCTTCTAGCTTCCTTTTGTTTGAGAGAATATCCTTCAAGAACTTTGCATATGACGGCATTTGTGAAAGAGCATTAGTGAAGGGGATATTAATATACAACTTCTTCAATACTTCCAAGAACTTCCCAAACTGCTTATCAAGTTTAGCCTTTGCTAGTCTTTGTGGATAAGGGATAGGCGGTTTGTATGGTTCTGGAGGGACATACTTTGGCTTTTCAGGTAATTTCCCTTCTTTCACTTCAGCATCATCAGGAATTGAAGTCTTTTTGCCTTCTTTTTGCACTTCCCCCTCAACTATCTCTTCTTCACCTTCATGAGTGGCATTTGGAACCTTCAACAACCGCCCACTCCTAAGAGTGATTGCTTTACAATGCTCCCTGGGATTTGATTCAGGTTAAGCAGGGAGTTAACCAAAAGCTCCAGAAGAAGCAGAAGCTTGTTGAGCTATTTGGGTCTCCAACATTTTTTCATGTGTGGCCAATGAGTCAACTTGGGAGGACAATTGCCTAATGGAGTCCTCCATGGCTCTACCATGCTGCCTAAACTCTTCATTAGTTTTCTCTTAGGAAATGAGAAATTTCTCTAGGAGGCCTTCTAATTTAGAAGTGGAAGAGGGTTGGGCTGGTGGGTTGTAGGGTCTTTGGTTTTGAAAACCGGGCGGTGGTGGCCTATTATGAGTGTTTTGAGCGTTGTATGGTTGGTTGGGCTTGTAGGATAGATTTGGGTGGTTCCTCCATGATGGATTGTAGGTGTTTCCAAAGGGTTCATTCGGATTCTTCTGTCCATACCCACTATTGTGCACATAGTTCACTTGCTCAGTGAAATCCTACCCCAATTTACACTCAGTTGCCATGTGACCTGTCATACCACAAATCTCACAAGGAAGGTCAGTAGCACCTGTTGCATTTACACTATTAACTTGAAATTTATCAAACTTAGCCATAAGTGCATCTACTTTGCTACCTAGACTTCCTAGTGCATCCACCTTAGCTGACAAATGATTAAAAACATCCAATTCATACTTACCTGGAGCTTTCCTTGAAGATCCCTTCTCATTTGACCATTGGTAGTGGTTCAAAGCCATATCCTCAATCAATTCATATGCTTTATCCAACCTTTTGTTCATCAAAGCACCTCCAGCAACAGCATCCACAGTAAACTTAGTGTTGTAGCTCAAACCATTGTAGAAAGTATGAAGAACTAGCCATTTCTCTAGCCCATGATGTGGGCACAACCTCAGAAGTTCTTTATATCTATCCCAAATATCAAATAGAGATTCCCCTTTTCTCTAAGAGAATGTGGTGATTTCATTCCTTAATTGAGCAGTCTTGCTTGGAGGGAAATATCGTGACAGAAAAGCCCTCAGTAGCTCTTCCCATGTAATGATAGATCCTGCTAGTAATGAGTGTAACCAAGCCCTTGCCCTATCCCTTAAGGAGAATGGGAAGAGTCTAAGCTTGATGGCATCCGCTGCTACACCATTTATCTTGATCGTATCATAATACTCTAAGAAAATCTGAATATGGAGGTTGGGATCCTCCATTGGTCCTCCACCAAACTAGTTTTGCTGCACCATAAACAAAAGAGTTGGCTTTAATTCGAAGTTGTTAGCCTCAACAGTAGGCCTCCTTATACTAGATTAAAGTCCAGTGGCGTCAGGTGCTGCAAATTCTCTAAGAGATCTGTTATCCATGCCTTCAATCACTGTTTCAAGGTTAATTTCCTCTTGGATAAGTACTGATTTTTGCTCTCTCCTTCTCCTAAGCAGGGTTCTTTCAATCTCCGAGTCTAAGTCAAGAATTCTTTCAAGACTTCTCCTTTGCATATACAGAGATTTACTGCAAAAAGAGTGGGTAATACTCAAACAGAACAAAGTAAGAAAGAAATACTATATATAAAAACAGGAAAATCAGAACAAGATGAATCAAGAACTAAAAAGAAAATGAATTGCCTAGTCTAATTCACTCAAAAGTTTCTGTTAATATCAACTAGTTGCAATCCCCGGCAATGGCGCCAAAAACTTAACGTGATCCCGCAAGTGCACGGGTTTAATTGAGTTATAGTATAAAAGATATCGTCTCCACAGGGATTGAAAGTTGAATACTAACTGAATTTCAAGGTAAATTATCTAGGTAGACCGATTGATATTGTGAATTAAGGGTAAAATGTAAAATAAAGCTTAGTTATCAAAAAGGAAACAAATGGAATTGGTATGGATTAGGTAAAGATTTAATTCAAATGAGATGGAAATGTACTCAGCTTCAAGGTTTCCTTGTGCATTTCATTATGGAATGAAGATAATTCTCTAACCCGATTTACTGTTAATTTAGATTGCTGGATTACCAAAATAAGCTATACCTCATTGCAAGGCTACTAGCTACTAACCAATAGGTAAAGTGCCCAAAATTTCTCTAGTAATCACTCATCTAGGTTGCATTAACATTGCTTGAGAATCCAATTTTAGATATTTCATCCTGTGCAAAAGAATCTAATTAGCTTAATTCCTAAGTCTAATGGAGATTCCCAATGATTATGCAAGGTCTGATTAATTAATTGGTCATTCTAACCTAGAATCAACTAATCCTTTACACAAATCCAATATTCCGGAAGTATTGGATTGTTGAATTACAAAATAGCATAATCAAATCATAAATCAACAGTAAATCTAGCTAGATTATATAAAAATCAAATCCATAAATCCATGAACAAGTTTACCCCAGCTGAGCACTAGAGTTTAGTGTGAATTCATTACACAACCAGCAGAAAACCAGAAAACAGAGAGGGAAATCAAACTAGTCATGAAGCTCTACAAATTCCTTGTTTGAATCTTCAATCCTTTGCTTGAATCCAAGGCTAGTAGTTGCCCTTAGTGACTTTGGGTCTCTCCTAGGGTTTCTATTGACGGCTCCTCTTTTTAAATTTTCAGTTCTCCCCCTCCCCCTTTTTGATTCTTCGCATAAAACTTATATGGAAAATGTACACGGGGTGCGACACGGCCCGTATTCTACCTCGTGTTTCTCTGCGAAGGTTGGGCAGCATGATACACGCGGTATGACACTCACCGTGTCTACTTAAGAAGGGTCAGGTAGTATGTTACACGGGGTATGACACGGCCCGTATTGTACCCCGTGTTCTTCTGCGAGCAGCTCTTTGAAGTTTCAAAACATTCCAGAAAGGTACACGACATTCAACACAGGGTTTCCATACCCCGTGTTCTTTGTTAGATGAGTGAATTTGCTTCAATTCTCCACAATTTGCATAGTTTTGGCTCCGGATCCCTTTTTAATGCTCAAATGAGTCACTTCAAAACTTGAGAACAAAATATCAAGCATTTAAGTACCTATTTTCAATTAATTTGCACAAGATACTAAGTAAATAAGTGATGAAACACATAAAATTTAAGTGCAATTATGCATTTATCAATATTGATTTGTTCTATGTATAAGTGTGTGAAGAATATAACATTTTATTAAGAATAGAATATTCTAATATATTGTAAAAAACATATAAATCGTGTTAATTTCTTTCTGAGAACTGATGTTGTTACATTATTATGTTAGCTTGTTATAATATCAACATATTATAATATATTTCTCATGTTTAAGCACTTACTAATTATATTAAAAATAATGAAACCACACAAACTATTTGTATTTAACTTATATGAAAAATATTAAAAATAATAGTAGTTTGTTAATTGACGTGGTATATTCATTCATTGAAATTTTTATGATATTCCATGTTGATTTTAGTGTATAATTGATATAGAATATTCAATGACATCATTTTATTTTTCAAATAATTCATTAAAACGAGAGTGAGAATTAAAATAGTTGGTAATCTATGACTCAATGCTAAAAAATAGAGTGGAAATTTTTTTGATGTTCCTCTTGAAATTCATTGTGCCTTGAGGAGATATTCCTATCAAAGTTCATTAAAGCTTGCATTAAATTACTCACATTCAACTTCTCATTCTTTTGCTAGGTCACTAAAGTTTTCTTCACTATGTTATAGTATGTTTATGATATAAGTTGTTCCACTAAACAAAAGGAAGAACCATAAAATGCTATAATAGTGTACCTTTATTACTATTTGGATTCTATGTGTTTGATTTCTTTTTCTACATTTTGGATGGATTAAATATTGGTATATGTTTTATAGCTTATTAAAACTCTTATATTGTTTATATGTTTATTTATTCTTTAATATGTGCACATATATATATACATTGAATTAGCATTTGCATAAAAGTTGAAACTTAAAAGAAATGGTCAAATATAGCTCCTTTTATTCTTTAAATATGCACTCAAAAAATTGAAATTCTTATATTGTTCACATATTTATATATTCTTTGATGTTTGTGTGTATATATATTGTATTTGTATTTACATAAAAGTTGAAACTTAGAAGAAATGGTTGAATATAACTTATTTTATTATTTAAAAGTGCATTCAGAAAATTAAAACTCTTATATTATTCACATGTTTATGTATTCTTTGATATGTAAATTTCTTGTGTAATTATGGATTATGGATAGATGTCCACTCATCATCTAACCTTTGAATATGTCAAAATGGTTGAGGAGTTTATTAAACTTGCTATAAATAAAAAGAAAGTGGAAGAAACTGGTAATGAGCTCATTTTATGTTATTATTAAGATTATATCTATGTTAGGATACTCAATCTAACACGAATAAAAGAGCATCTATTTTTTAAAGGTATTAATCAAAGGTATATACAATAGATATAGCATAGATAAAGTGAGTTATATTGTTTGTCTTATACCTATAAAGGCAATAAACTCGACGAAGATAATGATATAGATATGGAAATAGATGATCAATTAAAGAACATGATTTATGATGTTAAAGATAATTTAATTAAGCACTCACATATCTTTTATAACTTACTCAATAATACAAAGAAGCCTTTGTAATTAGGTTGCACCAAATTTTCATGGTTGTTTATTGTGTTAAGACTATTTAACTTGAAGATAGGGAACAATTAGAGTGATAAAGCTTCATGATATTGTTTCAACTATTGAAAGAAATGTGTCTTGGAGGAAATAAGTTACCAAACCATACTTATAAGACCAAAAAATTCATATGCTTAATAAGTATAGAGTGCAAGAAGATACTTGCTTACTTTAATAATTGTACATTGCATCAAAATGAGATCAAAGCTTTAACAGAGTATCCAAAATGTAGGGCACCACATTACAAGCTAAGAAAGGATGATGACATTAATTATAAAAAAGATCCAACTCAAGTGTTGTGGTATCTGCCAATAATACCAAGTTTTAAATAAATGTTTTCTAATACAAGAAATGCTAAGAACTTAGCATGGCATATGAATTGGACACCACCTAATGGCAAACTTCGACATCTAACTGATTCTTCTCAATAACACATAGTTAAGATATTATTCCTTGCATTTGGTAATGAGTTAAGAAATCTTAGGCTTGCACTTTGCATTGATAAAATGAACCCTTATGGTAATATGAGCAATAAATATAACACATAGCCTGCTATATTAATGATTTATAATCTACCTCCTTAGTTACGTATAAAGCATAAGTACATCATGTTGTCCTTGTTGATTTTAAGACTAAAATAAACAAGAAATGAGATAAATGTCTTCTTGGTACCATTTATTAAAAACCTAAAGATGATCTAAAAAGAGAATGTCTTAGTTTTTAATGCATATTTTTAAGAGTCTTTTATTTTACATGCCAAGCTCCTTTACACAATCAATAACTTCCTAATATTTGATAACTTGTCTAGTTATAGCATTAAAAGGTATAGAACATACCTTATTTGTAAAAATGATAATTATTTTTCTTAAATAAAGCATGGTAAAAAGATAGTGTATTTTAGTTACAAAAGATTTCTACACTGTAACCACTAATATTATAGGCTAAAAAAGGTTTTAGGTCATTAGAAAAAGCAATGTCTCTAACTCCTTAAACTAGAAATCACATATATAAATAGGTGTAATTGAATTTTTAGAAGTATTACTTATTTTATTATTGACAACTAAATAATCTTTAATTTATTAATTATGTATAATTTTGTATTTCAAGTTTATGAATGGGTTGAAAATGTCAATGTCATTTTTAGCAAGCCCTATAAGCCTATAGATTGTGATACCTTATGGAAAAAGAGGTCCATATTCTTTAATCTTTTTTTATTAGAAAAAGTTATTTGTGAGACACAACATTAATGTTATACACATGGAAAGAAATGTTTGTGATAATTTTGTTGAAACACTATTGAACATATTAGGGAAGACTAAGGACAAAGCTAAAGTTAGGTTGAATTTAGTTAAAATGTCTATTAAAAAAAACCTTACCTTAAAAAGAAAGGGTCAATGTATATATTTCTCACCAACTTGCCACTCTTTATTTAAGAAAGAAAAGATAAGTTTATGCAAGTGTCTACTTAGTACAAAGATGTTATAAGGATATTCCTTAAATATTAAAAGCTTGGTCTCAATGAAAAATTTGAAGCTAGTCAATCTAAAGTCTTATAATTGCCTTGCTATAATGCAACAATTGTTACCTGTGACTATTTGATCAATCTTACTTAAACATGTTATCATTAGACTTTGTTCTTTCTTTAGTGTAATATATAACAAGGTTGTTGACACTAAAAAGTTGGATGACTTGCAAATTTAAGTTGTTGCTACATTATGTTAGTTAGAGATATACTTCTAACCTTTATTTTTTAATGTCATGGTGCATTTCATTATCCATTTGGTAAAATAGATAAAACTATATGGGCTAATTCATTTAATATGGATGTAATTTTTTTAAGTAATATATGAAAATCCTAAAAAGGTATATGAGAAATAAACATTGATTAAAAAGATGTATTATTGAAGGCTATATTACTAAGGATGTGATCAAGTTTTATAATGATTACTTATCAAATATGGATGCTATCAAACTTCCAAAATCATGTCACAAAGATAGAATTGCAAGTAAAGGATATTACATACTCAAGTCATAAGCATAAGTTGTGAAATATGTATGTAGACCACCTTTACATCTTGCATAATAGTGATGAATTTTAGCCTTGCATGAATGGGTATATGACTTTTATAAAAGGAAAATATCATGAAGGAATGATCAATAGATTAAGCTAAACACAATTGATCATTACTCAATTGGTTTAAAGACAAAGTTCATTACCAAATGACAAAAGGATCAAATGTTATTTCTAAGTCTATCAGATGGCTAGTGTAATGTCCTGAATTTTTTTTAATTCTATTATTTGAATCTCTAAATTCTAAGGTTGTAGAAGCGAAGAGCACGTTTGAGTTAGCTTGGTGGGTGAATCTCAAGTTGAAAGGAATTAAGTGTAAGGTAAATGAAATTTTGAAGGAAAAGGATAGTAGGAAAAGAATTAATTTTCCTAAATAGTATGGATGATTAGAGGAGGTTAGAAAACCCTAAAAAGGGAAGTTATCTAAGTCTGACAGTGTAAGGAATTTTAAACAGACAAAAACCCTATGGACTAAATTGCAAAAGTGCAAAATTGGTGTGGTTAAAGTGGAAATAATCAAGAATGTGGGATCTAATATGAATAACCAAGATTTTGGGGTGTAATATGTGATTTTATTTAGTGTGGCCAATAGACACATGAAAAGTGTCCTTGTTAGAAGAAAATGGACAAGTGTCCTTATTTGAAGAAATGGCAAGAATAGCCTTACTATTGGTGAAAAAGGACTAAATTACCCTTGGAATTGTCAAAAATGGCAAGAATACCCTTGAAGCTTCATGAAAAGTCTTCTTCCTTCTCCTTTCTTCTCAAAAGCTGTGGAAGACTCTATTAAAGCACCAAAAACGTGCAGGAGAGAGAAAGTTTCTTTTGGTTTTTTCACCTAAAAATAGTGAGATTTAGGCTTAGTGGTAGAAGGGAAAGTTGCTCTTCTCACCAAGCTCTATCTATTAGTGTGTTTAGATTGAAGAAAGCTCAAGTTTGATCAAGTTTGGTGAGCTCCCAAGTGAGGATTTTCAAGTTGCAGTAAGAGGTAAAAATGTTCTCTTCTAAGAGCTCTTTAATGTACTCTTCTTAGTTTCTTGAAATCTTGATGTTGGTATGGTCAAAGGTGGTTGACCATAGAGCTTTGGATGAATTGAACATGTCTTATGGTGTTTTAGATGTTGTTATGTTGATCTATGGCTTTGGTTTAATGTAAAAACAACAAGAAACCATGATATGTACAACTAAGATTTTAGAGGCATAATGGTGCATGTGTGGATTTGGCATGATTTATTTAGAATTTGGCTAAATTGATGAAATTAGGATGATTCTTATGGATTATGAAGCCTATGAAAGTGTGTATGAAACTCCCCTTTTGTGGAAAAGAAGGAGAGAAGGAGATTCAGCCATTTAAATTGTGTTTTTGGAAGATCAGTAATGTACATGGGGTAGAACACGGCCCAGGTTGTACCCCATGCTCTGAACACGGGGTAGAACATGGCCCATGTTGTACCCCGTATTCTTCAACGAAGGCAGATCAGTAATGTACATGGGGTAAAACACGGCCCATGTTGTACCCCATGTTCTGAACACGGGGTAGAACACGGCCCATATTCACCCCCGTGTTCTTCTCTGAGCAGGCCAATGAAGCCTCGAAGCCATCCAGTACGAAACACGGCCCTGAACACGGGGTATGGGACCCCCGTGTTCTTTGTTAAGTGAATATTTTGGCTTTAATTCTTCACATTTTGCATGGTTTTACTTCTGGATCCTTTTCTAATGTTCATATGTGTCATTTCAAGGCCTGAAAACAAGATATAGAGCATCTAAGTATGCATTTATTTAAGTGGAGGAAGTAAAGAATACATGAGGTTTAAGGAAAGTGATGATGTTCTAATAAGAACTATGATGTGTATTTGTATAGACTAAGGAGTGACAACTTGGAAAGGCAAGAGGAAGTGTAAAGAAGTTGTTAAGTGAGGGCAAAGGAAACATCACATTGGAAGCTTATAAAAGGTAGCTAGCTTTATCTTTAAGCTTTGTTTCCTATTTACATGACTTTCTGTATATTTTGCCATTGTATGGAATGTGTATGAAATAGCTGTGTGCGCAACCGGGAAGACAGTGAAATGCTGTATATGAGGCCTATGGCCTGAGTGTTCCCCGGGATGATAATGCAATTGCTGTGCGCGGTACCTATGGCCTTTAGAGTTCCCCAGGAAGACAGTGAAATGCTGTATATGAGGCCTATGGCCTTTAGAGTACCTCGGGAAGACAGTGAAATTGCTGTATATGAGGCCTAGGTACGATTATCTGTGATGACCATCTAGATATCTATATAAGTCCTTGAATAGGCTTGATGATTGCTATGTGTGATGCATGTTTCTTACAACAGTATGGAATGAGATGATAAATGATTAATTATTTTTGAAATATATGTTTTATTTGCTTAAAGATCTGGAATGGCTCAATATATTTTTACAGTGATGGCTAGTTACTGGGAAACTCTGTTTCTTACGTTTTCTGTGTTATACTAACCATTCTAGGTGATGCTTCTAAAGGCCCTCTTGGCAAAGGAGAGTAAATTTTTGAAGTTATATATTAAAAATGATTGTATAGTTGGTAATATTGTAAGTGATGGATGTATATTTTTGTAAATTGAACTTTTGTATAATTACATGACCCTTGCCTATATCGTATGAGATACAGAAATTTGAGGTATTGTGAACTAGTCTAAAGTAGAAGGCAAATTAGTATGCGATAATTACCTATTTAATAAGGATTAAGGTGTTAATAAGTAAGAGAGTTACAGCTAGAACAAGGGCTATGCATGGAAGTCATTTCTTATTATAGATATGACATTAATGGATATTCTTTCTATATAGAGGGTTAGGATGATAAGAGCTCTATGTAGAATAGTGGGGTTACATTGGTGGCTTAGGCCATACGTGTAATTAATTCTAAAGATAAGAATCTTATCTTTATTAATATATCATATTATAAGTTCATTGAAGACATTTGGGAGCCTAACTATGTTATGTTTAAAGAGCTTGTGTTTTTTACGTAAATGTGTTAAGAATAAGAATGACATTCAAGTTAATAAGTTAGAATTCATATTGGTGAATCTTAATAAGGAAAGTCAAAAAAGGAAACCATTCATAATGGCATCCCAGATAAAAAATGTATTATATGTCATAGATTCATCTAATTATAAGTGGTGTATAATTCTACTAGGGTTAAGATAAATTATTAATGATGGAAACAAAGAAGATTTGGGAGATGATTGATTTGCATGTTGTAATGCACCAAAATTAGATTAATGTTGGTTTACTAAAAATTATGTAGTATAATGAGACAAACCCGGTAATACCCCTATGATCCCTTGAATTATCTTCTCTAAATTGAATTACTAACAATGTTTACAAAATTGTTTTAATTATTTATGCATGAAAAATAAAAGAAATAGATAAAACAAATGCAGACACCAATAAAACGATATATAGATAGAATACAATATGCTGACAGAATGTAGAATGTTATATTATGAAAAATGTAGTAGGTAGAACACAACTTTATGGGGTTTATGATTCAAAATTGAAATAAAAATAATAAACAAAGTAAAACACAAAATAAATAGTAAGGAAGAAAATCAATGTAATAAAACAACTAATTTAAGGAATTAAGAGTTCTAGTTTGGATTAATCATAGATTAGTTGTGATATAACATTTCCAATTAATTCTTTAAACTTGAATTATATAAAACCACTGTAATAATTTATGAATACTATGCTAGATAAATATCTAGGAATTGATCAATTAAGATTAGCTAAATTAAGTAACTATTATAATTTTTAAGTTAGATCGAAATTGACTTAAAGATAGAACTTGGTTGATTTAAGAAATTAAATTAGAAACCTCTAAATTAATCCTTCAATCCTCTGCCCCTATGTGTAAAATCATGATTTACTAATTATAATTCAATATTAAACAAAAAAATATTAAAAATCATAAGGATGAACACTAATTATACCAAATCAACATCCAACATAAGTAATTTCAAAAAACTCAACACAAGTAAATAGGGAAATAGGAAAAATAATTAAAGAAAATTAACATTATAAATCATAATCTTATAATCCAGTAGAGGAGAGTCTCAAACTCCTTGAATTAACTCCAAAATTAGCCTTCCATGGCTAGAGAACACAAGCTAAAAGAAAATCAAGAAAATTATGTTGCTAAATGTGTAAAGTCTTCTATGTCTAATGAGTTCTCTCCTTTTATTTGACCTAGTTAACCTAAATCCCTATTCGGCTTGGATTATATGCCTTTTTGGATTACAAAAATAGGACCTTCCTAATTTTTAGGAGTCCAGAACCTATTTTTACAAATCAATTGACTCTATACAATGAATTCTCATAGGTTTAACTTCCAACCACTATATGACCACTAAAACAATATAATTTAGGTAATCTATGAACACAAAGGTTATAGATTTAGGTCTTATAGAGATTTAAGGGCTAGTTTCATGTTAATTGGACCTCTATAACTCTAGATATAACCTAAAAATCAAAGTTGGCTTAGTTAGGATAAAGACAAGGCTTTAGCTTCTCAGCTAAATAAGAGCCTCAAAGAGTCCAAATTAGGCCTTAACTAAATTAAAATATTATAGATATTTTTTTTAGCTTTCCAATGGTATAAAAATCACTCCAATTCGACATCTAGAGCTTAAGATATAACTAAAAAAAGACACAATATCAAAATCCAATATTAACCGAATAAATTCAGAATATTGTAAAACTAACCTTAAATTATAAAAAAAGGCCACTTCTTTAAAATTAAGCATATATCATTCACTAAAAACATAAAATAGGAGGAAATAATATAATAAATATTTTTCTTATTAAATTCTCTCATAATTATCTCTTGCATGTCCTTAGGTAAGACACAACTTTATTAAAAATTAAGAAATAAAAGACTCTATTTTCTAAAATCTTCAAAATTATAAATCTACAAGCAAGAGACAAATAAAACCTAGGAAGGAACATAGCATGTCATGAAGAATAATTTCAATAATCTTAAAACTAACTAACATAGTAATTTCATTTAAAAAGAGTATATTAACATGAGAGATTCTCATAAGATTCACTCTCCAAATCTCAAGTGTTTAAAATAAGTGTTTCACTCAAGTTCTTCTCATGAAATTGTCCTACCATAAGTTTTATAATCATCTAATCTCCATTACTCAAATCACATGCACAACACAAATTGAGAGGACTTTATTCATGGTTGTAATGTGGTTATGGAAAGGGAAGAAAAAATAAGGATATGAAAGATTAGAAATCAAATAAATTAATAGAGCATTTGAATAAAAAATATATGGGTAAATCTTAAATAATTATAACTCAACACAACAAGCCAAATTCAAATCCAAACACTCATTAACTTCTTTATTTTTTTATTTCCTTTTCTTCTTTTTTCTTTTTTAATTTCATTTTGCCTTATTCTCTTTTGTTTCAATTTTTTTTTAATTTTTAATTTTTCTAATTTTTTTTCTTTTTCTTCTCTTTTTTTTAAAAAACTAACCTTTGAACTTAAAGTTGATAACTTTTCACAACATGCAAACTCACACATGCCTATACTTATTCAAAATTCTATCTTATAAAAATTTAAATGCCCTACTAATCTTTAAGATTAGGTGAAGATATTTATTTTTCATTAAAAAATGTACTTATGCACTAATTAACAAAGAAAAGAATAATTAAAGCTCCAAAGTCTAACAATGATAAAAACTCAAGATTGCTTATATGACTCTAGCTTTAATAAAGGAAAAATGCTTTTATCATTTTTATGCATGTATGTGCAAGTATAATCCTAAAAATAATCAAAGCAAGTTTTAGAGAAATAAATCATAGAAGAACATCACATAAAAAGGAAGGAGAATAGTGTGAATTTTCAATATAAAGCTCAAAATCTCACAAGATAGGTTATGCTATTAGGTTCAATCTACCAATTATCACTATATTAATCAATTTCTAAATGTAAAATTATTTATTCAATCATGTTACAAATCTTATTCATGAAATGGTAAAATTTCTATTAATGAAAAGTAACTAAAATGATGCAAAAGGACTTAAAAACAAGTGAAAAATATATATTTTTTAATTTTTATTTTTTAAAGCATTAAAAAGCATTAAACGAAAACATAAAGCATAAAAGTAAATCCTAAAGTATCCCCCTATACTTAAATTTTATAGTGTCCTCAATGTAAAACATATCAATATCATCAAGATTAAGAAAAATAAAAAGAGATAAAGGACAAGGAAAATAAAAGAGAAGGGTTAGAGAGCAAACCTTAATGGCTTAGGTTGCTTCCTAAGAAGTGTTTTTCTTTAACATCTTTGACAAGACATTAAACTCCTTCATCAAGAATAAATTAGGTCCCCAATTCTATTACTTCCACCACTTGCTCTTGAAAACATTCATAAAATGGTTTAAGCTTATGCCCATTGACTTTGAACACTTTGTTGTTCTTCAAACTCTTAATGTCAACTGCACCATAAGAAAAAATATTAATAATAACAAAAAGTCCATTCCAATAGGAGTAGAGTTTAGGAAGCATTAATTTAAGTCTTGAAATAAATAATAGAAATTTTAGCTAATCTCAAAAGTTTTTTTAAAAATAAGTTTATCATTGAATGCCTTTGTTTTCTCTTTGTAAAGCCTAGAATTCTCATAGGCTTTATGTTTAAATTCTTCCAATTATAATTTTCTTTCCTCTCCATATACCTTTAATTTTATTTTGCATATTTTTATAGCCCAAAATGCTCTATACTCCAACTCCACCAAAACATGACATACTTTCCTAAAAGTAATCTAGTATGGGAACATCCTAATAGGAGTTTTGTATGCGACCCTATAAGCCCGAAGTGCATCATCCAATCTAAGGCTTTAATCTTCTCTATTAGGTTTCATAATTTTCTCTAAAATTAACTTGACTTCTTTATTAGAAATTTCTACTTGTCCATTTGTTTAGGAATAATATGGTATGGAAATTTTATGATAAACCCTGTATTTCTTCAATAAAGCCTTAAGTTCTTAATTGCAAAAATGAGTCCCTTAATCACTAATTAAAGCATACGGTATGCTAAACCTCATAAAAATATGAAACTTGACAAAATCTACAATAACTTTGGAATCATTAGTTTTAGTGACCTTAGCTTTCACTTACTTAGAAATATAATCAATTGCAGGAAAAATGTAAACAAAGTCAAAAGATAAAGGAAAATAACCCATAAAATCAATGCCTCATACATTAAAAACATCACAAAAAGCATAGAAAATTAAGGTATATCATGTTTATGAGTTAAATTCCCTGTTCTTTGACATTGTTCACCATTTTTACAAAACATGTAAGTATTATAAAACAAAGCAGGCTAATATCAACCACAATTGAGTACTTTTTTTGTTATTCTCTTAAGTCCTAAATGAATTTCACAAGCATAATCATGACAAAATGTAAGTATAAAATGAAACTAATAATCATGTATATACCTTCTAATTATTTGATTAACATAAAATCTCCATAAAGAAGGATCATCCAACACATAATACTTAGCTTCACTCTTCAACTTATCAATTTAAGCTTTCTTAGCTTATGCAGGCAACTCATGAGCAATTAAGTAGTTTATTAAATTAACAAGCCAAGGATGAATGTCCACATCTCTTGGAATCCTACTTAAATGATCTCTAACTAAGTTTTCAGCATCACTCATATCTCTAATCTTAATATCAAACTCTTGTAGAAGCAACATCCATCTAATCAAGAGGGGTTTTGCCTTAGGTTTCTTTAAAATGAACTTCAAAGTTATATGATTAGGGAACACAATCACTTTAGAATTAAGCAAATATGATCTAATCTTATCTAAAGCACAAATAATAGCTAAAAGTTCTTTTTCTATTGTGGTATAATTAGCTCGAGTAGTATCTAAATTTCTTGAACCATAATAAATCACAAGAGGTTATTTTCCCACTGTTTATGCAAGAATAACACCAATTGCATAGTTAAAAACATCACATATTAACTCAAAATATAGATCCTAAAATGGTGGGTGAATGACAGGAATGGTGGTGAGAGCTTGCTTTGACTTGTTAAAAGCCTCCTTACAATATTGATCAAACTTAAATTTTGCTTCTTTCTAGAATAACTTGAACAATGAAAAGGCAATCTTGCTGAAATCCCTAATAATCTCTTATAGAAACCTATATGACCAAGAAATGAACATATTTCCTACACACAATTAGGGTAAGATAAAGTAATAATCACATCAAGCTTTGTAAGATATATATCAATGCCTTTGCTTCTCACTATATGTCCTAAAACTATCTTATGCTCTACCATGAAATGATATTTTTCAAAATTAAGCACAAGTTTAGTTTCAATGCATTTATCTAACACCCTAGAAAGATTATCTAAGCATATATCAAAAAAAGAATGATAAATAAAAAAAATCATCCATAAGTAATTCTATATAATCTTCTAAAAAAATAAAAAAATACTCACCATACACCTTTGGAAAGTATTAAGTGTATTGCATAAGCTAAAAGGCATCCTCCTGTAAGTAAAAGTGCCAAAAGGGCAATGAATGTTATCTTCTCTTGATTTTCTGAAGCAATATGAATTTGAAAGTAATAAGTGTAGCCATCTAAGAGGTTATCTCACTAGTTTGGTTAGTATCCACTTATTGCTTGTTTATGAGTTCTTAAAATTTGCAATAACTTCTCTTCTTGCACTAGTTGTAGATTCTTTTCTATAATGACAAGTAGCTTCTCATTCTCTTCTAAAAAGGCATACTTTAAATATTTTGAAAAAAAGTTTAAGCTCTAATATTAGTGGTTGGATGACATAAGGTATTAATCTAATGGTAGAAACTGCTTCAATAAGTTAAATTTCTTTTTGGATATCAAATTCTACATCTTCCAGTACAACACTAGTTTCTTTGCTTATAAATGCAGAAATTTCAACACATATGGCACATTAGTTATCACCATCATAGTAGGTGCAGTCATAACTATCAAAACAATCCATAAACTCAGAAATATGGGGAAAATCAACAAGCTTGTCATCAAATGTATGTTCAACAAGTTTATCATACACATTTATTTGAAATACAAAATGCTTTTCAATAGGGAATTTCATAGTGTTAAGAATGTTGAAAGTCACTACTATATCTCTAACTTCCATGGAAAAAGTGCCAGCATTTGCATCAATTTTCATTTTTGCTATTTTGAGAAATGATCTTCCTAGATTTAAAAGTGTAGGGTTGTTTAAAGACTTATTCTCTATAGGCAGAATGTAAAAATCCATTGGGAATATTAATTCTTTAAATTGAACTAACACATCTTTAATAACACTAGCAAAATGTGTAGTACTTTTGTTAGCTAGTTAGATGAAAACTCTTATTTGCTTCAATGGACTAAACGATAAAGAGGAGAATACTAACATTAGCATGACATTGATTGAAGCTTCCAAGTTAATTAAGGCATGTTTGAATCTATTGTTGCCTACTATGTAGGATATGTCAAAAGTTCTTGGATCTTTACACTTTTAAGGTAAGCTTAGTTGAAGGGTGGTTGATATATTTTAACCTAAGCTTACTTTTTCATTGCCATGTAATTTTCTTTTATGTGTGCATAGCTCCTTAAGGAATTTAGCATATGTATCCAATAATAGAATCTTAACTTCCACCTTCCTAAAAGTCTTTAGGATCTCCTTATCTTTATCAAATTCTTCTATTTTCTTGGATTGTGTAATTTTATTTAGAAAGGAAAGTGGTTATGTAAAATTTGCTTATTTTTGCTTTATCTCTAGTTTGTTTAGTTTCTAATTTCTTATAAAGGAGCTTTTTGGAGCATCTTTAACATTTATTGGTTATTTTATCTTATTTTTCTAGCTTGTTGGTGAAGGATTGTTGGAAGTATGAACTTTCTTAGCACTTGTTAACATAATGATAGAAACATTGCCTCTAAGGTTAGGAATTATTTACTAAGGCAATATGTCAAAACCTTGTGATTTAAGCTCATTTATGATAAAGGCTAGCTGGCCAATTTATGTTTGCAAGTTTTGCATTATGGCACTTATTCTTTGTTAAAATCGTAAATTATTGGTAGCCATTTGCTCAACTAATTCTTCAAAGGATGGTTGAGAAAATAAGAAGGAGGATGTTATTGGTGTTAATGTATATGCCCTAAAACTAATCATATTAATGATTGTAAATTTGAATCGAGTTATTTCAATGGTTATTCCAATTATCATATTTATACATAGATTATCTGCCTAATATATTTATTTATAATAATAACCTTAGAATAATTGTATTCTTAAATGTCCCTAGTCATATATCATTGTGGATTGGGTTGCTTTGATATGTTAAGACTAGCATGTATAGTGACTTATATGAGATATTAAGTCTGCACATGAGTATAAGTTAGACAACTTATATGTTGGACGGACCCACCCTAAGAATACTATATGGATTGTTATATGAGTGTCATGAGTGATTTTAAGTTATCATTATTAATATGGTCTTTTAACTTGAAATCGCCAAGGTTCCTTACATGTGAGTTTCATATTTTGATACTGCTCTATGTCACTCGTGGTTGAGTGAATGCAAGGGTAGTTATTAGATATGTCACATATCATGTAGAGGGATTTATGTGATTAAGATGAAATTTGTCCCTCCTATATAACAAGAGCAAAATCTGTGGGCCTCTTAATGAAGTATAGCTGAGAAAATGCATGGTTATACTCAAATGAATTAACATGAGATGTCAATTATATTTGCTTCAGTCAGCTTACTTAAGAATTAAGAAACATTTGGATTGGGCTATACAGGAATGACACGGTCCATGTCTCGTGCTCAATCTAGATGTCTAGGATAAAAGGATATAGATGATGATCACATGTAAAGGTTCAGTCGAATCATCGAATTTTTCATTACTTGGGTAACAATGATGTGTTGCTAGATGCTACTCTTTGTTTATAATTATTAATGTGATTTATGATCATTACTAATGTAATGAGAGCCTGTAGGGTCACACATATAGAACCTAATGAATTTGGAATTAATGGATTAAATTATTTAGGCCTAATATTTAAGGATTCCATGTTATAATTATAAGGCCTAATAATAAGCCTATAATTATTCATGGAATAAAGCACAATTAATTAAGCTTTTCTACGCACATATTTAAATAAGCTTATTAGGTAATAATATTGATATTATTCACACATCCCTAACACAAAAAACCTAGCAGCCCCTTTGAACCCTTGAAGGGTGTAGCAAGCACTATGAAACAAAAGATAATGAATTTCAATTAGTGGACATGAGACGTTTGCTAGTGATTTGCAAGTTCATATGGATACCTTGAAGTTTTCAGCTAAAAGGAAGTTGAAAAGAGTGATCACTGATCGGACCTCGAAAGCATTTGAGAAAAGATAATCTAATCTTTATCTTGATATAATGTTTTGCATGGATTGATTGGCTAGGATTGGTTAATTTTTGTTGCATCTATTTAGCTCTCGATCCCAATAGTTGGTTCTAAAAATCTTGTTGTTGGATTAGCTTAGAAGGCTACTATTGATGGAATGGAGGTCTGGTTTGATATGGTGCTAGTCTAATTAGCTACTAGATCGGTGTATTGCCATATCTGAAATTAGAATGGTCCCTCCAACCAAGATTGTAAAAATTAGAGTATGGATCATATTTAAGCTATTACTACTATTGTTATAGTTAGTACTAGTTCAATTACTATTGGTATTATGGTTTCTTGAGGAATATTGCTATTACAAAGGCTTGATGTTGACTATAATCTTCTTGCTATGTTGGACATACATCAATAAGATGAGTTAGATAAGAGTATATGCTATAATCTCTGATAAAAAGAGAAGCTCGTAATTGCTACTACTGTTGCACAACCAATTGCCTTACTAAGAAGGTTAATTTATCTATCCTATGCTTAATTCTTTGCTAAACTACATAGGAAGAAAAACTCATCTCTTATACACTTTTGATAGCATGGAGCATTCTAGTGCCAAATTATTAGGAGTTAGCAACCATGTTAGCTATTAAGTCTTTGATTGCCATTAGAGTCTTATCTACTAATGCATTACCATTTGCTGTATTTATCATGCTCCTATCTATTGGAAGAAGACCTTTATAGAAGTATTGAATTAGGAATTGCTTACTGATTTAGTGGTGTGGACAACTTTATAAATTTACTTAAACCTTTCCTGATACTTATATAATGTTTCTTCATTCAATTATCTGGTGGCATATATCTCTTTCCTGATAATAGCTGCTTTTAATGCAAGGAAGAATTTCTCAAGGAATAATTGTTCCATGTCATTTTAACAAGTGATAGAACCATGTTGTAAATAATATAACCAATCTTTGGCAGCATCAGCAAAGGAGAAAGGAAAGGTCCTTAGCTTGATGCAGTCTTCTAATATTCCATGAAGCTTCATTGTAGATTAAACAATATGGAACTTTTTAAAATGCTTGTAAGGATCTTCACCTGCAAAACCATAGAATCTTGGAAGCAAGTGTATTAGGTCAGATTTCAATTCAAAATTAGCATCTAATTCAAGGTATTAGATGCCTAATGGTTAGTAGGTAACATCAGAGGCAACCAAATCATTTAAAGTTTTATTGTTATTTGTTATGTTATCAAAGTTATTTAAAGGTTTAGAATCACGGTAGGAATGCTAGAACTACTTCTATTTTTACTTTGACATAAAATGAAAGGTTCTATCAATTCCAAAATCAAACTCCAATAATTCACCAGTATTTTTTCTAATCACCCACTACTACACTACATTACACTAGGTAGATTAGAGGAACATAAAAACACCAAAATGGTAATGGACTATAAAAAATCACTTTAAATACATCTAATTAACCTTTTAGACATTTTTAAAAATTATAAGACTACCATAAAATGAAATCTATAACCATGCAAAATCCAAAAATATAATAAAAATTTTAAAAATTAAAAAATGGTGAAAATAGTGGAATTTGGCCAAAAAAAAGGTTTCATACAAGCCAAAAGGCTTGTGAATTTTGATGAGAAAAATTAAATTTGATACCATAAAAATTTTTAGCTTAATTAAAGCTAGTGAGACCTACGTATGGTTCCATGGGGGTAGGGTGCAAAACTATGTAAAACTAGTTTCTTTGAGTAAAAAGCCTCTACTTGAATGTGAGATGAAGTAAAATACAATGAAATATGATAAATTAAAGTGGAGGAATATATAAAAATCAAATAATGTAAAGGAATGCAAGAAAAATACAAAAAAACAATAGCTACTATAAAATGTAAATAACACGCTAATATATGTAATTACTAACTAAATTGCTTAAACAATTGCGTAATAGATAACTAGTAATATGTAGGAAAAGATGAATTTAAGTGGATTCCTAGCATTAGCACTAAAATTTTAATTTGCACATTGCAATGCACTAAAATTAGATTAATACTGGTTTGCTAAAAATAATGTAATGTAATAAGACAAACTAGGTAGTACTCTTATGATCCCTTGAATTATCTTCTTTAAATTAAATTACTAATAAAGTTTACATAATTCTTTTTAATTATTTATGCATGAAAAATAAAAGAAACAAATGAAATAAATGCAAACACTAATAAAATAGTATGTAAACAAAATGCAATATGTTGATAGAATGTAGAATATTGTACTATATAGAATGTAGTATGCAAAACATAGAATAGGGGGATTGTAATTCAAAATTGAAACAAATGTACTAAACAAAGCAAAACACAAAACATATAGTTAGGAAGAAAATCAATGTAATAAAACACTCAATTCAAGGTATTAAAAGTCTTAGTTTGAATTAATCATAAATTAATTAAGATTTAACTTTTTTTAATTAATTCTTTAACCTTGAATTACCTAGAACTCTTGTAATAATTTATAAATCCTATAATAGATAACCATCTAGGAATTGATTAATTAAAATTAGCCAAATTAAGTAACCGCTATAATCCCTAAACTAAATTAAAATTGACTTAAAGATAGAATTCAATTGATTTAAGAAATTAAATTTAAAATTTCTAAATTAATCCTTCAACCCTTTATCCCTATGTGTAAAACCATGATTATCAATCATAATTCAACATTAAAATAGAAAAATATCATAAATCACAAGAATAAACACTAATTATATCAAATCATCATCCAGCACAAGTAATTTCAAAAAATCAACACAAGTAATTAAAGAAAGAGGAAAAATAATTAAAGAAAGTCAATATTACAAATTGTAATCTCGTAATCTAGTAGAGAAGAGCCTTGAACACCTTGAATCAATTCCGAAATTAGCTTCCATGGTTAGAGAACACAAGCTAAAAGGAAAGAAAGAAAATTGTGCTAGTAAATGTGTAAAATCTCATGTGTCTAATGAGTTTTTTCTTTTTATTTGAACTAATTAAACTAAATCCCTATTGGACTTAGATTATATACCTCTCAAAATTACAAGAATGGGACTTTTCTAATTTTTAGAAGCCCAAAATCTATTTTTATAAATCAATTATCTTTAGGAGTTATTGTAGTGAATTCCCATAAGTATAACTTCTAACTAGTATAAGACCATCAAAATAATATAATTTAGATAATCCATAAACATAAAAGTTATAGATCTGAGTCTTATGGAGATTTTGGAACTAGTTTTATTTTAATTAGACCTCTATAACTTTAGATATGACCTAAAAATCAAGGCTAGCTCAGTTAGGATAAAGATTGGGCTTTAAATTCTTGGCTAAATAAGGGCCTCAATGAGTTCAAATTAGGCTTTAACCACATTAAACCTATAAATTTTTATCTAAAATTTCCAACCTTATAAAAATCATCAAAAATTCAAATTAAATCTTTAGTATGACTAAAATTTTTTTATTTTTAACATATAAAATATTCTGGTCCTAATAATGATCCTGCACATATTTTATTTGTATCTCACTAGTGGCTATAAAAATCTCATGAATTAGCCTGTAGTAAATTACTAACAAAATTAATAAACAAAAATTAACAAAATTAATACATAAAAAAGTATAATAAAATATATAAAGAAATTTAGCCACCTCAAATAAAAATAGTATCAAAATCTAATATTAACCAAATAAATTTAAAATATTGTAAAACTAGTCCCAAATTATAAAATAAGTTCAATTTTGTAAAATTAAGTATGTGTAACTTATTAAGAGACATAAAATAGAAGGAATAATATAATAAATATTTTTCTCATCAATGATATTAAAAAAAACTCCTTTCTTTTCTATAGGAATACATCTAATGGATGACAAAGGTAATGTGAAAGAGTTTTATATGTGAGATAATCATGCTATAGGGATATAAGTTGAAGATCCTTTTGGACTTATTAGGAAATATTCAAGATGTATTCATATTACTTTTGCCTTTATTATTTGTATAAGAGGTAGCAATTTTGAATTATTACTTAGTTTATAATATGTGTTTATATATTCTAATATGATGCAGCTTTTACACATAACAAAGTTCAAAGGCATAATTCAAATAATAATTTTCTCTTTAAAAGAATTATGTAATATTGATGTTGCACTTATAACATCAATTTTCACATATTTGTGCTTTTCTTTTGTTATAATAGGTTTCACCAAGATTTCTGTTAGTAGCCATGTTATTGCAGTATAATATAATTTCCTTCTTTAACATATAAAGTTTTTAACCCAGTTTTTTCAATATGTACATATTATATGTCATCAAATATTTGGACCTAATTTAATGTATGAAATTGTTGCCTTAGGTGTTTATTATATTTTAAAAATTGTTTTTTTACTATAATAACATTGAAATAGGATTTGAATACTGTTGTTGGTAATAATATTACTTATATAATAAGATGGAGGTTGAATTCTATAATTAAGTTTGAATATTGCTTTAGGTGTAGCAGGGATATTGCTTTAGGTATAGGGAGATATAGGTTAACACTATTTGAAAAAAATTAATAATTATTGTCATTTATTATAAAAGATTATCATTTTTTATGACTTGTTATGTCAATTATTTAATATAAAATGATGTAATATGTAAAATTTATGTTATGAATGAACGTCAATTTTTAATGGTAGTTTTTAAATTGATGTTATATTTTGTATTCTATATTGATTTATTTTAATTTATCATGTTGGTAATAAACCAACATCTAATGTTAATTGTTAGTCAATATCCAAGAACTAAACTCATCGATTTCTTATAAAACAACCAAAATTGTTACTTATATTTGATGCTAATTTTAAAACCAATGTTGAATATTCTTGATTTATAATTATGTTTATATATATTTTAGGTTGGAATCGATGTCAACACCCTAAAACAATTAATGTTAAAAGGCTAATATGTAATAATGTATGTCTTAGTTAATTAATTTATTAATAATACTATTATTTTTTTAAAATTTAGTTCATATTATTTCACTATTTGTTTTCTTGCATATTTAAAAAAAATTAGCAAAGTAATTTATTCCTTCTAATAATAATAAGATGATCATTATAATTTATTTAATTTTATATATCTTTTTTTGTCACAAATATGCTATTTTTCATGCAAGTTTTGTTTATAGTCAATAACTTAATAACAATAATTTAAATTTTCAATTTAATTTACATAAAAAAATTAAATTTATATATGTGCATAACAAAATTTATTTTAAATATATAGTATTTTAGACTATTAAATTTATATAATTTCTTTCATTAATTAGATGTATATAATGACATTATCCTACTTTATAATAATTAAACATATTATTTTATATAAAATATATAATGTGAAAAAAATTAAAAGTTTCATTTTTGGTCATGTAAATAATACATTATATTAGAAGGATATAAATTTTTTTAACTTTTAAAATGATTATGAGGTATCTAAATCGTGATAATAATAAACTCTAATAATATGAAAATTTTCTTACTTTTTAATGTTGTATGATATTGATAAATTCACACAAACAAGTTACCATGTTACATGAATTGTTTTTAATTTTATCATCTATGAATTATTTGGTTCATTTAAAAAATTATTTAAAGAAGAGTAATTCCAAGTGAATTTTTATGGTTACAGTTGTTTGATATTTGTTAAACATATATTTATAAGTTAGTTTTGTAGAGAATAATTCATGAAATTGAGAAATCAGGATCTCAAATTAGTTATTAGCAAACTAAAATATGTAGATAATTTTAATATTAGATTTATGATGATTAAATACATACAATATATATATTTGTATGTGTACATATGCATGTGTGTGTGCACGCTAGGGAGGACTATGATATTATAACCTAGGAGGAAGTAGGGATGGAAATATAAATAATGAATTATGCTTGCTTTCATGAAGTTCATGTTAACATTTAAATATGGGAAATTTTTGAAAAGTGAACAATAAGTAGTTATACATGAGGTGGTGTAAGTTTTATTTCAATGGTTGACATTTGGGTTACTTTGGTCAATCGTGGTCTCATGTCATACATAAGATGAAGTTAAATGATTCCAAAGATAATTTCATACTAAGACATTAATATTTACTTCATATAGCAAATACTAATTATTATTTATATTAATATCTTTATAAAACTTGAAGACTTTGATGTTAGATAGGAAAAAAAATATTTTAAATGTTTATATTTTGACCTTTTTTTTCCCTTTGTCATCTTCAAAATATTATATCAAATTTAAAAATTAATTATAAATCAATTTTGAACACATTAATCCACAAATTGATGTATAAGAAAAGCTAAATATCCTAGTTAAAGAACTTTATAAATGTTCAAATCATTTTTTCTTTAACATAGTTAGAACTATCAAAGAAATGGTAAGTTTAGAACCAAAAGATGAGCATATTACTCCTCTTTCAACTCCATCTATCAAAGCACACATAAAAAAAATATAACTTTAAGCACATAAGTTACCTTCAAATAGTTGCCAAACCTATGCATAGAAAAAGCTTAAATAATGTAATTATTTTATCTTTTAAAAATGGTAAATTTACAAATATTTATGAATCCATTTTAGTAGAAGTGGAAAATAGCCTTTTGAAGGACTAGTTCATTTCAATTGTTCTCTAGATATCCTGATTTGTTTGAAAAAAGAACAATTTCCATAAAAGGTAATGAAACTCAATGTAAAACTCCATGGTTATTATATGAAATTTAATTCAATTCTAGTTAGGAATATCTATAGGATTCATTAAAAACTCCATAACTCAATATATTCATGAATACTCAAACTTCTATGTAGAAAAGAGAGACCACCTTCTTTTTTACAAATATAACCAAAGCTAACCTTTCAATTTTAGTACAAGTATTCTAGGACATTATAGATTAACTAAAGGATTTGGATTTACCAATTGGGGTAGACTTCTAAGAAATCTAAATGCCTCTAATTTTTAGGATTGTTCAATACATATTTGGATATGTTAGCATTTCTTTAAAGAGGACACAAAATTAGTTAGGAGCCCTAACTGCAATAGTACTAGAATTCTCTAAAGATGATTTTGTAATAAAGGATTCTATGGCAAATCTTAAAAAATCTAAAAGTATAATGTCACCTAGATGGTCCTACTCTTCAATATCATCTACAATTGATCTTAAAAGACTAATTCCTTTAGAGTCCCTTAAACTAGTTTATAATTAAACTAACTAAAATGAAAAATAAAAAGTTAACAAATATGAGGGAATGAATCTTGAATCCATAGATTCTCCAAATAAATATCAAATGCACGATGATAACCTAAAACCAAATAAATCATTTTAAAAGAGTTTTTCAAACTGATAATGAGTCTTTAAGAAGGAAATTCTATTGTAAAGAATTTACTCCTCAAAAAACATGGTTTTTCAAAACCTACAATGGAAGTTTGAGAACAAATATTAAAAATATTTATTATAATTTTATAAACAAACACAATATCAATATTCCTATATTCAATTGGTTTGAAATACACACTGAACCTAAAAAATATATTATTGTATCGATAGTATAGTTAGTGTAGGCTATAGAACCACAGAAGAATGGATAATTACCAAAGAAAAAAAATTATCTTTAAGTTACCCTATTAGAAAGCTTTTCAAATAAATTTCATGATAAACTAATCTTTGCAACAACTTTTAAGATAAAAGATTTTGTAGAATAAGTCTCCTTAAAAGACATATAGTCTTTGATGGAATAAAGCATTTATACCAATAAGTATCTTTAAACATTAAGACAATAACTCCTAGCAAAAACTTTATCTAGCCAAGTAGGTGAAACCTCTATAAGTAAGTCAATAGAAGAAAACCCTTAAATTATTCAAAATCATGTAATGGGAATAATATTTGTGAATGGAACATAGATGGCAAATTTGAATATGAAATCTTCAATACCTTTCAATAAATGATTATAGCTAGCATAACTTGCTAAATTACTATGATTCCGTAGTAGTCCACATATTGGCAATAGGTTTTACTTCGTAACTTAAAGGATTATAGGTTGAACACCTTATGAAAAGAGAAAGAATTCAATTCTTAGAATGAGGCAAAATTGATTCATAATGATTAATAATTATAAGTTTAAATAGATAGCTAATCTCTAATATTGTGAACACTTTAATGTATACAATTACTACACACTTTATAGAAGACTCTAACCTATGGAAAAACAAATTAGTTAAATTACTTTCAAACCTTAATGTAAAACCTTATTTGATTTCAAGTAGTGCAAGGATATCTTATTTAATAAGATCTTATCTAATTCTAATATTAACAAGAAATTCAAATAAGTTAAGATGAATATTTGCATGTTAAAGCTTAAGCTTAGTCAAGCTCAAGTTCAAGCTCAATATGAATATAAGATTATTCAAGTTTAATAAGTTGCATATTATTATTTTTAATTTTTAATCAAGAATACATTATTATGAGGAAACAATATCTGAATAAGTGATTTTACACATTAAACAAAAAATATAATTATAGAGAAAAGAAGGCTTGTTTATTGTATACTAAAATATTATACAATATTTTTTATAATGTTCTAGAAAAGATACGCTTTATAGTTTATAAAAAATCTTTTATTTTAATTCTATAAAATAAATTAAAAAGTCCATTAATATGTCATAACATGTTTGTATATGTAATACCCTGGGTTAATAAATAATGTTTTATAAATTTCAATGCTTGTGAAGATTTATTTTATTTATTTAGTTAATATTTGATTTTAAATTTATATTTAAAATGATATAATGATATCGATGATAATATTTAAAATATATTTATTTTTATATGGCTATTATTAATTTGAAACTTGTTTAAATAATTTTTATAAAGATTTTCTCATAAGTTAAAAATAATTTTAATGATTATGGGTGCAAAGATTTATGAAATAATTTGTTTATATTTCATAAATTATTTTTAGAAGTTATGGGAGATTTAAATAATTATTTTAAGACTTTTATTTTTATTGAGTTATATAAATATATAATGGGGAAGATTGAAAATAATTAAGTTGAGATTTTAAATAAAATTAGTTTCATGAAAATGAATTTTAAATTAAATGAATGGTTAAGATTGGATTGAAGAGATTTGGAGGGCTGATATTTTATAGAAGGGAAAATGAGCTTAAAAGGGTGAGAAGCGTGGGATTATTTCCCATAGCTCATGTTTTAATGTTTTACTCCTTTCTTTATTTTTTTTCTCAAAAGTTAATTCTCCTACACTTTTATAACAAGGAAACCGATCTCTTTTTTTTTCACCCTTAGTTTTTTACTCCCTTAGTTCTTTCTTTCTTTTCCCTTTTTTCTTCTTTTTCTACCCATGGTGGTATCTTCTTGCTACTGCTATCTTCCTTTAGCAAACTCTCTTTTCGGCATCCTTAGCCTTACGATATCACTGTCGACTTCCACTATTCATGATAGAAGCTACTACAAGTTAGCATTTTGAGGTTTCACAAGAGGTGATAACTAGTTAGGTCATATAAGCGAATCAAGATTGGTGGAAAGCCGATGAGATGCTCATTTGGTAAGCTTCTAGCATCTTTTCCAAGCTTTCTTCCTTTACTTCTAGTTGTGGCAGGTTATTATGGTGTAAAGGTTCTAATAAAGAGCAATACTCTCTTCCTTTTGTTTTTTGGTGAGCTTAGCATTTTTTTTATGCTAGCAAGTTACTGCCAATTCCTTCAAATAATGGTAAACCACTTTAGACATAGAAGTCTTTATATTTTTACTATTTTGAGCTAAAATTCAATAAAAAAACCTATTTTTAGATATTGTGTATTCTTACTAATATTTATGAAAAATAACATTTTTATGCTATAGAAAGATAGAATATTTTAATTAAAGCTATTCTAGAATATTATCTTTTAATATTATGAAAATTTTGAAACTGATTTAGAAAAACTTATCTTATCATATTATTTAGATATTTATATAAGAATGATAAAATAAGGATTTTATGCTCAAAAGTTTTAGATTAGTAAATTTGAAGTATATCTATATCATAAAAATATAATATTTTTTATGCTTGGACTTTGATTTAGATATTTCCAATAAGTATAATTTTTCTTATTCTTTAAAAGAAACTTAAAAATACAAGGAAATAAGTGTATAGTTTTATACACAAATGTGAATAAAACCTCTCTAGAGCTTGAGAACCTAATATTTTGATTATTTTATATTTTGGTTTGGAAAACCCATTAGATAAAGAAAGCAATGGTCTAGGATGATAGGTAATAGACAACAAGTGTTTTTAAGTCTATATGGTTTTGATTTGAAAATTCCTAAGTAATAGTATATTTGAGTTAAAAGTTAATTCAAGGATTTATGAATATAAGGACTAAATAGATACTTTTTACAATATTAAGTTATAATATTTTGTCTGTATGGTTAAATTTGAGAATTTGCATATTATAATATATTATTGGTATCTTATGATTACCTAAGGAAAGATAATAAGATGCATTATAAGAGATTAAATGTTATAATTAAACCTCAGATAGTAAATTAGGGAGAAACTGAGTAAACTCGATATATTTATTAGTTATTCTTATAATTTGTAAAATAGGATGGAGAGGTGATGAGTATAGATAATTTGGACCTCCAAGAGTAAAGAAGCATCATCAAGTAAGTATATATCTCACCCTCAATTAATATTTTAATAAAATGTTGATTAAAAGTTATATATTAGTATTGATGACAAAGAATATGTACATGCTTCCATGTCTAAGTTTCTTTAAGGTACAATCGAATGGCATAAGTTATTTTTAAATATTCCTTGTATCTATGCATAAAAGATATAGGAATGCTATCTATAGTAAAGAAGCAATTATGTATTTGAGTAAGTATGGAATCACCATATTGGTAACACATAATGGTGCCATTAGTAGTTGTTGATAGAATGCAATGAAATTATAATGGTAAATGATATAGCATGTATTGTGATTGAATTATAACATTAAGTGCATGTTAGAAAGTATAGTGTAATCTACCTTGAAATGAAAAAGATTGCTATGGCCATGCAAAAAAAGGCATAGTGGCATTGTTGTATATGAATATTGTGTTAGGTGCTTTAAATTGTCGTGATGATAACTAACTACTTTGTATGGAATTTTGGTGGTATAATGAGCTGAGCTTTACTATACTTGTTACATTATGAAGTATGCTAAGAACGTCAATTTGAAATGAGAAAGGTGATGAGAATGATATTGTAATAGCTAGATGGAGAATTCCTAACAAATAGCTCATGATTGGGCTTAACAACCATTTAATTATTTAATCGCTATTCAAATTGAGTTGAATGTTATGTGATATGACATTGGAATTGCGTTTGTGATTAGATATTATTGTTAGGTGTGATTGCAATGATTAATTCATGTTTAAGCCTTAATAACTATTTATAAATGTAATGACTACCTAAAAAGGGTAGTGTGTAATATGAGAATGATATTGTGTACCAGTGAGTAGTCAAGATTACTATAATTCATGATGTGAAATATAGAATTTGAATTGAATATAGATGAATGCTTAATCTGAGGCTTGGTTTTATAGGTTTCATAAATACGAAAAATAGGTTGCTAATATTTTCTAATTTAGTGCGTGATTAGCTTGTGATTATTATATATGTATATATATAATTGATCTCTTACAAGATAGTGGTAAATATATACTCATTAAGTTCTTATAACTTACCCTATTTTATTTTCAATATTTTCAGGTTAAGATAAGTGTCTTTAAGCCTTATTACATCTATAAAGAATTAAGACTACCATGTTAAAAAATTTGATACTTGGGATTAGAATTAACATTAAAGATAGAGATTTTTCAATTCATGTGATGTGTTAAGTTATTTTTATGTGCATATGTATATTTTGAGATTGTGTAATATAGTGTGTATGTTTGGTGCTGTCATATTTGAGAAAAATTCATAGGTTTCATGGTTTAAGGTGTGTGACCCTTGAAAGTTATCTAAAAATATCAGAGACCTAGTCCATTTTTCCATAAAATTTAAAGTAAATTTTGAGTCCTTTGGAAATATAGATATTTTTATAGAATAAATTAAAATGAATAATGTTAAGGCTTGCAAAAATTGGTATCGGGATCTACGTTGGTCATGATCAAAGTTGGGTTGTAATAGTATGGAATATAACATTTGACATATTAAACTTACATACCTCTAAATAAAGTAACCTATCAATCTCAATGAACACATCAAGCAAGTTGCATGCATCTATGCTACTAAGCAATTTCAAGGACCAAAAATCTCATTGCATGTACCAAATCATAACTTTTAGAATATATTAGGAAAGCTTCACACTTAGGAGCCATGAAAGATCATAATTGCAAGAAAATTTTAATTTTTATAAGACCTAATAACAAATGCTTATAAAATTTTATTGAAATTTTAAGTCTGAGGAAATTATTATAAGACTAACATTTTCATGTTATTATTTATATTAATAATAGAAATTTCTCAACATCCATATCTATTTCATAAAACATTTATCCTTATATATTTAGGAAGTAGGTTTCTAAACCATGGGAAAAAGGAAAGGTTAAGGCTATAACATATAGGTTAAGATTTATTATCTTTTTTGAAATTTATTATGTATATGGCTTTTCCTGAGTAAAACGTTAGACATTTTATCTTATATTCATAAAATCTATTTCATATGGTAAATAAGCTATATGGAACTCTTTAATATGTTGATATAAACCTTCATTACTCATTTATATCTTATAACTTCATTAAAGTATTTTTTCACTAAGTCAAAAATTAAATTCTTTTACATAGAATAGATTTTAAACATTAAGACTACCTAAACTATATTACTTTTTTTATGACTTCTTTTCTAGGATGAACACTGATGATAGTTATATCCCTACTTGCCCAATGCATGCTTACCAAAAATAATAGAAAAAAATGGAAGACAATATTTTTATTTTCTTTCCTCCTTTATTTCTTTTACTAGCTAATAGACTAATAGATTAAGTTTGATATTAAGATTGTACATGCAAAATTAAGGAAACTATTAATTTACATATTTAAAAAGGCCTAAGGATATAAAGATAATTTAAGACATAAAAGAAAAGCAAGATTATTATTATGACTTCTGCTAATAATTCTAGAATAAGAACATAAGGGGGAAGATTTCTATACCAATCATGCAAAACATTAAACCTTCTATCGAAGATCATGGAAAAGTAATTAGGTCTATTTTTTGGGACCATATTCATGACCCACAAAGATTATTTTAGCTTCTAACAATGCAGACTTAAAGTTACCAAATTGAGTATTCATGTCCAGTATATTTTTATGCATGTTATAACATGGTAAAAGGTTTTTTTCACCAAGATGCTTTAGATGATTAGAAAATATTAAAGCTAACAAAATAAACTAATAATTACCATCAATTGGTACTTAGTTCTTATATTCCTCAAGAAATTATTCAAGGTAACTTGCAAATATGGATATGTAAAAATAACCTAGTGGATGGAAGATTACATTCAATTAGATAGTAAAACTTAATTCCTTTCTTTAAGACTTCTAGAAATAATCATTGAAGAACATAAAAATTACCATAGATTAGAAATTTGTTCTTGCTTAAGTTCATTTAAAAAGGCTATGATGTCTTCTATTTAATAAAATCCGCTACCTATTTTGTGTGCCACCTATGTAGTTTTGTAGTTCTCGATCAGTTGGAAACTTTAAGAAAATCAATAGTACAAACAAATAACAAGCACTAGAAAATGATACTTAGAAAAATATTAACAATAATTAGAAAATTAATTATCCTAAGTGAATAACATTCTTCTTTAGTAACCTTAATGTTTGAAATTTCTTGAAATTATTAAGTTAAAATCATTATATTACAACTAAAGCTAAGTTGAAAAATGTTTCATACATAAATGAATTTAAGAAGTAAAAAAGAATATTAACATGAATCTAAAGGATTGGAAATATGATGTCTTTTGAATTTTTTTGCTTCTGCAAAGTAAAAATTCTTTACAGTAAATATAATACATACAATGAAATAGAACTTGAAATAAAAATTAAAACTAGCAATAGCAACTAAAATACTTACAATAAGGATTTTCTTCTATTTATACAATTGTCTACACCAATCTCCCCTACAAAGAAGAACTTGCACCATGTTGCCAACCAATTTAGCTCGATACTTGTAAATAACTTTAGTTTAAACATTAAAACTAGACATTTAGATAGCCATAGTGATTGATATAGCAAGGAAATTGTAGGCTATTTTAGATAGAACGTGATCCTTACAGTTGTTAGCCTTCTACTAACTCAATGCATTAAATTTAGTCCTATTAGCTTCACAAATGTAAAAATCTTCTTCTAAATAAATGTCAAATTTGAATTTTTGTGGTTAAAAGGTTTCAACTTGTTAAAGAAATTGATTAAATTTTGACCAGCTAGAAGAATTTATTGATACCAAGCTTCCATTAATGGAAGTATTAGGGCCGCGTGGAAAACTAATTTCATTAGTTTCAAAATTTTATGATACGATATATTCAACGTATAACTTATACAAAATTTTCAAAACTTTTAAGACATTCATTTAAGTTTCATTTAGAGGATGTATTGTTGGAAAACAATATTCAATTACTCTTATCTTAGGCCTTGGATTTAGAATAGTAGCAATAGACATCAATGAATTACACTCCCTTCAATACTTATTGAATTTGAGCTTTATTCTTACTGCCATTGATCATATAAACTCATCATCATTTTTAGATAATTTGTTTAGTATTTCTTTGATACTATAAACCTCATGCAAAAACAGATTTGAAGTTAGATACTCATTCATTAAAAATAAATGAATGATTATATAGAGAACTTCTAAAATGGAACAAACTTTTTTACATTTCCCTCGATCTTCTTTACACTAGCAATAGAGATGGTGTGTATATCTTTTCCTATAAATAAGAAAAACATCTTCAAATTTATGGGTATTTGATAACATTTCATAAGTTAAGTTCCAGCATGTCTTACACTCAAGTATAAGCTTCTTCATTGGTAGTTAAAGTTTTTGTACAATCTCTACAAAATGCCTGTAGCCTTACTTTATTATTTTTGAAATATATTACACTCTCACAGACATTATAGATGACGTCTTTAATTTCCTCAAGCCCTTGTTGAATCATAATGTTGAGGATGTGAGCATAACACCTAAAATGGAATAACTTCTTGCCAAATAACAAATTTTTTTATTAAAAAAATTTCTATAAACTTTTTATTACAATATCACTATTAGAGGCATTTGTCAATTAAAATTGTGTATGTCTTATTCTTTACTTCCCACTTAATCAAACACTTGAAAATGGCATCACTAATATTCCATACCAAGGAAGTTATAAATAAACTTCTATAATTTGCAATTTTTATTAATCCAATGGGCTATAAAAACCATATACTTAACTTTTCAATTTTCTTACCTTCCACAAATCTATTGTCAAGATAATTTTTCTAACCTTTTTCAATGTTTCCTTTGGTTTCTTTTATTCCATGTCATGCACTATTTTACAATCAATTTCATATGATATTTTGTTCTATTCAAGCATTCTTTCCTTTTTTAACATCATATTAAATCCTTTTTCTTTAACAATCTTGAAAGGATATTCATGGATTAGTACCAAATAACAAATATCTTCCTTATCTTTGATATATCAAACCTTCCATCAATTATTGCAAAATAAAGTTCTTATGCAATTGTAGAAGAATCAAATGGCAAGTTTTTCAATTATGCTTAACTTTTGAGTGCAAGCTTCTTTCTAAGATAATTATCTATATATTATCTTATATGTGTAACATATTCACTTCAAGATGGAAAGCTCATCTTAACAATGGTTTCACTTTATCTTTTTAATGCCATCTAGATATAACACTTTAGTAAACTTTAACCAAACTTTATGTCTTGATCCACTTCTTTTTTTTTTAAATGAATTCTCATCATTATCCTAAACTTGTTGTTCAATAAGATCATTTGATATTTGAGTTAGAACATGGATTCCACTCAAAGGCAATGGCTAGTTGGAAGACTATTTAACATATTTATTACAAAAAAAAATCATATGTCAATAACTCATATAAAAGCAAGTACTAAAATCATGAAAAATAGTTATAAAAAAATCTTATTAAGACTAAAAAGAAAAAAAACATTAAAGAAAGAGACTAAAAGCTATAATGTAGTCATATTGTAGCTTACTTTTTAAATAATTCTATTGTTACTCACTTTGTAGATGATTAAAACTTACAAACTCATAAAAAGGAAGAATAATAAAACAAAGAGATATCACCATGCCATTTAATGATTAGAATACAAATAACCCTACTGTCACTTTATTTTCATCACACTCTAAACACTAATAAAATGCAAACTAATATATAATCATTTTGTCTTATGAAAATATCACCTTATTTATTGGATTAGGTCAAAATGGAAATAAGAATTAAAATTTTTTTGACAATGAACTAATTTAAACTTATATGCAAATGAAATTAAAGTATATTTAGTAAAATCAGATAAATAAAAAAATTAAAATTTTCAACTTTATTGATACAAAGAAAAGGATTTGTCTTTTTCAACCTTATAGATATAAAAGAAAGAATTTGTCCAAGTTATTAAAAAATGGGAGGGCTTAGAATCCAAAGCATGTGCGTAATTTTATATAAGTAACCATGTCATGTTAAAAAATGCCCTTTCCTTTAAGAGAATCATGATCATGAACTACTTTGCCAAAACTAGAAAAAGAAAAGTTATGGTATTGAGAAAGGTCATTTTTGAGATAGTAAGATTTTTTGTATAGTTAAATTTTTAGTTCAATTTGTATCTAGATGCAAGATATCTCCACTTAAGCTACTACAAGTTGCATTTAAAGCTCACAAACCTAGTTTTGAACTTTAAAATTTGAAAATATAATATTGTCTGCACATAATTAGGTATATCATTTACATGCATAAATAAATACTTAATGTATAAATTTGATAACAAGTTACATGCAAAGTAAAGATAACTAGTACCCATCAAATCCATTCTTAAAATATTATAAGAACTTTAATTAGATATGGAATATAAAAAAATACCTAACTCTAAAGATTTGAGAAAGAAAAAAATGCAATCAACACCTTCAACTTTTGAAAGAAATGGTGCAGTGGAGGGCTTCAAGCCTTTTGATTTCATGGTGGAAGGAGCTTATAAAATAGTAGTGGAAGGAAGCTAGGTGACAACATGATGGAAGACTTTAAAGCTTCTAAGGTAGAGATGAAATAGAAGTTAAACACTTGAAGAGTCAAGGAAGGTTGATGTTTTCAACTCATTGAAGCCTTAAGTACTTAACTTCTTCTTTATTAAAATTATAATTATAATATTAAAGTAATCTATTATACTATTTGTATATTATATATATCATTCAAATATAATATAAAAATATATATTTTATAGTTAGGCTCATGAATAGTTCAATTTCAGTAACAAAAACCTCAAACTCAATTCATGCATTAATAAGCTTGGCTTATTTAAAATTGAATTCAAAACTAATCTTAAGCAATCATAAGTAGTTCAACTTGTTGCAAGCCTAATAGTAACTAACCATTTTAGAAAGAAAAATACCCTACAAGTTTTCCTGGATCCTTAAGAGATAAGGTTAGGAAAAAATTAAAAGCTAAAGCTAATTTAATGGCACTATACCTTATGAGCAACTTACTTGTGACTAATTAGTTAGTTATATCTAGAAAGTAGCTCTAATATTTTGCCAATATGACAAAATCAAAAGGTAGTTAACTAAAGAAAAATTTCAAAATAGGAAAGAATTAGGATATTTTTATAAGAAATTCTAGTTTTCTTGCTTCAAAACCTTCAAACCAAAGAATGGACATAAGATCAAGTAGCAAGTTAAGTCCAACCAACTAGCCCAATAAAAAAAGCTCATTATAGACAACATTATAAGATAAAGTCCAAATACATTACTCTAAAAAACTAGCATATCAAACTAATTTATTTTAAGTGTAATAGACCAAGTTAAATATTAAAATATTATAAATTAATTAAGAAAATAAGGAATTTTGGACTTGATGAGAATGTTTTTAACTAAATAAACAACTTATTAACTAAAAAAAATTTTAGTTTAGAAGAATTCTTAATAAAAGTTGATCAAGTTTAAAAACCATATGAACTGTTAAATGATGATATTTCTTTCTTAGAAACATAAGAATCATCATTAAATAAAGAGACCAATGTCCTTACTAAAGAATATGGTCTTCTTTTTAAAGTTATCAATTCTCTACCTAATAATGAATAAAAGAAGGATTATCTTTATAAATTCAAATGAACTTTACACAAAACTTTCAACCTTTTATAAACAACTTTCAGCTGACACCTATAACTTAAAAGATGTTTTCCAAAGATTTAAATTAGAAAGCATTAGCCTTATAACACTACAAGGCCTACAAGTTAAAATAAATCTTCTCAAAATAGAAATAAAAGACTAACATGACTACCATAATTTAATTATTTCAAATCTCCAAGAAAGTCCAAAAGGAAAAGAAAAAGGAAAAAAATATATAGATAATGAAAGGTTCTTAACAATAATTTTCAAAACACTTGTGTAGAAATTTTACATTTCTATCAAATTACTAATAAAGAATGAGTATATAATTAAGATAGTAGCTTTGTTCAATATAGACACTGACCCCAATTGTATACAAGAAGGTTTAATACCTATTAAATACTTTGAGAAAACAAAAGAAAGTCTAAGATCAATTAGTGTGGTTAAGCTTTAAATAAATTTCAAACTTTCAAATGCAACAATTGAAAATTCTTAATAAATAATTAATCAATCCTTTCTCTATTTAAAAATCAAACTAGTAGAATAATCCAATTACCTCCTTTTATATATGCTTTATTTCCATTAAAAGTATCAGATAAAAGAATAATGGTAAAGAACCTAGGAAATTTTCTAGCAAGAAAACTAGTTTTCAAAGACTTAGATTTAGTCAATTGCAAAGAAAATCGAATTAACTATCTTTCTTAAGAAATTTCCTTTAAAAGGATAGAACAATAATTAGCAACTCCAATCGTTATAGAAAAAAAATCAAATCTCTAGGAAATAAGATACAATGTCAAATTTATTTTGATCTTCCAAATGCTTTATAAAAAATAAAATTTGGTAGATTTATCATATGAAAAGGAATTTTTACAAAATCTAATTCTCATTAAAGTGAGACCAATCCAAATGAATCAAGAGCTTTTAGAATGATACCAGAAGGAAATAAATGATCTCCTTGTAAAAAAGATTATAAAAAAAAGGAAAAATCTATGGCCATGCTCTATAATTTATGTTAATAGAAATGTTGAAATTAAATGAGGGACACCGTGGCTTATAATTAATTAAGAACCTCTTAATAAAGCTTTTCAATAAATTTAGTATTTGATTACAAATAAAAAAGGATTTTCTTAATCACTTGCATTTAACAAAATTCTTTTCCAAATTTGATGTGAAATTTGAATTTTGGTAAATTCAAATAAAACATGAGGATAAGTATGAAACAACATTCATAATTTCACTTGGATAACACAATTAGAATGTAATGCTTTTTAGCCTATAAATGCTCCATCAACGTTTCAAAGGATTATGAATGATATTTATAATCTTTACATCAAATTTCTCATTATTTATAATGATGATATTTTAATGCTTTCAAAAAATATTAACTAATATTTCAAACATATCAATGTTTGCATGGATATCATTCAATGAAATGGTTTAATTATCTTTAAAACTAAGGTCTTTTTGTTTCAAACCAAAATTATATTTCTTGGTCATTAGATTTTTTAAGGAACTATCACTGCAATAGAAATAGCAATTTTGTTTGCTAATAAATTTCTTTATCAAATTATTGACAAAATCAATTACAAAATAGGATGTCTTAATTATGTTCTTGATTTATTTGCTCAAATGTTTAATCTTATCAGATCCCTGCATAATCATTTAAGGAAAAATCCTTCTATTTGAGCAAATATCTATACAAATATTGTTAGGCAAATTAAGTTTCAAGTCAAAAGTTTTCTATTCTTGCATATTTTTTATTCTTCTACATTTAAAAGTATTGAAACTAATGTACTAGGTATAGGATATGGTGGCATTATAAAACAAGTGAAAAATGATAGGGCAAATTATTGTATTCACATTAAAACATCAGAATCATGCATAACAAAATTATTTAACTTCCAAAAAGAAATGTTAACCATTATTTTATGCATAAAAAATTATAAAGTGATTTATTAAACCAAAATTTTTACTTCATGTTGATTGCAAATTTGCCAAAGAAATTTTACAAAGGATATTAAAAAACATTGCATCAAAATAATTTTTTGCTAGATAGCAATTAATTTTAAGTGCATTCAATTTTAAAATTAAACATATCAAATATTTCTTAAATTCTTATCCTAATTTTCTCATAAGGTTTTTATAAAGAATTTAGCAATATAAAAGAAAAATAAAGTTAATTAAGATCCACTTTTAAACTCAATTTTTAAAATAAATGCAAAGTTACGTTCAAGATATGAAAGGAAAAAAGTGGAAGCCTCTCCTTCTAAACAATCCAAGTTTATAACTAAACCTTAAACACCTTTGATTACCTATTTCTAATTGAAATTCTCTAGGTCATTGCAAATTAACTACCCTTTACCTTAACAAAAATGTCTTAGATGGACATAAATGATGAAAAAGAAGCAAAAACTATAATTCTCAACCAATCTAAAATACTCCAATCCATATCTAAACAAAAAAGCAAATGACAATAGTTAGAGCCTTTGTTCAAGCTATTATAGCTATTAGTCCAAAACCTATTAAAATTATTCCAAGTACCACAAAAAGCTAAAGCTCTTATATATAACCCATATAGAGCTAGAAATATGGAATAAACATTTTAAAGTAATTCATTTCAAAATCTTCTGAAGCACTATTTTCTAGATTCTTTAACTAGTAACATAAAATTTTATGAGTTAATTTCGATCAATATTGATTTGGTGGAAATCAAATACCCTCTAAGTAAAAAGAACCAAAATTTAACCAATCATTTAACTTTCAAGATACAAAAAATTCTTACAATTTCAAATTTATGCCAAAGCTCATATTAAATGAATTTTTTTTGAAAAGCCTATGATTAAATTGGGTATTTGGATTGGGACTATTAAAAGATTTAGTATAATAACACTTATTTTCATAATTAAAATTTGCAATACTTTTAACTATTCTTCTATCTAGTAAACACCAAGTAAAATTTTTCAATTGGTTCATAAAATGGTAGGACATCTTTGGACTTATTCAAATAATTTTTCCTAAACCAATTAAAGAAGGATAGAATATTTTCTATTCATGCTTCAATAATTTGAATTATGGAAAATTTCCTATTCTTCTTTAATTTTTCTCAAAAATTAGTTTGTCTTGGCCATATTTTTTAAAATATCGATCTTTCAAAGAAAGCCTTCTTACTTAAAATTTCTAAATTTACAAAGGCAAGGATCAGTTAAAAGGTGCGCTAATTATAACAATTCCTTTTTAACCCATAAATATGAAATCATGAAGTGATTCAAGGAGCACCCTTACTTTCAAAAAATTCTAAGGTTGGTACTAATCAATTTTTACAAAATAAGTTATAATTGTGGCATCCTTAGCATTTGTATCAATAAAACAAGATTATATTTCAAAATTACTAGATTTGCTTAAGCAACTAAAAAATGAAGACCAAGCGCACTCCAACTCTTCCAATGTTTTAGAGGAAACTGAAGATTATGCTAAATCTAACGAAGCTGATTATTATAGAATAAATTTAAGTGAAAGTTAATTTTCTTCAAAATCAAATTCAAATAGAAGTGCAATTCCAATTTTTATGAAAATTTAGTTGTCTAAAGAAGATAATAGCCTTTTTAATGCTAAACAAACTTAGACAAAAGGAAAAGCCATTAGATTAAAAGTGACTATAGTTGATGTAAGCTAATAAAAATTAGTCACTTATGCAATCACTATCTAATATATATTGCTTACACCAAAATTAAATACTAAACTTTCTTAAACATATAATAAAAAAGCAAGTTTAGGTTGTACCTAAGGGAACAAAAGTCAATTAGAAAAACAAAATATAAAATAATGAGGATTTCTAAATGAACAATAACAAGCAAAATTAAAATCAAAATTAACAAAAGATGAGAATCAAGAGCAAGTGATTTCACACTTTAATTCTCAAATTTCTCATTAACACCTTAAAAGTCTACTTATAATCTAACTACTTAACTTATAAATACCCTAAAGCTACTACTAACCATGCAAATTTTTAATACGAGGTAATAAGAACAAGTGACTAATAAATCCTTTTTAACTAATTTAATTTAGAATAAAAAACTAAATCCAGTTAATAGTAGTTTCAAAATTTTAAAACCAAGTTAAGCCAAATCTAATAATTCTATAAGTGATAATTGAAAACTTGTAATAATAAAAAAACTTCAAATAATGTAAAAATTCAACATTAATTAAATAATCCATTAACCTTGTAAAATCATAACCTAATTATAAAATAAGACTAATTTTGTTAAATTAAGCATATGTAACGTTCTCAAAAGTATAAGATAGGAAAAAATAATATAGATAATATCTTTCATATCAAATTCTTCTGCATTTATTCTTTACATGACCTTAGGTAAACAACTTTTTTTAAGATTCTCTTGCAAATCACAACTTATTAAAAAAGAAAAAGATAACCTTCCAAAGACTTGAAAATTAAAAAATTCATAAGGAAAAGGAAATCGTAACTATCAAGAATCATAATACATCATGAATAAAAATCTTGATAAACTTAAAATTAATTAATATATCACTTTCATTTTAAAAAGGAAAGATCAAATTAGTAGACTCTTTCATAATTCACTCTCCATCCTTCAAGTGTTTAAGGTTAGTGTTTCATAAAGTTATTCTATCACAAGCTTGCTTATTATCTAATTTTTACTACTAAAATTACATGTATAACACAAATAAAATAACTTTATTGAATATTATAATTAGGTTAAAAAAGGAAGGAAAAAATGAAGATGTGAAAGTGTGAAAGACCAAAGAAATCATAAAACACTTGAAATATAAACATATAGACAAATCAGGAAATTACAACCTTAACATAATAACCTAACTTTTAATTCCAAATACTCGCTAACTTTCTTCTTTTTCCATTCTTTCCTAATTATTTTTCCCATATTCTTTTTTTATCATTTTTTTCACAAAAATTTTCCTTTTTGTTAACCAAATCTTGAAATTAAAGTTAATGATGTAAAACACCCACATAAACTTTCAAACTTGTTCAAGAACCCATCTCATAAAAATTCTAAATTTTTTACTAATTCCTAAAGTTAAGTAAAGACACTTATTTTTTATCAAAAAATATCTGAACTAGCTAAATATTAAAGAAAAAGTAATTAGGCTCAAAGGGAGGTTAGCTATTTAGCACTAGTTTAAACAAAGAATGCCTTTATTATTTTTATACATGCATGTGAAAATATAATCTTAAAAAAATTCAAGGCAAGTTCTAGAAACAAATTCCATGGAAGAATATCATACACAAGAAGGAAAGAGAATAACTAAATTTTCAATAAATGATTTGAAATCTCACAAGGTAAAACATACTATCAAAGATTTAATCCACCAATTTAAAATTTATCCATTTCAAGAAGCAAATTAATTTTCTCAATCATGTTCTGAAATCATTAAATTCAATTTCTTCCTACTTATGAAAAATGCAAAGTTTTCATTAATGAAAAGTAATTAAAATAACTTAAAAGGCTATAAAAATAAGTAAAAGCAAACTTTTATTAAAGTTTTTTTTAAATTCAAAAGAAAAAAATTTAACTACATAATATAAAAGAAATTCTAAGCCTTTTCTTTACACTTAAATTTTATATTATTTTCAATGTAAAGTATTTTATCAATAAAAAAGATAATAGGTAAGTAAAATAAAAGAAAAGAGAAAAAAATGCAAATTTGAAAGCTTTAATTGTCTTCCAAGAAATGTCTTTCATTGATGTCTTTAGCTAGACTTGACTACTTCACTTTAACCAAGATCTAAATCAAGAGCTACCACCTCTTTTGCTTTGAAAACTCCAACCTTTATTGGGCTAACAAGTAGATTTCTTGATAATTGGAACCATTTAACACAATTTCTCTAAGTGTTATTTTCAAATCACTTTTCCTTATAAACTTAGATGCATCCTATAAAATGAATTCAACAAGATCAACAAAATGACCATAATGATTACGAAAAAAATAATGCTTATTTTTCAAAATCTTAATTTTTTTATGAACTGAAAAATTAGAAACAACATAATTAGAACTAGTAAAATAAAAAAACGATAGAATAAGAAACATCATGCAGTAAGGGCTCAAAAGTGACAAGAAAAGATGTAAATTATTAAGAAAATGTTGTATGATTTCAAAAATGTCAAATTTGGTTAACCTTAGATGTTTTATTTTCTATCTTCAAGATGTAAAGAAATTAATTGGAAAAATTAATCTATCAATCTGCACTAAAACATCCTTAAGTACACCTAAAAGGTAAATGTTAGATTTATTTACTAATTACATAACTACTTTTTTTTGTTGGAAAGGGTCCAAATTTAAAGCAGCATAAATAGAAAAAGGCATGATATTAATTGAAGCTTTAAAATCTAACATAGCATGTTCAATTATAATTAAGCTTATAACACATGAAATGGTGAATATGCTTAGACCTTTGCATTTTCTTAGAAATTTTTTTGCATGATGGAAAATACATTGTCCTTTACACTTATTTTCTCATCATCCTTTAATTTTTCTTATTCATGTATAGAATTAGTAGGAAGTAGGGGCTTAAGGATAAAATAAACCTCAATTTTAGCATGTTCTATTTCTTTTTCTAGATAAATTTTTAAGCTCTCTTTGTCTTTTGATTGATGGCTTGCTTCTAATTGGGGAGGTGGATGGATTCCAACTTGCTTACCTTTCCTAAGCTTAATGGCATTATCTTTTTCTTTTGCACTTGGATTAATGATTGGCTATAATGGAAGTTTGCTACTAGAACTATGTGCTTCTAATTTATGTATTGAAGTAGCAAGTTGACTTATCTAGTGTTCAATATTCATTATATTAGCTTTAGTTTCTTGTTAGAATTATTAAATATTATTTCTAGATTCCTGTTGAAGTTGTTACAAGTTATTTCTAGTTTCTTGCTAAAATTATAATGATAGTAGCCAAAGTTTTGACAAGATCTTCTAAAGATGTATCTATTTTGAGAGTAAGTGTTGAATTTTGTTATATGTAGTAGGGAACTGATCTTAACTAGAAATATTACCATATTTAAGGTCTAGGTTATCTCTCTAGCTAGAAATCCCCTATTGTATTGTAGGGATTGGGAGCCATACGAGCGCAGTGGAATAAACTGATCCCAGCCAACGAATCCATGCAAAATGTTAAATTAGAATGTAGGATTCAAGTTATACCTTTATATGATTCTAGATTTTATTCGTTGATAACCTTTTCAACTTCCTTTCAATCAAAGACTCCAAGGTATTCACATGAACCAGTAGATCACCAATGAACGTTCTCACGATCACTGGTTAGAATTCGTCTCTTTAGCCTCGTAGTGCTAGCTACGTCTCTTCAAGGATTATGGTCAAGGAGATGTGCTAGGGTTTTTCTATGCTATATGGGATGCATGAATAATGAATCAACCTTATTATTACCCAACAAGCCTATTTAAATAGGAGCATAGAAAATCCTAACGAATTTGGGCTTTAGTCTATATATAATTATAGGCTTATTATTGGACCTTATAATTATAACATAGAATTCCCAAGTATAAGGCCCAAACAATTTAGTCCATTAATTTCAAATCCACTAGGCTCTAAGTGTATGACCCTTCAGGCTCTTATTACATTAGCAATAATCATTAATCATATTAATAATCATAAATAATGAGCGGTGTCTAATAACACATCATTATTACCTAAGTGATGAGAAAGTCGGTGATTTGACTGAACCTTTATATATGATCATCATTTATATCCTTTTGTCTTAAACATCTAGATTGAGCACGAGACATAGACCGTGTCATTCCTGTATAGTCCAATCTCGAAGTTTCTTGATCCCTAAGTAAGTTAACTGAAGCAAATGTAATTGACATCCCATGTCAATTCATTTGAGCATGGCCATGCAATGTTCTTAGGATGGGTCGGTCCAGTATACAAGTTCTCTAACTTGTACTCATGTGTAAGCTTAATATCTCATATAAGTCACTACACATGCTAGTCTTAACATATCAAAGCAACCTAATCCACAATGATATATGACTAAGGACATTTAAGAATATAATTATTCTAAGGTTATTATCATAATTAAATATATTACGCAGACAATATATATAAATATAATAATTAGAATTGCCATTAAAATAATATGATTTAAAATTACAATCATCAATATGATTAGTTTTAGGGCATATACACTAACATGTATTAGCTTGTTAATTACAATTATCATCTTATAAAGTTGGATACATATTAGTAAGATATCCAGAATAAGAATAGATACCATGTAATTTTGCCTTTTCTTCTTGAGTCATAGATACAACTAATTTTTAGACCAAGGAAGTTAAGTTTTCTAGTTGCCTTTTAACGTGTGCTAACTTCATTAACTCTTTTCATAACAAAATCTTGCCTACTACTAAATTGTTAAGAATTAACTATCATGATAGAAATTAAATATCAAGTAGCAGTAGGGAGCTTATTAACTAATGCACTACTAATGGTTACTTTAATCAAACTTTTATCCATGAGTAGGAGTCCTTCATAAAAATATTGAATTAAATGTTAATTAGGTATTTGATGGTGAGGATAGCTAGCACATAATCTTTTGAATCTCTCCTACTATGTTAGACTTCAGTTAAATAATATAGTAGAAAATTTTAAAAAATTATTTTGAAACTCACTATGGATTCAAGTTAAAAAAGTATAAATAGTGTTAGTATTTATACCTTAGTTACGTGAAACTAATTTGCTACATAAGAATCCAATCTAAATTAATACTAAAAAGTTTATCCCATAAATGTTGGTGCAAATCACCTTCTACTTTAACAAATACAAACATATGAAATGTATGATCATGAGCACTTAAACGATCTAATCACTAGATCATAAACATTTAAATTGAGTTATCATGAATTATAAATATTGTTCAAAGTAATAACATTTCTATGGTATCCATGTGAGTAGTTGTATATACCTATTGAATTGATAAACATCTTTCTTTATCTCTATTTGCATAGTACTAGTTATGAGACTTTCTTGATTTTTGATCACTCTTTATTAGACAAATATTGATCATTCCTAATAGGTGTATTTAACTGATTATGTGGATGCCATAAAGATATTGCTCTTGCAATCTGTGATAACTTAGTTTAAGTGTTCATGACTTCAGATCATATCATTCAAATGTTCATGAGCAAATAGTTTATAGGTTTGTGTTCATCAAACTAGGAGATTTATGCCAAAGTTCATAGGACAGACATTATAAAATTAATTCAAATAAGATTTTTCCATAGCAAATCAATTTCATGTAACTAAGGTATAAACACTAACACTAGTTAATGCTTTTTTTACATGGATCTTTAATATGTTTTAGAATAAATTTTTAAAAAATTTTATTATGTTATTTGATTTGAAACCTAACAATGGTATTAAAGAAAAAAAAAGCATGAACTACTATTAATGTTTATATCATAATTTCTTGAAACTAATTTACTATAGAAAAATCCAATCCAAATTAATCTTATAGCATTTGTCTTATGAGCATTAGCATAAATTAACTTCTAGTTTGACAAACATGAACTTTTAAACTATTTAATCATAAGCACTTAAACAATCTAATTACCAGGTCATAAAATTTTGAATTGAGTTATCATGAATCACAAATTGTTAGGATCGGGAGCCAAATAAATACAATGGAATTAACCGATGCCAGTCAAGGATCTATGTGAAACATTAGATTAAGATAGGGATTAGATTACCTTTTTTTCAAATGCTTCTAAGGTCCAATCGATGATCACCCTCTTTCGACTTGCTTCCGATTAAAAATTTTAAGGTATCCATATGAACTCATGAATCACCAGCAAACATCTCTCGTCCACTGATTAGAATTCACCTCATTTTATCTCGTAGTGCTAGTTATGTCCTTCAAGGGCTCAAAGGGGCTGCTAGATTCTTTTGTATTGGGGATGCATGAATAATATCAATGTTATTACCCAATAAGCCTATTTAAATATGTGCACAGAAAATCTTAACTAATTGGGCTGTATTCCATGTACAATTATAGGCTTATTATTGGGCCTTATAATTATAACATAAAATTCCCAACTATTAGGTCCAAACATTTTAGTTTATCAATTCTAAATCCACTAGGTTCTATGTAAGCAATCCTATAGGCTCTCATTACATTAGTAATAATCATAAATCACATTAATGATCATAAATAATGAATAGCATCTAGTAACACGTCATTGTTACCTAAGTAGTGAGAAAGTCGATAATTCGATTAAACTTTTACATGTGATCATTAATTATGTCCTTTTGTCCTAGACATTTAGATTGAGCATAAGACATGGATCATGTCATTCCCATATAGCCCAATCCAAAGGTTTTTTAATTTTTAAGTAAGTTAACTGAAGTAAATTTAATTAATATCCCATGTCAATTTATCTAAGTATGGTTATGCATTTTCTCAGTTTTACTTAATTAAGGGGCCCATAGATGTCACTCTTATTATATAGGAGGGATAAATTCCATCTTGATTACACAAATCCCTCTGCATGATATGTAACATATCCAATAATTACCCTTGCATTTACTCAATCATAAGTGACATAGAGTAGTATCAAAATATGAAACTTACATGTAAGGAACCTTAGCAATCTAAGATCAAAGGACCATATTAATAATAATCACTAAGAATCACTTATGACACTCATATAAGGATCCATGTAATGTTCTTAGGATAGGTTGGTTCAATATACAAGTTCTCTAACTTGTACTAACATGCAAACTTAATATCTCATATAAGTCACTATACATACTAATCTTAATATATCAAAGTAACCTAATCCACAATGATATATAACTAGGGACATTTAAGAATATAATTATTCTAAGGTTATTATCATAATTAATATATTGCACAGATAATATACGTATAAATATAATAATTAGAATTATCATTAAAATAACATGATTTAAATTTACAATGATCAATATGATTGGTTTTAGGGCATATACACTAACACAAATATTATTTATAGGATTAACATCTTTATGATATCTATATAAGTGGTTAAATACACTAATTCAATTAGTAAGGTTGTCTCTTTCTTTGTCAATACAATACTATTTGTAGGACTTTTTTAGTTTTAAACCACACTATGAATCAAGTCACATCACTTTTTATCTCATAGATGAAAATTGTAAGTTTTCTAATCTTAACTAGATATTTGTTATGTGATTGATATCTTAAACAAATATTTCCTTTTTAAAAGGATGAATATCTCGACCAAATATTTCTTTTTAAAAGATTGATAGACATCAGTCATATATTATTATCTAATTAATTTATTTAATTTCATAAACAAAATATTTTTAAATTTTCTATTAGAATAACTTTAAGAAAGGAGATAAATAGGCCTTGATTGTTGACCATGATCAAATATGATTCTAATTAATAATTAGGGGTGGGCAAAAATCGTCAAATTGTAATAAATCAACTGATTTTAATCGAATTTTATCTGTTAAAATTGGTTAAAATTAATAATCAATTTATTTTGAATTAATATTTTTATGAAAAATTAGTTTTTAAATAAAATTGGTTTATGAATTATTTAACCGTATATAATCATTTTCAACCAAAGTTTTACACATTTTGAAATTTAGAATTATCTTTTAATGAAACGTGTAAAGTTGTGGCCGCTAGCCCAACAGCCTTAGTTAATAAGTTTCTCCATTTTGTCTGCATTGTGAGAGTAGAAAAGTAGTGGAAATTGAGGAAACAAAATTTAGTGGCACCTAAAACATGCGAACTTGATCGAAAAAAGTCACTTACAGTTATGACTTCGTACATGAGGCAGTGAATATTTTTATTTTTAATTACCTTATACTAAAAAGTCATTTATTTTTTTATTATAATATTAAATTTTCTATCAAAGAATGCATTTACATTTTTATATAATACTTTCTTTTATTTTTTCACTTCATTTCATAACATTTTCTTTACCTTTCTTTTTGAGTTATTCACTACCTTCTCTCTTTCTTCTGCCATGGACGATGCAGGTTTCTTTCAAGGATGAGAAGAATAAATGCCAATAACCAAAGAAAGTAGGTTTGGAAGCTCTCAATCACCTTTCTTTTTTCCATCTTCTACCTATTTTGGTTTAACAAGAAGAGCTAGAGTTAAGGAAATCAAATCTCTAAATATGTTGTCTTCTTCCTAAAATTTTTAGATTTGTACATTATCTTCTTCAAAAATTTTACATTTATATATTGTCCTCTCCTTCTTCTCACTAAAACTTCATTCTGTTTTGAGTTATTTTTGCTTTTGATTTCATTATTTGTGTTTAGGTTTGTGATAGGGGCTTTGTTTTGGAATTCTAATTTAGATTTTTCTCACTAAAAAAAGTGAAATTTGAAACCATCGGTATTCGATTAAACCCATTTAAATTCATATTTCACAGATAAATTTAGTTTCTTCATTAATATCAGTCAAGCTCAGTTGTTCTTTTTATACATTTAATTTACTTTAGTCGATTAAAATTATGTCACCTAACTGATTTTAACCAATCGATGATCACCCGTATTAATAATCAACCCATATTTAATGTCATTTAAGTGTAGCACAATCATGTTATACTATGCTATTACTTAGTGAGGTGCAATTTTATTGGGCCTATCCCAATTAGAAGCCTTAGTTAGACTAAGAGTTTCTAATTACATTAAAATCCTAATATTTAATTACTCTTTGTGTATAACCTTATAAGTTTTCATTATATTGGTAATAATCTTAAAATCTTATTTTAGTATCATAAATAGTAAATGACATCATTGCCACCCAAGTTATGAGAATATTAGTGACTTGACATAACTTTTACGTAACCAAAATTCCATGTAATTTAGTCCTTTTTTATTTGGATATCCATATTGAACTTAAGGAATAGATTATGTCACCCTATTCATAATTTTAGTGTTATGAATATTAAGTGACATCATTGCCACTTAAGTTATAAGAATGTTAGTGATCCTAAAATCTTATTTTAGTATTGTAAATAGTAAATGATATCATTGCCACTTAAGTTGTGAGAATGTTAGTGATCCTAAAATTTTATTTTAGTATTGTAAATAGTAAATGATATCATTGCCACCTAAGTTATGAAAATGTTAGTGACTTGACATAACCTTTACATGACCAATATTCTAATTAGTTTAGTCCTTTTTTATTTGGATATCCAGATTAAACTCAAGGAATAGAATATGTCACCCCATTCATAATCTAATCTATATATTCCTTGATTTCTAAGTAACTAACCAAAAACAAATGATTTAATATTACATATCAATCTACTTGAGCATAACCATGCATTTTATAGTCTCGTATAATCAAGAAGCCTATGAATATCACTCCTTTTACATAGGTGGGATAAAATCTTATCTAAATCACTCGCATTCCTTTGCATGATCTATTCTATACCTAATCACCCTTTTTAAGGTTAACTATATTATAGGTGACATTAAATAAAAACAAAATTCATGACTTTTAATGTAAGGAAGCATAGTAATTTCAAATCAAATGACCACCTGCATTTTTATCACTATATATAAGAATTGCTTATACACTCATATAGTGATCTTTATAATATTAACATAGTGAGTTAACCTATTACATTTATTCTTTATCATGTATCTATGAGTTGACTTAATATATTATATCTATAACCATGATTATCAGCTAATATATATATTAGTCTTGATGTATCATTGTTATCCTAGTTTTCAACAATACTTCACTAAGGATATTTTAGGAACAATATGAATTATTTTAGGATAATTATTATATTTATTTATATAATGCAAATATAACATTAAACATAATAATTAATAAAAATTCATTTATATATAAAAAATGTAATACATTATATGCAAATACAATCATTCTATGATTAGCTATTAAAGCATACAATAAAAATTTCTGACTTATATCATGGCCAATCGCTCATGTTTTTTATATCAAGTGACTTAATGTGATTATGATGCTTCTATTGCATATAAGGCTTTGTTAGTAGGCTAACAATATTATCATTTATAGGTAGTTTACATATATTTATATATCTTTTATTAATAATTTCATGAATGAGATGGAAGCATCGAAGTATATGCTTAGATCGCTAGTGAGATTTAGGTTCCTTATAGCTTATGCAATGGTTCTATTGTTATCACAATAGAGATTCATTGGGTTTAAAAGGCTAAGAACTACACCAAGTTTAATAATAAACTTTTTAATCTAAATAACCTTTTTTTATGCTTTGAAGGTAGCAATGCACTCAATCTCTATTATAGAATTGATCACCATTTCTTACTTTGACCATTTCTAGTTTATTGTAACACCATTCAAGGAAAATACATAACCTAATTATAATATAAAATTATCTTTATTAGACTAGAAACTAGCATAAGTGTAACCCTTCAAACCAGTTCCTCCTCATTTCTATATATCAATAATGAGTACTTAGTCTATTTTAAGTACTTAAGAATATTCTCAATAGCAATCCAATTCCACTCACTAGGATTTGACTAAAACTTACTCATCATACTTAAATTAAGATATCAAGATAAGTACATAACATAGTATATATGATAGATCTAATTGCTTATGTATATCGAATCTTGTTCACATGGTTTCTCTCTTTTGTGTTGTAGAATACTGAACTTTAGATAAATTCATACCATGTGACATGGGTAAAAACCCCTTATTTTGGATTCTTGCATGTTAAATTGTTTCAGCATTTTATCAATATACGTGATCTAACTTAGGCTAATTAGTTTTCTTAATTTATCTATATGGATCTTGATACCTAGCAAGTAGGTAGCTTCACCTAAGTATTTCATTGAAAAATAATTCTTTAACTAACTTTTTAAGATTATAGTGTAAGGATATCATTTTTAAGGAATAGTATGTCATTTATGTATAATATAAGGAAAATAATTGTGATTTCAGTATCCTTTTTATAAACATAAGATTCATCTTCACTTTTGATGAAATTTAACTCTTTGATCTCATTGTTAAAATAAAGATTTCAGTTCTGAGAAGCTTGTTTTAGCCTATAAATGGACTTTTGTAGCTTACATACCTTTCTAGCATTTTCAACAATGACAAAACCCTTAAGTTGTGTCATGCACACATCCTTAAAAAGTTTCCTATTAAGGAAAGTGATTTTGACATTTATTTACTAGATTTTGTAATGATAGAAAGCTATAATAATAAGTAAATTTTGGATAGATTTGAGCATAGCAATTGGATAATAAGTCTTATTATAGTCTATATCATTTTCCTAAAAATTTTAACAACTAATCACTTTTTAAGGATTTATAAGTTACCATCCATGTCAATTTTATTCTTGAAATCCCATTTACACCGAATGGGTTTTACCCTTTTAGGTGGGTCAACCAAAATCCATATATAGAATCCATCTTAGATCTCATGGCTTCAAGTCACTTCTTAGAGTTTGGCTTTTTAATAGTTTATTACTAGGTTCTGGACTTATCTTAATCCATGAGTAATACATTAACATGTTGAGTCACAAAATCTATATTTCTTAAGCTTATGGTGTATCGTACTAGATTTACCCAAACTTTATGTTACTTGAATATATTCTTGTTCTACAATAACTTATGGCCTCTAAAGCTTATATGTTCTAATGTTGTTTCTAAAGCTGATACTGCATAGTAGTCAACATGAGGCAACTTATGTCTAAAATGTTGTTATGATGCTTCCTATAAGCATCTCTTTGTGCAAAAAGGTGCATAAGTTTCAAGTGGTTAAAAGATAGGTCTTTTTAGGACATATAGCTTTTGCTCTTGTTAAAGAACTATCTTTAAATTCTTGTACCAATCTAGGAGATTTATCATAGTTAATTTATCCTTTTCAAGGGTTCATTATAGTGATAGGTTGTTTGTAGTGTTTGCCATTGATATTTATGATAGAAATATATAAAATAATTATTAGTTTTAATCATTTAATAAAGCCTCACTTCAACAAGTTAACATTTATGCCATGAATTAGGTCCCTAAAATTGAAAAATCATAGTAATTTTATCTATTACTACGGGAATAAACAATTTAAATAAATGTACAAAAAATAAAAAAATTATCTTATGAAAAAATTGTACTTGTTACAAAATATCACATATGTCATAAATTAAGTTATAGGAACATATTTTCTATGATAAAGTATCACTTGTACCATGAAAAAACTATACTTGTGAAAAAATATCACTTATGTCATAAATTAAGCTATGAAAACATATTTCCTATAGCAAAGTATCACTTGTATCACCATATAAGTCAAAAAACTTTATTTGTGACAAAATATTACTTGTATTGCAGGTTAATTCTATTGATAAAGTCATCATTAAATATATCATTCTTATAGTGAATATACATATATAAAATTACCTAATTGATTGATTTTCCATCCTAAAATTAAAAGGATGAAATAAAATTTGAAAGGATAAATATATGATATCTATAAGGGCTTATTTGGTGAACCTGATGAGGTAAATGTGTTATAGTCAAATTGATTAAAGTCGTAAGTGGAACTAATGATATTATTATATATATTTTTATAAAAATATGTATTAAAATAATATTAATAGTATTAAATTATTATGTAGTAATAAGTTTTATATCTAATATTAAGGAAATTTTCATTAAAAAATTGAAAATAATAATTATGTAAGATTATATATAATTTAATAACAATTAAATTATTATGTTAAAAAATATTATCATAAATTATATTTAAGGGTGTGATATATATAAAATAGTTTAAAACCCCATTTTGATCTCCTATTAATTTCACTTGTATCAATTTTGTTTATTATAGATATTTTGTATCAATTTTATCCTTTAAAAATAATATTTTTATTTATTTAGTCCATCCATTAGTATTTTTATTAATGGTTAACGATTTGATAGGTGAAAAAATAAAAATAATACATAAATAATATATGAAGAACAAAAATAATATTAAAAGTTTGTGAAGGGTTGAATGATTTAAATTATATTTATAAAAAGTAAATATTATAATAAAAAAATTTATAATAATTCAAATATTAAATTATTAATTGAAAGTTAAATATACATGATATTTTAAAATTATGATTTATATGGGTATTTGTTTCATATAATTCAATTTTTATCGAAATTTTTTTTTAAGAATGATAAAAGTCGCTTGAAAGATGTAAAAAAATTACTTTTATATTGTAGTATTTAATAAATAATAATTAATTAAAAATATATTACTTTGAAATTGAATTTATTTTATAATAATTTAATCATTTTTATAGTAATCGTACACATTCCCAAAAAATTATATACATATAGGATTTGTAAGTTTATGTGTGTATAAAATTTTTAATAATTAATTATAAATGTAAAAGTGATGATTTGTTATAATATCTTTTATTAAATATTCCTTATATTACTTTATTTAAACTAATTACCTAAAAAATCACATGGTCGAGATTTTTTAGTAGACCAAGATTTATATTTCACCTAATTTTAGGTTAGATTTAGCTAATTACTCAAGAATCAACTATTTATGTAAACAACACTTGTTAATTGCATCATATACAACTTTAAGATAATCGAGTAAACAATATTCGTTATATTCCATCTTATGAACTAAAGCTTAACTCTATGCCTTTAGGTTCCCAATCCTATTGAGTGGCCTAATTAAGTCACACCCATCTTAATAGGGTTAAGGACCAAGAAGCATATAGTTAGGCTTTAGTTCAAAAAATGGATTAGGATAAGTGTTGTTCACATAATTATCCAATAGTTGTATTTGATGTAATTAGCATATGTTACCTACCTAAATAGCCAAATCTTAAATGATCAACCAAAGTTAACTTAAGACTAAGTGATATATAGATTTTAACCCACTAGAAATCCTTAATGATGTGATTTTTCAAATTAATCATGAGGGCTATTAGTTTAAATAAAATAGTGTGAGGAACATTTAATAAAAGACCTTATCAAATGATTTGAATATAATAATTATTTTGCATATTTTTATCATAGATATAAATAGCAAACACATAAAACAACTTATCATTATGATCAGTCTTTAAATGGATAAATTGAATAGGATAAAATTTCTAGATTAGTGTAGGGATAGTCCTCAAATATAAGCAAAAACTATATTCTTATGCTTCCATTGCAATGAGATCGGACATTGCAAGAAGGATTACAAGTTCTACTTGAAGGATCTTAAGAAAAAGAAAGGAAGTGAGACTTTTACTTCAAGTATTTTATTATAGAAGGTTATGTATCTACTTTTACATCTGTAGTTTTACATTTGTACTAATGTGAATAAACTAAAAAAGAGTAGGAATTTGGCTAAAGATGAAATGGACTTACAAGTTAGCAATGGAGCAAAAGTTGCTACCTTAGTTGTATGAACATATATCTTTACTTTTTATTTTGATTATTGAGTTAGAGGACTATTAGTTTATACCTATTATTAGTAGGAATGTTATTTTTGTTTTTTGCTTGGACAAGACAGGTTTTTCATTTATAAAAAAGGATGAATATTGTTCAGTTTATTTAAATGAAATATTTTATTGTAGTACATAAATGTTTGATGAACTTTATATTCTAGATCTGAAATACTAGTCTATAACTAAATACTAAATAATTCAAATCCAACAATCTAAACCTAACCTATCTTTGGCACTATCATTTAGGTTATATGAAAGAGGAGCACATATCTAAGCTTTATAAAGATAGATTCTTTGAGTTATTTAATTTTGATTTGTATGAGTGAATCTTGTTTGTTAGGCAAAATAACTAAAGCCCTATTCACTAAACACATTAAAAGGGCTAATGATTTAGTTACTTCCTATCTAGTGATTTATGTGGACTTATGAGTTCATATACTAAAGGTAGCTTTCAATACTTCATCATATATATTAATAACTTCAATAGATATAGCTATATGTATTTTATGAAACATAAATTAAAATCCTTTGAAAAGTTCAAGAAATTCAAGAATGAAGTGCAAAACAAACTTAGCAAAAGTATCAAAAACTTCAATCAAATTAAGGTGGTGAATACTTTAGCCTAGAATTTGAGATTATTTGAAAAAATATAGTATAGTATCATAACTTACACCTTCTAGAATGATACAATGGAATGGTGTTTCAGGGAGGAGGAATTGTCATATAAATCTTTAATTTCCTTTTAGGGACATTTTCTAGATATAGTTGCTTTTACACTCAATTGTGTTCCCTCTAAAATAGTTTAGAAGACTCTATATAAGATAAACTGAAAAATGTCCCAATATGACTAGATTTGGGATTTTGAGGCTTATACAAAATGTCAAGCCTTTAAAAAGCTTCAACCAAAATAAGATGAATGTTATTTTATAAGGTATCTTAAGGAAACTGGAGGGTGTTATTTCTATAATCTTGTTAAGGGTAAAGTGTTTGCCTCATAAACTGGTGTTTTCCTAGAAGAAAAGTTCATTTTTATGAAAACCAATGGGAGATTAATAGAATTCGAAGAAATTCAAGAGTTATAAAATAATAGTGAACTTATAAACAAACTTGAATAGAGGCTATAAGTTATTATGGAATAGAAACCTATCTAAGTAACATAAAGCCCACATAGATCTAGTAGGACCTGCATGAGCCCAAAAGATATAGATTTCTTGTGAATCAACAAGTAATGCTTTGCTCGTGCATCAAGATGATTCCATAAGCTACTAATAAACTGTTGAAAGGTGAAACTTTGAGAAATGGCTTGAGACTATAAGGTTTAAGATGGATTCTATGTTTGTTAACTAAGTATGGACTTTAGTTGACCTATTTAAAAGGATAAAACCCATTGGATACAAGTGTGTTTTCAAGAAGAATATTGACATAAATGGTAATGTACAAATTTTTCAAGGGTGATTAGTTACTAAAGGTGTTAGGAAAATTCATGGTATAAGCTATGATAAGACCTATTCCTTAGATGTCATGCTTAAATTTATATTAATTTTACTTGTTATTACAATTTTTATGATTACAAAATCTAGCAGATGAATATCAGAACTACTTTCCTTATGGAAAGCTTTTAGATGTTGTATACAAGACATAACTTGAGGGTTTTGTCACTCCTAAGAATGCTAGAGAAGTATGTAAGATGTAATGATCCATTTATAGGTTGAAGCAAGCTTCATAAAGAAATAATCTTTATTTTTACAATGTAATCAAAAGGTTTAGTTTCATAAAAAATGAATATGAATCTTATGTTTACAAAAAGGTTAGGAGAAGCGTAATTGTTTTCCTTGTACTGTATATAGATGATATACTATTTATCAAAAATGATATCGCTACTTTATAGGTTATAAAAACTTGGTAAAGGAATTATTTTTTTATTAGATACTTAAATGAAGCTACTTATACATAGTTTTTATAATCGAACTAATCATTGAATTGGACAAATCATTAGTTTATTGATTCATTAGTTCAGCCACTAATTTATTGATTGAATCGATTTTGAATTAAACATATAAATTATATATATTTAAAAAATATTAATTACATGATACATATATACATATGTATACATTAGTATTTTATACTTATAATTTATAACAATAAGTCATGATAAAATTAAAAAAAATACAATATATATATAAGTTAATGATATTAGCATATAAATAATAAAATACAAGTTATATATCAATAATTTTTTATAAATATCTTAAAAAGTAACATGAATTTAATTAATCTAAAACTATGAAGGTATTACACCACAATTATTGTGAAATTGTAAAAAATTTATTTTTATAAAAAAATAAAATTTGTAATAAATTGATTTATCGGTTCGGTTTACTTGTTTTGATCAGTTCACACTAATTTTGACTAGTTCGCACCAATTCTAGCTAGTTCACATGTATTTTCAATTCAATATCCTTAATCAAACTAACTTATTAGCTAGTTCACCAGTCTAACCAATTAGTTTAATCTAATTTTTAAAACTATGTGTCTACATGATAGGTATCAAGATTTATAGAGATAGATAAAAAATATTGCTTGGCCTAAGTTAAAGTATATATATTAACAAAGTACTAAAATAGTTCAACATGCTATAATCTAAAAGAGGATTCTTACTTATATCATATGGCATAAGTCTATCCAAAGCTTAATGTCCTACACATATGATAAAAAAGATCATATGAATAAGATTTTATATGTACTAGCATTTAAATTTATCATGCATGCTATGTTATGTACTTATCCAAATCTCTTATATGCCTTAAGCATGATAAGCAGGTTTTTGTCAAATCCTAGTAAGTATCACTAGATGGGTATTAAGAATATCCTTTAAGTACTTAAGAAGGACTAAAGATTAATTCTTGATATATGGAGATAAAGAGGAACTAGTTGTAAAAATTCACACTAATGCTAATTACTAATCTTCTAAGGATGATTTTAAATTGCAATCAAGTTATGTATTTTACTTGAATAGAGTGTTGTGAGCTAGAAAAGCTCAAAGCAAGAAACAATAATTAATCTTAACACAAAAGCTAAGTATATTATGCCTCCAATGCATCAAAAGAAGCTATTTTGATTAGAAAGTTCATTATTGAACTTAGCATTATTCCTAACATTTCAAACTTAGTGAACCTATATTGCAATAAAAATAAGGCCATTGCAAAAGCTAAGGAAGTTAAATGTCACCAATGATTTAAGCATATGCTTCAGCACTTCCATCTCATTTATGAAATCATTGATAGAGGAAATATGAAGATATGCAAAGTACCCATAGACAATAATATCATTGACCTACTGACAAAACCTTTGGCACAACAAAAGCTTGATAGACACACTAAGTCACTTAGTATTAGATACATGAATGACTAGCTCTAATGTAAGTGGGAGATTGTTAATGTATACTCTAATAGCTAATTATAGAATAATTGTATTCACATAAATTGTATTATATTTTTTTATAAAGGTATTTTAATTATTGTGTTTAATGTTATATCTACATAATATAAATAAAAGTAATAATTATCCGTGGAATAATATATATTATTCTTAAAAAGTCCCTAGTCAAGTATTATCATAAATTAGGATAATAATAATAATATATCAAGACTAGTATGTATATTGACTGATAATTGTAGTTATAGATATGAGATAACAAGTTAAATTATAAATACATGTTAAAGAATTAATGTACTAGACTAATCCACCATGAAAATGCCACATGGATCTCTATGTAAATGTCACAAGTAATTCTCATAATGACAATATTATAGGTGGTTTGTTAACTTGAAATAAAAAAAGTCATATACTTCGATGCCATCTAATATCACTTGTAATAGGTTGACCTAAAAGATAATGATTAGATATACCATGAATTATGTAGAGGAATATAAATGATCTAGATAGGATTTTGTCCCTTATATATAAAAGGAATGATATTTGTTAGCCCCTTGATTGAATAAGACAATGAAATGTATAGTCATGCTTAAGTCAATCAATATATAGTATTGATTCATTTATTTTTAACTAGTTTACTTAAGAATTAGAAAACATATAAACTAAATTATGAAAAAGGTGACACATTTCATGCTTTAAGTTCAATTTGGATATCTAGTACAAAAGGAATAGAACTATATAGAATATTGGTCATAGAAATGTTATGTCAAGTCATTGACATTTTTATTACTTGGGTAATAGTAATATATTACTAGATACCAATCCAAAATAGGATTTTAGGATTATTACCAATATAATGAAAACTTATAGGATCACACACAAAGAGCACATCAAATATTAGGATCATGGTATCATTAGAAATTCTTAGTTAGACTAAGAGTCCTAATTATGATAATTACAATACAATTAAGCTTCATAATATGATTAGTTTATACCTATGGGACACTAAATATAGGTTAATTTTTTAACTAGAGTTATATATAGGCTTGGATAATAATTAAAGCTTAGTTATCTCCTTTCTTGAGATAATTTTAGTTGATAAATTAAATGTAATTTTATATGTGAGATAAAATAAACCAAAACCTAGTTATCTTTTTTCTTAAGGTAGTTCTAGTTGAAGATCAAAAGTGACTTTATTTATAAGAAAAAAATTAGTTAGATAATAATATTTGATTGACATCTATTAATCTTTTAAATGAAATATCTATTTAAGATATTAATATTTGAAAATGGTATTTGGCTAAGATATTAATCCATTAAAAAGGAAATATTTGGTCAAGACATCAATCTTTTTAAAAGGAAATATCTGGCTAAGACATTAATCTTTTAAGAAAAGAAATATTTAATTGAGATATTAATCTTTTTAAAAGAAATATCTAAATTGAGATATTATTTTTTTTAAAAAAATATCTAGGTGATATATTTATCATACAATTTAATAAATATTTAGCAAAGATTAGAAAAACATTTATGATAAGTGTATTCAACCACTCGTGTGGATACTATTGTGACATTGCTTTTTTGAACAATGTTTATGATTTGTGATAACTCAATTCAAGTATTCATGATCTAGAGATTAGACCATTCAAGTGTTCATGATCAAATAGGTCGTCGATTCATGTTTGTCAAACCAAAAGAAGAATTATGCCACCATTGATAGGACAAAATTGTAAAAATTAATTTAGAATGAATTCTTTTATAGCAAATTAATTTCACCCAACTAAGGTGTAAACCCTAACATTAGTTTATGCTTCTTTCACATGGTTCCTTGGTAGGTTTTGAAATAAATTTTTAAATTTTTTCGCTATATTATTTGATCCAAAATTTAACAGTGGAATTAGAGTAAAAAAAAAGCATAAACTAATGTTAGTGTTTCTACCATAGTTGTGTGAAACTAATTTTTGCAAAAGAATTTGACTCAAATTGATCTTATAGTGTTCATCCTATGAATGCTGGCACAAATTACCTTTTAGTTCGACAAACATGAACTTATAAACTACTTAATCATAAGCACTCGAACAATTTAATCACCAAATCATGAACTCTCAAACTAAGTTATCATGAATCACACATGTCATTTAAAGGAGCAACATCGTTATGGTATCCATGCAAAAACCAGTATAGAATTGATAATTTACATTAGTTTACAACAAAATTGATGTTTATTTTAATAAAGTGGCATTTTTTAAATTATATGAAAAACTTAAGATGATGAGTAAGAATATAATCAACATCTAAACAATATGTAAAAACTTACAATATCAATTTTATACTTAATTATTGTCATTTCAAAAACTTCATTAGAAATGCAAAATCATAAAACATTAATTTTTGTAAGCAGTTTTATTTAAAAGGCATTTCAAAAGTCTTATTACATAATCATAAGATGTCAAATTTATTTAATAACTAACATCTATTTTTGTTCTATAAATTTTCACTCTAACTCTGTCTTTTTGTATGAACTCTCCTAACATCTTTCCAATATACACCTACGTATGATGAGTTTGATACATAATATAACTATTGATCTCTCACTCCACTTTTATAAAGAAAGTGTATAATGGAAATCTTTATTTTTCTCCCATTGTATACTTTTTTATTTTTCATAAAGTAAAAATAGAATAGGAAAGCTAATGAATTGAAAAGCACCTAAACTCTTACTCCTCTTTCATTGAGATAGTGTATAATGGGAGAACCTTAATCTTTAGTTCTCTCATGTTGTATACTTTCTCCTATTTCCTAATGAAATACACAAATTAAAAAAATTTAAGTAACAATGCTAGAGTTTGTATCAAAGATGAAGAATTTAATATATAATGGTCTTTCTATTATTTTTGTAAACTCATATGTAGATATGTAATTTTGTTTATTAATAATTTAGTGTAGTTATTTTATATAAGTTTGTAGGGGTATTGTTTCTCTTTACTCATATATTTGTATTTTCATATGAATAGAGCAATGATAATTAAAAAAATTTTAAATTTGTATAATTGTTTCTATTTGCTCATCTATATGTTATTTTTACTGAAAATTGCATAATAGATATTTAAATTACACAAATTAAAATAAGAAGATATATTAAAATAAATATAATATTCTATGTTAAATTGGTTCAAAAATAATTTTCTTTTCATATTTAGTTGTTTATATAATAGAAATATGTAATAATTGAAAAGCCTCTATTAAGGAAATGATAAATATAAAACATCAATTTTTAGTACTAATTGACATCTAATATGATAACATTTTCTTGTAATCTGAAGATGTCTAAATGAATACAATTTATAAAGAAGTTTAAATGAATGAAATTGAAGAAATCTAAATGAACAGAGTAAAGATGACTTCATTAATCGAATTAGTGAAGGAACTTACAACAACAATTCATCAAATTGAAATTATAACATCGATTTGTTTTTAGCATCCATTAAGTAAGTTCTTTTTAATCATCATGATAGTTTGTCAAGATTTTACATGTTGTTTTAACACTTAATCGATAACTTAAGTCATTATAAGCATAAAAATGGTTAAGCTTATGATGTTAGTTTTAAATTAAAAATTGATGTTTAATTATTTTTCTTTTGGCCTATAAATAGGACTTTCCCTAGTTATTTGAAATAATTTAATGATCTATGAGGATATCTATCCTTCTATAAAAAAGAGAGTTTTTGAGGTGCTTTATTCTATTAATTTTGTATCTAATGAGGTGCTTAATTTCTTTGTTTGGCATGTGCCTTTAACTGTCACTATGTTTGAAAGTAAGATTGAAGACATGTTGCTTGCTTTATGTATTGTCTCTAACTTTGCAAAACAAGTCTTATTTATGTTATGTCCATTGGTATTGTCCAATGTAAGGCTATTGCTATGGAATTTCTTTCATGTCTAAAAGTAGAATATGGTTGTGTAGTATAATAAGATTACAAACCATTAAAACTCAAACCTCTATAAACCATATTTTTGCCCACTATAAAAAACATGATTCACAGAGTTATGAGTTTTGATGCTTTGCAATCTTATTGTAACTCATAATTTCTACACTGTCATATTTTGCAATTCAAATGAAACTTTAAGAAATTCCAAAACAATAGCCTAAAAATAAACAGTACTAATTGGCAATGCACAATTAGGACATTTATTACCAAATTTGAGAAAACACATAAAGCAAATGATTACCATGTCCTCTCATTTAAAAAAAAGGACAATTAATGGCTTATAATAAATGAATTAATCAAGCAAAAAGAAGGAATTATAAGCAATCGATAACCATTTTTCCTTTTACTTTGTGTAGGGATGCCATGTGTGTTTAATATAAATGAAAAGTTTATTGTTTATTTTAAATAACATTTTTTTCTTTGCATATGTTCATGTATTGATATAGAAATAAATAATATGGCAAAACTAATTTTCATAATAGATTATTTTCTTTCTTATATGTTTCACTTACATTCAATCTAGTAAGGAAAAATATATAATGCAAAAAAGAATTTTAATGCTATCTGTTCATTTAAAGTGACTTGAATTAAAAATAAAAAAGATTAGTTCACGAAATGAGGTGTGCATTTTTTACAAGATTTAAACTTAAGACATATAATATTATTACATGTATATATAGGTGATATATATATAAGTTGTGTTTTCAAATTCTTGTTTGATATATATGTGCATGTGTATGTATGTATGCATGGGCGTGCATCTATGTGTGTGTATGTGATATAAACTAGAAATTATAAATTCTAATACATATAATGTGTACAATTAAATCAATTTTAGTTTGATATAAACATGTTTTTCTTATTTTTGGCCATTCTAGAATGATTTTAGAAAGATTTTGAGATTATTTTGGAATAATTATAAAAAAAAATTACCTAATATTATGGTGTCGATTTTTATGTAGTAAATGGAGTTAAATATTACTTAATAAGACAATGTCATTGTATTAAACATAATAATGTTTTCTTTAAATCAACATCTAATATTAAATTTAGATGTCAATTCATTGCAAAAATCGATATGGAAACTTAAGCTACAGGTACGAATTGAAAATTAAAAAGTTAAAGCATAAACAACTTTAAAAGAAAAAGAGTGAAGCACGACACTATTTTTAAATTTCATCCAGAAGCTCATTTAACTTTAAAATGATTTTCTATCTAATAAGATAGACTTTCTTTCCAAACTTAAAATAATTCTTTTTGATTTTATATTCTTGCTCATTAATTATTTTGTAAGATTGTGGCTTAGCTTATGGCTAAATTTGTGAGGTTTAATATTCATTAGAAAAATTTAGAATATAATTATAAGGATTTTTTCCTTTTATATTTCCTTTTGCAATTTAGTTCCTAGTTTTCTATTTGATCTTATTTTGTTTCATATCATTTTGATGTAACTTTTATAGGTTTTTCATAGGTAAAAGATTTGATCTCCTCATTTTTTTTAACATTTTGTAGTATTGTCCACTTTATTTTCATATGAAAATGTGTAATATGCTAATTTTTTATGAATGCTTATTGCATCCACAAGTATTATATTCAAAAGGCCTTTTTTAGGAATGTAAACCTAACATATTGAGCTATAGGTAACAAAATAAATTTAATGAAGTACTCATCTTTAATTATGGTATTGTATATAACCTTTAATTATTTTTAATTTTTTTTATTCAATTTATTCTTTAAATTTCTCTAAATTTAGATTATAAAGTAATAAGAGATGTTGGCTTTTTATATCTTGTTAAGAATACAAAGGAAATAGGGAGGATAAAAAAGTGAGGAACATAGGAACGGAGTTTGGTTTAAGATGAAGAAGTGAGGAATTATAAGGGACAAAAGGAGTAATGAACATGGGAAGGGGGTTAGAGTTTAGGACGAGGGAGTGAGGAACTAAAGACTATGGTAAGGGTAAGATAAAGGAATGAAAAATTAAGAGCTAAGATTTGGGTAGGTCAATTGGATGGACATATAATGTTAGTTATTTAAAAGAATCAACATGGTATTATAATTATTAGATGTAAGTTTTTGGAAAGTAAATGATATTTAATGTTATTTCCCAATATAAGAGAAACATAAATCATGTTGGTTTTCATGGAACAAAAACTAACATTATTTTTCTATTTTATGATAGTTTACAAACTAACATTAAAACTACATACACTATAATGGTCAATTACACATCATTCTCTTTCTGATGTGTAATCCCCCAAATACTCGACGTTAATAAACTATTTTGCTTTAATTAAGTGATTAAATACATTGATAAAATTAGTAGAGATCTTTTTATTTCTTAATATAATGCTAGTTGCAAGAATTTTTTGGGATCACATTTTCAATTAACTCGTTTTGCTCTTTATCTCGTAAATGAAATTTTTAAGTTTTCCAATCTTGGCTAGATACTTATCATGTAATTAATATCTCAGCTAGATATTTCCTTTTAAAAGATTGATAGATATTAATAAAATATTATTATTTAACTAATTTATCACTTTTGATCTTTAACCTAAATTACTTTAAGAAAGAAGATAATTGGGCTTTAATTATTGTCAAAGCCCAAATATGAATATAGTTAATAATCAATCCATATTTAGTGTTCCTTAAGTATAGTCTAATCATATTATACTATTACTTAGTAAAGTCCAATTGTATTTGACCTATTCCAATTAGAAGTCTTAGTCTGACTAAAAATTCCTAATTACACTATGATCCCAATATTTGACATGTTTTTTACTTGTAATCTTATAGGTTTTTATTATATTGATAGTGATCATAAAATTTTATTTTAATATCATAGATAATGAGTGGTATTTAATAATAAATTACTCCACTTAAGTAGTAAAAATGTCAATGACTCGATATAATCTTCTCATGACTAATATTCTATATAGTTTAGTCTTTTTTATCTTGGATATGCAAATTAAACTCAAGGAATCAAATGTGTCATTTTCTTCATAATTTAATCTATGTTTCTTAATTCTTGAATAAATTAAGTAAAAAATAAATGAATTAATATCACATATCGATTCATTTTGGCATAACCATGCATTTCATATTCTAACTCAATCAAAGGATTCATAGATATCACTTCTCCTATATAAAAAGGACAAAATCTTATCTAGATCAGTCATATCCTTTTATATGATTGGTGATATACTAAATCACTAGCTTTTAGGTTGATCCTATTATAAGTGACATTAAATTGAATTAAAATACATGATTCCTTATCTACAGATCCATAGTGATTTTAGATTAAAGGATCATTTACATTGTTGTCATTATGAGAATTGCTTATAACACTTTCATAGCAATCTATGTAGCATTCTTATAGTCGATTAATCCAATACATTTATTCTTTAATACATACTTATAAGTTAACTTGATATCTTATATTCATGATCATAATCATCAGTTAATGTACGTAATAGTCTTGATGTATTATTATTATTATCAAAATTTACAACAATACTCAACAAGAGACATTTTAAGAATAGTATAAATTATTACAGTGATAGTTATTATATTTATTTATGTTATGCAAATATAACATTAAACATAATAATTAATTAAAATGCTTTTATATATAAAAAATGTAATACATTATATGCGAATACTGTTGTTATATGATTAGCTATTAAAACATACATCAACATAGTATTCATACAAAGTTTCCCTATTGAATTGTTGAATTCCATAAATTTCCTTCCTTATATTTACTACAAAGGAGGCAAAAAAGTATTTCTCTAGGAACAACTTCTTCATGTCATACCATGTAGTGATAGATCCAAATGGAAAGTAATAAAATTAATCCTTGGTTAAGTTTGCCAAAAAGAAAGGAAAGGCTCTGAATTTAATCTCCTCTTCTATTATGCCTTAAGGCTTCATACTGCTACATACTATATAGAACTCCTTCAAGTGCTTGTGAGATTTTTCCTATGCAAGAACATGAAAATTTAGCAACAAATGTATGAAACCAATTTCAATTCAAAAAAAGTATCAAGATCTTTATACTAAATACACAAAGGTTGGTAATTAACATCAAAGGTTGCAAGCTCCTTCAAAGTCCAATTAATGTTGTTAACAATGATGGTTTCAAAATTTAACTTATGTTTGCTATTTAATTCATGCAAAGTTCTCTTAATTTCAATATCACAACTAACGACATCACAAGAGGACCAAGTCATTTATTAAAAAGAAATAAAATTAAGTAAAAACAAAAATCACAAAAATTTGGTAAATTAAAAAAATAAAGAAAAATCTAAAAAAAACAAACTTCTTGATCAGCAGGTTGAAAAACCTTTGACCACAAAGTTTTATCCTCAAATTCCATAAAAAATTTCATCAATCAATGCCATTGAAAAACCTAAAAAAATACTAAAAACAAAACAAAAAAGGGTTAAAAATAGGTAAAATTATTTACAAATTAACTAACTAATCTCTGGCAATGATGCCAAAATTGTGATGCACATTGCTCACACTAAAATTAAATACGCAACTTGCTTAAACACATAGTAGATGGGCAAATTTGGGTCTTACCCAAAGGAATAGAAGTCAATTAATAAAATAGAATATAAAATAAGAAAGTTTTCAAAAGAAATTTTAAATGAAAAATTAAAAGTAGAATTAAGTCAAAATTAGTAGAAGATAGGAATCAAGTTCAAGAGTTTCACAATCTAATTCTCATATTTCTCACTAGTATTCAACAAACCTACTTATAATTTGACTGCTTACCTTATGGATGCATCGAAACTAGCAGTAATCATGCATATTTCTAATGGAAACTAATCAAAATAAGCAATGAATCAATCCACTATTACTAATTCAATTTATAACAAGTGATTAAATTCAATTAATAATAATTTCAAGCATTCAAAACTAGGTTAAGCTGAATCTAACAATTATACAAGTAACAATTATTAAATTTGTTCACTTTATTTTTATAATACCATAAATTTAACAGGCAAAAATCAAATATCTATTTGGTACTAATTTACAATCAATCATCCTAATTTTGCAAGCAAGAATTAACAATAATTAATTGTGGGATATCAAATCACCAAGAATAACTAAATAATAGGCCTTATTTGTTAATTATCAATGCAACCATAATTGATGAAGAGAAAAAAAATAAAAAATAATTAAATTATAAATAGATTAAAGAAAGGAGCCTTAAATTAAACCAACTAGAAGTGTTTAAATGCCTGAACTTTGAAGGGAAATTAGTCACTAATGGTGATTTTATAAGAGAAACATAAAAGAAGAGTATTTGTTATCTAAAGAGAATGAATATGTAATGGCCAAATATTTTAATTTATTAAATAAATAAAATTGTTAGGTAAAAGTATAAAAATATTACAAATGTGTTGTAATGTAAATTTTCAAACAAAATAAATAAATAATTTTTAGAAAATATTTTGGACACATTTGAAATTTTTATAAAAGAAAAAGGGCAAAATCAAAAAGAAATTATATTGGCAAAAATGTAAATTTTTATAAAGTGGAAGGGCAAAATTGAAAAATAATTTATAAGGACAAATATGTAAATTTTTAAAAAGATAAAGGGTAAAATTAAAAAATAAAAATAAGATTTAAAAAAATATTATTTTAATGGATGGCGATGACAGCACTACCATCCCATCACCATCCATGTTATATAAATATGTGGGGGGAGGGATGCTGGAATGCAGAAAAAAGAAAGAGAAGACGCAAAAAGAAGAATGCAGGAAAAGGGAGAAAGGAGAGAGAAAAATAAGAGGTATCCTTGGGAAAATTGAGATGAGTTCTATTTATTCCATTTCTAATTTAATTTAATTTTATTTAATTATAAAATATTTTATAATAATTATGTTTAGTTTAAATAATTTCCATTAGGCTTAGTTTTTGTTTAGAAAAATTAGAGAAATTATGAATTAAGGATTGTAGTTTAAAATTTCCATTTAATATTATTAGTAGTGTTGAAAATAAAAGAATTAGCAATATAATTAGTAATTTAATTATAGAACGTGATAGATAAATGATGTATGATTGATATTATGTATATTATTATTTCATAAAATATGCTTGTGCATAGGAAACTGTAAATTTCTTCAAAATTATAAGTTATTAATATATTTAAGATATAAAAAAATTATGGTGGGAAGTATATTGACCATACCCTAACCCCTCAAAAGGGATGATCCTATGAAAAGGGCAGATTTTATTCGTGTGGGGGGCATTATATTGGAGAGAGGGATAAGGCTGAAAATGGAGGGTTAAGTCTGGGGTGTGAGGGATAAGGCTGAAATGGAAGGTACAAGGTGAAACCTATACCTTCCCACCATTCTCACTCGCATATTATATATTAGTTATATGTTAGATTTAAATCTAGTTATACTGATAGAGTTAGATTATGTTGATAGACAATTATTGTTAATTAAATATTCATGAGTTTAATGGTAAATTCTTTATAGAATTATTTTAGAAATTGGAATGTAAGTAGGCTTACTGAGTATTTAAAATACTCATTCTATTATTGTTTTAATTTTTCTTTACAGGTGGATCCCCAGATCATATGTGATCACTAATATACCATGTATTTTGAATTATTAAATGTTTAGAGTATAATATCTTAGTAATGGAGTACTTCCTAATATTTGTATGAATTATAAGACAGTACTTTTATTTTTTTTGTAATTATGATTAATCTTTATATATATTAGTTTATTAAAATTATTATATTTGCTTTATAATAAGAGAAAAAATTTGAAAAGGCATGTGGATATATCATAGGATTACGATATATTTACGCCAGTCACAATTTCTAATCTGGAAATTTGGGTCGTGACAATTGTGGTATTAGAGCATGGTTCTGGGTTTTTTGAATCATGGTATACCAATGATGTAATCTAAAGGATTCATCAGCATAGTCAGGTATTATCTCGAAATTCTTAATACTTGAATAGTATAAATTATATGTTATTTTTTCATTTATGTGCCATAGGACTATGGCTAAACATGAGGGAATTGGATCTGCTAGTAGATAGTCTAAGATGCCTAAGTGGGCAGTTCACATGTAGCAAACTTCGATAGATTAGTTGAAATAGTAAGTATGAACAAAGATAAAGAGACCAATAAAAATGAAAGACTCGAAAATCATAATTATGAGGAAAACAAAGTGCGACAACTAACCCCAATATCTCCTACCAATAAATTACAAATTGCCCATGAGTTTTTGAAACTTAAGCCACTAAGATATGATGCCACTAATCCTTCTGTCAACCTATACCAATTCCTTTGACAAATTGAGAAAATTAGAAGAATGTTGGGTTGTTCAGAAACTATACTAATTGAGCTAGTAGGCTATCAATTAGATGATATAGCCTACTATTAGTACATGCAACGTGTTGATCAAAGAAGCATTTCTACTCCTCCCCTAACTTGGGAATAGTTTTGTAATGACTTGGTGGATTGATTTTTGCCGCCAAGCATCCAAGAAGCTAAAGCTAGAGAATTTGAGCATCTCACTCAATGAAATATGACTATTCCAGAATATGATGCTCATTTTACATGTATCTTGAGATATGCTACTTATTTAATACCTATTGAGAAAGCTAAAGTCGAAAGATTTTTCAATGGGCTCCAAGACTACTACTTTGATCGCATGATTGTTATTGAGGCAATTACCTATCAGCAAGCGTTGAACCAAGTAATTAGGGCAGAGATTCATCTACAAGAAAGAAAAGGAAAAGAAGAATTGTTAATTAAAAAGAGAAGCATATTTGAATAGGGGAGCAATAAGAAGATTAGGGAGTCGTGCCAACTCCCAATACATTATCTAGGAGCATTGGAGGACAATTTGTTAGAGGACCTCAAAGTCAACAGAATTTTCAAAGTAGAAGTGGCAAAAGAAAACTAGGATCCTCGAGAGTAGGCAACCATTTCAGCAAAAAGAAAGCTTCCCTTATTGCTGGTAATGCAAAAGTGCTCATCCAAGAAGATGCATAATCTGTTTCCAATGTGGGAAACTAAGACATCGAGCTAAAGAATGCATGTCTAGAGAAACTAATAACAATAACCAAGCAGTGTCAAATGCAAAATTAGTAAAAGCACGAGCAACACCCAAAAAGAAAAATAAAAAATGGGAAGCTACAAGATCACAAGCACGAGTGTTTGCTATCACACGAGAGGAAGTAGGAACATCTAATGAAGTAGTGAAAGGTATGTTAATTAATTAAAGGACAAAATACTAGTGCCTTATTTGATTTTGGTGCTATGTATTCTTTTATATCTCAAAATCTAGCAAAGAAAATACCTAAATCTATGCAACCTTTAGAGCAAATAATGATAGTATCTACTTCAGTAGGAAAGGAATTAATTGCTAAGGAAAGGCATGGAAATAACTTTTCAAGGAGAAAGAAAAACAACAACCCCAACTATTATAATTTTGACTAAGGTGCAAAAATTAATGAATAAAGGATGTCAAGTATGGCTAACAGCCTTAAGTGAAAACAAAAAAAATAAGAGACTAAGTCATTGAGATTCCTAATTGTGAGTGGATGGTCATGAGTTGTTAAAAACAAGTGCCAAAAGCACTAGATTCTTTTCTTTTAAGATTCTTCTTTTTATCCTATTATATTCCTTTATGTTCACAACCCCTACCATCCAATCATCTTTCTTCCTTTCCTACTACGGAACTTCCTCATCCTCTCCATTATTCGATCTCTTTTTATATATTTCTCCTAATTTAGCTCTTCCATCATCATTCTATTACATCTTGCTAGCTTTTATCATTTAGTTTATCTGTTGGTTCCTATCATTATTTATTTACCTTATATAAGCTTCCATTGCCTAATTTCTTTGCCTCTTTTAAATTTCTCAATTTTCTTTGCTTTATTTTAAACTATTGGGCCTTGTTTTGCACTAAAATAGACCTTGCAATAATTTAGAAAAAAGATATATAGTGATATGGAAATTGTATGTTTTGATTATTATACTCCAAACTATAGTTTTATCATGTATAGTGATTTGTGATCCATGGTAGCATGAGGGTTACCCATGGTTAGGATTAGACCAACGAGGAATGCTTTGCCTCTTCTTTCAAAAATGGTTTATGAATCATTATTTTGCGAATGATCGAGTAGCATTAGTTGTAATCATACTACTATTATTCATAGCTTTTGCTATGAAAAACTAATAGTCGAACAGCACTCTAAGAGAAATAATCAAGCAATGTTGATTGCTATAGTTAACTTGCGTGATTTGCCATTGGGCAAGTAGGGATGTAATATATATAACTATCAATTGTAAATTTTATTGATCAATCATATTAGGTGTGAATCCAATTGTAGTTTAAAATAAAGCCTAAGTTCTAGACTTATATACGATTGAATTTTTGGGTGAGATCCCTTAGAATAATTTATCTCACACGATGATGCATGAAATTAGTACACAAGCAGTTAATAATGCTATACAACCATACTTACCTTCTTGAAAATTTGAGGACAAATTTTAATTAAGGGGGAGAATTTCTAATGGCTAAATATTTTAATTTATTAAATAAAAAAAATTTTTAGGTAAAAATATAAAAATATTACAAATGTGTTGTAATGTAAATTGTCAAAGAAAATAAATAAATAATTTTTAGAAAATATTTTGGACACATTTGGAATTGTTATAAAAGAAAAAGGGCAAAATTGAAAAATAATTTACAAGGACAAATATGTAAATTTTTAAAAAGATAAGGGGCAAAATTAGAAAATAAAAATAATATTTAAAAAAAGTATTATTTTATATAAATATGTGGCTGGGATGCTAGAACCCAGAAGAAAGAAAGAGGAGACGCAAAAAGAAGAATGCAAGAAGAGAGAGAAAGAAGAAAGAAAAAAAAAGAAGAAAGAAGAGAGAGAAAAATAAGAGGTATCCTTGGAAAAATTGAGAAGAGTTCTATTTACTGCATTTCTAATTTAATTTAATTTTATTTAATTATACAATATTTTATAATAATTATGTTTAGTTTAAATAATTTCCATTAGGCTTAGTTTTTGTTTAGAAAAATTAGAGAAATTATGAATTGAGGATTGTAGTTTAGAATTTCTATTTAATATTATTAGTAGTGTTGAAAATAAAAGAATTAGCAATATAATTGCTAATTTAATTATAGAACGTGATAGATAAATGATGTATGATTGATATTGTGTATATGGTTATTTCATAGAATATGCTTGTGCATAGGAAACTGTGAATTTTTTCGAAATTATAGGTTATTATTATATTTGAGATATAAAAAAATTATGATTGAAGGTATATTAACCATACCCTAACCCCTTAAAGGGGGTGATCCTATGAAAAAGGCAAATTTTATTCGTGTGGGGGGTATTATATTGGAGAGAGGGATGAGGCTGAAAATGGAGGGTTAAGGCTGGGGCATGAAGGATAAGGCATAAATGAGAGGCACAAGGTGAAACCTATACCTTCCCACCATTCTCACTTGCGTATTATATATTAGTTATATGTTAGATTTAAATCTAATTATACTAATAGAGTTAGATTATGTTGATAGACAATTATTGTTAATTAAATATTCATGAGTTTAATGGTAAATTCTTTATAGAATTATTTTAGAAATTGGAATGTAAATAGGCTTCGTGAGTATTTAAAATACTCATTCTATTATTGTTTTAATTTTTCTTTATTGGTGGATCCCCAGATCATATGTAATCACTGGTATACCATGTATTGAACTATTAAATGTTTAGAGTATAGTATTTTAGTAATGGAGTACTTCCTAATGTTTGTATGAATTATGAGATAATACTTTTATTTTTATTTGTAATTATGACTAATCTTTATATATATTAGTTTATTAAAATTATTATGTTAGCTTAGTAATAAGAGATGAAATTTGAAAAGGTATGTGGATATATCCTAGGATTATGATATATTCATGCTAGTCATGATTTCCAATCTAAAAATTTAGGTCATGACAGAATAACTTTTGAGGAACAAAATCTAATTATATCAAAATTCCTTAGCTAGAAAACCTAATAAGCTAAATAAATATCCTCTTAGGATGACAAAAAATAAAGTATTGCATAAATTGGAAACTCATAACCTAATTTACAAATTAAATCTTTAATAATGTTTATAGTAGTAAATTTTCATAAATTAACTTCCAACCTAAGTTTGACCATCAAAATAATATAATTGCACTAAACCTTTAACATAAAAGTTATTAGGTTAAGTCTTACCTAACTTTAAGCATCAGTTTCACCTCAATTGGACTCCTAAAACTCTAGATATGGCCTAAAAATAATGACTAGGTTAGCTAAGACAAGAACATTAATTCATTTTCAAGACTAAATATAACCTTTTATACATTTTAAATTAGGCCTTATCTTGAACATGAAAATTTTAGGGCTTCCTTTTAGCTTTCTAATAGCATAAAAATCACCCAAATTGAACCTCTAAAACTCAAGTCATAGTTAAAAATTCTGAAATAGTGTAAAAATATTGCATTAATAGAATAATCCAATAACATTGTAAAATCATAACCAAATCACAAAACAAAATCAATTCCATTAAATTAAGTATATGTATCTTTTAATGACTTGTCATCCTGTAATTTTTATTTATTGATCTAGGTAAAAAAATTTTCAAGTAAAATACAATATCCTCTCTTATAGTTTATCTTAATTACATGGAGCTCCCTTCTATTTTGAAAATCTACATTGACCTCCCTAAAATCCCAAAATGTACTACACATAAGTTCATTTTTAACTAATGATGAGGAGCATAGTCAAGTCAATGAATTTTATATTTTGCTAATTAAAAAAAACCTAAATTACTTTTAGGAATTTGTTAAAAATGGAGGATGAAGACTAGAAACTTCTAAATTTGATGTTATTGAAGATTTTAAAGTTTTATAAAGGCATGATGCAAAGTTCTTCTCATTACAATGAGATGAGCCAATTTTCCTCCTTTTTTACCAAATCATAATTGCAAAAGTAGGATTAGAGGAAAAATAAGCCAAATTCTCTCTCCCCCTTTCTTTCTTGCAATTCCTTATTTCCTTTCTCTCCATGGAAACAAATAATGATGCAATTCCTTATATTAGTTAAAGATATGCTAATCATGATACAACTCATGATTTTTATAATGAATATGCTAAATGATATGGCTTCTTAATATCGTCATCATACCAAAGGAAAGTTAAAGTTAGAAAAGGATTACAATACTAAATTATTAGTTAATAACAAGTACTATCATGAATTGTAATGATTACAATAGAGGAGGAAACAAAAATTGTTAAGAACATGTAACTTAAGTTTGGTAGATGAAGACATATGACTAACGAATGCAATAAATTAATAAATAATTATAAAAAAATAATGAAATTTCTTCTTTCTAATATGATTGAAGCCAAATTAATCGAACGAAAGCACAAAGGATACAAATGCATGTGCAAGGTTCCAAATAAATCTAACCAGTTCAAAAAATACAAATTAGTCAAGCTAACTAACATAAAGCTACATACTTTTATTTTGCTAATTCTTACAACAAAGGAGGAATTGTAACAATTACAATAATAAATTATTATAAAATACCAAAATGTTTGAAACAAATCAATATCAAAGTAACAACAAAGCAACAATTATAACCATTTTTTAGATCTTAAACCCAAGGATGTGAGGAACCCATGTGAGGAATCCACTTTAGTATTTTTGGAAATTAGATTCAAAGAAGGAAAACATAGATCTATTAAGAATCTACAAAAGGAAGATAGACCCTAAGCATAGAAAGGAGCCATGATAGTAAAAAAGAAAGGAATTGTGAGGAAAAGAAAGACAGAAAGTTAGCAAAGAAGGGCATAATTGATTAATTAATTGAATAAAAGAATCAAATTTAGAATATTTCTTATGTTTCTCCATTAATTGGACTAACATATAGGTTTTCAAATTAGCAGAAAGGTTCGCTTAATTAAGGTAAATTACAAGGGAGGGTAGTACATTTTACCCAAAATTTTATAGTGATAATAGATCAAATTTAAATCTAATATAGAATTTGATATATGTATGTATGCAATATAAGTCTAAATGACTTATATCAAATATCAATTATATTCATAGTAAAATTTAAAGGCTAAGATTAATTTCATTTTGAGCGATTGTACTCTCTAGGTAATTTATTAGATTAATTTCATTTTGAGCGATTGTACTCTCTCTAGGTAATTTATTAGTTTAATTTCATTTTGAGCGATTGTACTCTCTAGGTAATTTATTATCCCTTTCAATTGATGTATAAATAAAAATTAGCACATCATTAATAATAAAAATGATTAAAGTGGGACAAAAATTTGTTATTGCACATCATGGTTCTATCATATTATCACTATAGTTTCTGATATTTATATTAATAATAAATAACGAAAAATATAAGTTATTAGAATTCTAATTACCAATAATTAGGATTTAAATTATCAATATTTATATTAAGGGTAATTTATCTATAAAGACATATTTTTGCTTTGGATATTTCATTTTACAGGTGATCTATTGCAAAGAAAATATTTTAGAAATATATTTATAATATAAAACTAAATTTGTATTATTAAAATAAAAAATAAATAAATTTTAGCTATATTTTTATTGAGTCATAAAAAGAAAATTTAATTTAATTATTTTTTGTAAGATATACTTTTATTTTCAAAGTATGCAATAATAAAAAGAGTTTTTTATTTCCAACTTAGTCATTCTTATTTTTAATGATATTTAAATTATTATTTAATACATTAACTGGGAGAGAAAATAAGTTACATACCAAGTAAAAATTTCTTAAAATGAAATTGATTTTCGTTAAAAAAATAATTTTAATTTTTTAATCTTATTTTGCTTTATGATCTTAGGTTTGGTGTAAGTTAAACTTATACTAATAATGTACATGAATCCTTTTCCACACATACCCATACACACACACACACATACATATATGTGTTATGAAAAATATTAAATACTTAGAGATAAAAGAAAGAGATGAAGGAAAATAATAAAAAGGAGGAGAATATTTCATTCAACTATCATCAAAATGATTTGTACAATCCATATTTATTGGGTAAATTAATCATACATTACAATTTTATAATGATAATTCATAAATAGAATTGAATCCTAATAATTGATTATAATTAGGGATATAATTGATCATAATTTAAACCTAATAATAGGATCATAATTGAGAATAATTAATCATAATTGAATCCTAATAATTAATCATAATTAGAGATATAACATTTAACCTATGGAAATCTACATTCAATAATTATTCAAAACACTCCCCCTTGGATGTCTATATAAGATGCAATAGGATATTGCCTCATCAAAAACCTTGTTAGGAAAAACTTAATAGGATAAAAACCATAGCGAAAGGAAAAAGAGTACAGTGCATATTAACTCCATTTTTATGACGATATCAATTATGATCTTTAAGTTAAAGAACTCCAATAGTATGGATTAACTTTTCAAGTACCATCTAAGATGTGCCTTAGTAAATAAATCTACTAGATTATCACTTGATTAGATTTGTTAAATATTTATATCACCATTCCAATTCTTTCATATAGGTAAAGAACTATACCTTGCCAATAAATTAGCGATGAATGATATATCAGGTCGTGTATAACTAACAAGATGCATTAGTGTTCCAATTGTACTAAGATATGATACTTTAGGACCAAATAGCCCTACATCTTTTCTCGAGGTCTAAAGGGATCTTTATTTACATCTAGTAACTAAACAACTATTGGAGTACTTAATGGATATGCTTTATCCATATAAAATCTTTTAAGGATATTTTGGGTATAAGTTGATTGATGTATAAAAATTTCATCTTTTAAATGTTCAACCTATAGGCCAAGGCAGAACTTTTTTTTTCCAAGATATTTCATTTAAAATAATTTCTTAAAATAATTAACTTCTTTTTGAATCTTTTCAAGGGTTCAAATCATTAATATATACAATAATAATTGTAAATTTAGAATTTGTTCACTTTATGAAAAACACATGGACATATTTAGTTATTATTATACCCTTTCTTTTTCAGGTATTCACTAAGATGATTATGTTACATTTGTTCAAACTACTTTAATCTATAAAAATATTTTTCTAATTTAATTGTATAAAGTTCCTGAGACTTTGAATTACAAGCTTTAGGCATCTTAATCCTTGTAGGATTTTCATATAGATGCCATAATCAAGTGAGCCATATAAATAAGCTGTAACAACAATCATAAGATACATATCAAGTTTTTCATGTACTGCCAAACTAATGAGATAATGAAATATGATTGCATCCACCAAGGGAGAATAAGTGAACTTATAATCAATTCTAGGTCTTTGTGTAAAACCTTAGGCAATAAGTCGTGCTTTATATCTTACAATTTCATTTTTCTCATCTCATTTACATACAAATACCCATTTGTACCCAATGGGTATTACACCTTCAAGTGTTTGGACTACAGGTCGAAAAATTCACATTTTTCAAATGAATTCAGTTCTACTTAAATTGCTTCTTTCCATTTTAGCCAATCATATCTACTCGACATTCATCGATGGATCTAGGTTCATGATCCTCATTATCATTCATAATATTAAGCACTACATTATATACAAAAATATTGTTGACAATTATTTCTTTGCAGTTCAATCTTTCCCCCATAAAGATATAATTTGTTGAGATCTCTTTATTTTTATCTTTTTCATCATTTTTAGGTACCTTAATTTCTTTTGGAATTATATTGTTTGTTATGTCTTTAGACTCTTTAGGAGTATCTATTTCTTTAATGGGCTCATCTTGAATAATTACTCCTTTTTCTTTTGCAAGGATTTTTATTTTTTGAACCTATTGGTCTACCATGCTTTTGATATGCCTTAGACTCATTAGCGTTTTCATTGATAAATTATCCTTTGGGGACATCAACCCTTATTGGAGTATTAGCAGCTGGTCTATGTGACTTAGTCACTTTCTTTAGGTTAGTAAATGCATCTAATAATTGATTAGCTATACTTTATAAGTGAATTATCTTATGAACTTTAAGTTCACATTTTTTTGTGCAAGGATCAATATTTTGTAAAGTATTCCATGTAATTTCTTTAACCGGTTGCTTATCCTTTTCTCCCCCTACTGTTGGAAAAATTGATTCATTAAAATAACAATCAGTAAAACATGTTGTAAATAAATCTCCTATCATTAGCTTAAGATATTTTATAATAAAAGGCGAATCATACCCAACATATATTCCTAATCTCCTTTGAGGTCCTATCTTAGTGTGTTGTGGTGGAGCTATTAGAACATATACCATACATACAAAAATTCTAAGATGGAAAATATTTGGCTCCTGACCATAAGCCAATTGTAAAGGGGAGTATTTATGATAACTAGTTAGTTTGATATGTAGAAGTGCTGCTGCATGTAGAATTGTTTGTCCCTAAGTAGAAATAAGGAGTTTTGTTCTCATAAGCATGGATCTTGCTATTAATTGAAATCGTTTAATAAATGATTCAGCTAAGTTATTTTGTATAGGAACATAAGCTATAGGATGTTCAACATTTGTTCATATTGACATGCAATGGTAGTTAAAAGTATGAGAAGAGAATTCACCAGCATTATCAAGATGAATAAACTTGATATGGTAATTTAAAAATTATGTTCTTAATTGAATAATTTAAGTAAGCAATCTCGCAAAAGTCAGGTTTCAAGTTGATAGTTAACATACATGAAACCATCTAATAGATGTGTCTATTAATATCATAAAATATCTAAATGGTCCAAATAATAAGTGAATAGGCTTACATATGTTACTTGATATACATTTTAGAAATGTTAGAGACTCAGTTCCAACTTCAACTAGTGATGGCTTAATAATCAATTTACCTTGAGAACATATAATGCACGAGAATTTTTTAGATTGAAAAATCTTTAAGTTTTCCAATAGGTTCCCATGTGAATTCTCAATAATTTTCTTCATCATTAATGATCTGGGATGCCCTAATCATTCTTGCCAAATAATAAATATTTTTGAATTAATAAACTTCTAGTTTATTATAGTATGTGTTTTAATTGTACTAATATATATGGAGTACAAACCAAATGAAGAATAAGTGAATAAGTAATTTTTTAAGTATGCATTTTTTACCAGTGATAAAAAGATATTCAATATTTCCTTCATTCACTGTGTTAATATAAAATTTATTTTGATGAATGTCCTTAAAACTTAATAAATTTCTATAAAACTTAGTAGAATATAACATATTATTAATGTGTAATTTTGTTCTTCTAGATAACAAAACATTAGCTCTTCTAAAGCTTTCAATTAAATCTATAGTATCAAATATAGTATTAATATTGGCCTTTTGCATTACTAAGTAAGAAAAATAGAATTTTCATATAATAATAAATATCCTTAACCTAATGAGTCATAGAAAGTTAGGGCACACATATATTATGACTTACCTTTAATATCCCCATTTATAATTCTGCTTGATTCAATAGTGCACAATTTTATGCTATACTACAATCTAAAACCTTTCAGTAACCATATAATATCTCCTAAGAAAAAGGTTGTGACACATTTAAGTAAAATTGGCTAGTATTAGAGTGATATCATGGTAACCATATAAGAACAAACCATAATAAGGTATATATTTACATATCCCAGATATTATGATTACTTATATTAATGAATTTTGAATAACTTGATATAGAATAAAATGATAGATATTATATAAATGCTTTTAAAATTGGCTAATGAAAAAGACTATTAAAATAAAACTAATTTATGCATATATGAATAATGGGCATAAATTAAATGTCCTAATGCAATAAAGATTTTTTACCAATCAAATTTTCAAAAGAAATAGGGTGAAGGCCAAACATTTGTATTTAGCAGTATTTTTTTTAATAAAAAATTTCTTAACAGCTTTGAGATAAGTATACTTATAGAAAACTAAGTAAATAATAGACAAATGCAAGCATTCTTTAAGAAAATCAATTCAAATCCTTTTTCACACACAAAATTTATCTTATATATATATATATATATATATATATATATATATATATATATATATATGTATCTTTAAACAATTCTTAGTAAAGGTAAATAAAATGCCTTGGAGTATGATAGGTACAAGACTAATGACCTTTACCATCACATATGTTCTTATTATTTTGCCTACATTTTTCTTTATCATTCTTTACTTCTTTTTTTATTTCTAGTGAAAAGTTGAGTTCTTGATATAAGAAACATGATCACAACTACATCTAGGGACATAAGTTTGTTAATAAGTAAAATAGTTGTGTATTATTTGATTCACTATAGGGAATGGAGCAGAGTTAGTCAGATAGGGCTTATCAAAAGTTAATTATTTTGTTTACTTATAAGGAGATAAGAATTCAACTTAGAATATTTCTTAAAATCTTTTTGCTTATTATTGCTATTATAGGAGCAAATTGGATGCATAAAAGTGGAGAAATTTTTTCATCATTTTAAACTACTATAAAGAATAAGTAAATCTTTTACCCTAAGGTATTCAATTTTAATCTTTTAAAATTTTCCATTATATCAAGAGTTATAAATTAAGATTTGTAAGATCTGTCATAATACTATTATAGACATGTAAAAATGAATGATAAAATTTTCAATATAACAAAGATTGAATATTAAAGAAGATTATTAATCAACATATTAATTATATAATTATTAATCTAATCTTCTATTTCATTGTCAATCTATTTGATGATTAAACATTGCAAAAATTATCAAATTTATGAAATGTATGTTTCAGATTGTATGTATATTTATACACTGATTACTTGTAGATAATTCTTTTCCTTTTTCTAAACTTTGTTTCTTGAATATTTGCGTTCATTTTTGTATAAACCTAAACCTTAAAATGTAAGTAAATTTTCTTTTTATATCAACATAATATATATTATTATTTCATATAGCAAATTTTCAAATACAAGATAACAACATAATTAAGGATTTCCCACATATCCATAATTGCATACCATATATATATATATATATATGATACTCACATATTTTATAAAAACTAACATGCATTTCAAAAATAGATTAAAAAAATTCATTCATTTAGCATTTAGGAATAAATTCTCAAATGTATTATATGTCATATGAATTGTTTTCTTTTTCTTAATTTAATTTATTATTTATTTATATTTCTACACATCATATTCAATATTTTGTAACTATTATTTCTTCAAATAAAACTAGTAAAATATTAAAATCATTATAGAAATTAAAATCAAAATATAAAGGAAATAAGAAATTAGAATAAGATGAGATAGAAGTATTATTGTATTAGTAAAAAGTAACAAGATTAAGTATGTCTATAAGAAATTACCTTAGAGGATTAGAGCCTCGTGTTGATAATATATTATGAAAATATTAAACATTTAGAGATAAAAGAAAGGGATAAAAGAGATGAAGGAGAATAATAAAAAATAGGAGAATATTTCATTCAACTATCACCAAAATGATTTATGCAACCCATATTTATAGGGTAAATTAATCATATGTTATAATTTTATAATGATAATTCATAAATAGAATTGAATCCTAATAATTGATCATAATTAGGGGTATAACGTTTAACCTATGGATATCCATATTCAATAATTATTCATAATAATATATATATACATGGATTGAAATTTTGCTTCTTTTTTGTTAGCTTTGCCCAATATAGATGTTACTTGGACTGGCCCAAAGTGCACCTTATACATGCTTACATATCAAGGCCTTTATTAACCTATTTCAGCCTGCTATCTACATTGATAGCACTAGTAAATTGCAAAACTTGAAGAGTCCCAGCAAAATTCACACATACTAAGCTAGAACTTGGGAGAGATCATTTTCCCTTAAGCAATGCTTTGGTAAATTTACTGCTAAGTTGTTGGCCTATTATTTCAATTTAGAAGTTATCAGTTTGATGTAATGACTATCAATTTGTATTGATAAAAAAGTGGAAAATTTTATAATCGTTAGTACTTTAGCGAGATTCAAATGATATATCCACCCTTAAAATAATAACTATAGTTCAAAGCTTTAATTTTAATATTTTGCAATAAGAGAGTAATTTTATAATAATGCACAAAAAGAGTAACCAATACTGGTTATTACTAATCTTTCTTTTTTTCTAAGCAAAAAATGTACTTTGGCAAATTTGAACAAATTTTTATAAAATTTAATATAAAAATTACTAAATTATAATTTTTATATAAAATCTTATTATTATTGTAGAAAATTATAATTACATATAAATTTAATATGTAATGATGTACAAAAAGCAATAATTCTATCATTTAAAGTTGGATAAACAAAATTTTCAATTTTTTTCTCTTCATATAAAATTACAAGTTTTCATTAAAAAATTGTCAAAAGAATAGAATTTTTTTCTTACAAAACTTAAAAAATATCTATTCATATAAAATTTTAAAATTTTTTTCATGTACATAGCTAAGGGTAATTATTATCTCATTTATTATATTTTTTTAATAATAATAATAGTAATCCACTTAATGTACACATATAAAGTCTTAAATTCAAATTCCATATATAATGAAGAATAAAATCCCTAAAATCATATCAGATACTACTGTACCATTAAAATTCCAACTATATAACATAACTTTATCCCTAAAGAAAGAACCTTAACAACCTTCCCTACACTTAAGCCATTATAGGCTAATGAAGTGCAACAACCTCATTTCTAGCATTTTTGCATTTTTATAAGAGGATTCCTTTGTTTTCACAAAAAAAGAATTCAAAAATATTGTTATTAAAATAAAAGAAAATATTTTATTTACTTAATATTAAATATAAATATTTTAAAAGAAATATTTTTTTTTCTAAAAGCAATTGACTTTCTCCATCATTATGGTTCTAAATATAATTTCTTAAACTATAAACATAAGTAACATATTATTATTATATCAATATACATATAAATGATATTTTCTTATAAAAATTACTTTCCGATGAACGAAATGAAGCTTTAGAGTCTATTTGTTTACTATTTTAAAAATAATTTTTTATTCTTATATTTTTTAAAAATAGAAGTTTATATTTGATTATTATTTTCATAATCTATTTTTAAAAAATTATAATTCTAAATATGTAACTTAAAAATAACTTGTAAATATTTTCTTAACTTATTCTTTTATTTTTAATGTCAATTTTGTAATATAATCAAATATTTTCTTATTACTCCTCTAAATATCCTTTATTCTTTATTTTCAATAAATGTAAAAATAATTAAAAATGTTTTTTAAAAATAATTTCTTGAGAACAATTTTGAAAAATAAAAAACAAAAACATATTCAAATAAATCCATATTTTTTCCCAATTGTTCCATTGTCGAGGGTTCTTTTGATATAATTTATTCTATTTTATTTTTTTCTTTTGAATCATCAAATGGGATAACCATTCACTACTACATAATAATTGACTGATATTAGGTATTTAAAGGATTACATATTGGTTTATGATCAATGTTTAATTTAGCATTGTTCTAAATAATATTTTACATTGGTTGCATGATAGTAATAAAAAATTATAATAATATCAATTATGATATATGAAACCTAATGTGGCATCTTATGCTATATACATGAGAAGTAACACTCAACATGGATCATTTATAAATAATCAATGTCTAATTTCGATATACTAGTTTGGTATATATTAATAACCAATGTAGTATATTCTACCCCCTCGAACCCTATCCTACTTCCTTTTTGTTGACCCTAACCTCCTATACCAGTTCTTTCTTTAGGATCCTTTTGATTCCCTCTATATTTAGCCTTCCAAAACACCATACCTACAAATAGAAGATAATAACCTATATAAAATTATGGAATTCTAATGACAACAATTTTAAATAATAAATCTTGTAACAAAAATTTGAAAATTGTGAGAGGTTATATCGAATACTCCTATCATAGATGAATGATATATAAAATACTATCTTAATACTTATTGCTTAGTATGTGAGATTGGTACTTCTTAGAAAAGTATGGTTGAATCCAATCTTTATAAATATAATGAACATTTAATAAATTTTGAGAAAATGATAATACATATTTCATATAAATAAATAGTAAATAATATGGTGGAATGTAAAAAAAAATGAATGAAATCAAATTTTTTATTTATACAAATATACAAAAGCTGCATCAAAATGAAAGGTAACAAAATATGATAAATTATGAAACTAGAAACTAAAATATAGGAATAAGAACAAAAACTAAACAAATTTTTACTTTTAAATCTTGCATTTTTCCAAAAAATGCTCAACTTCATAGATTTAGTGACAAGTTAATAAAGATTCATTCTTTCAAAAAAAAATTTTTGGTGAGCAAAAACAAAAAATCAAAAAGAATTATCTTCATGTTGAAAAGATAGCATATCTTATTAGAGAGAGAATCATTTGTAAGGTTGAAACTAGGATGAAAATTGTAAATGATGTTGTTGCTTTATTCTTTTTATTTTCAACTCATAATAATATTTTGGGTTTGGACATTAGCTATTTGCAAAAAGACCCACGTATAAAGTACAACGACATCGTCTTACTAATAAATAAAATGACATTAATTATTGTATAAATAACTATTGTAAATTAAAATACATCAATTTTAAATATACAATCAATGTCTTTTTGCACATCAATTTTTTAAAAAGCACTAATTAGAAATAACCAATTGGCAACACTTATAAGTAGCAACCAATTGACGCCTGTAGAAACAAATTACATAATAATTATAAAATGAGATAGAAATTGATAACAATACAACTAATTATATGAGCTTTTATATAAAGTTTCTAAACTTTTATCTATATATCAAAATACATACAATATATCATTTACAACTAAGCCAACTATTAGCAAATAAATTACAATAACTAAATTAATTACTAGCACAATAATATTTAGGAACAAGCAAAGTCATTCATTATAGTTGAGCTCCAATCAAAAGGAAATATCATGCTTAAAAATTGCTAACCTTATCAAGCTATTCTTGAATGTATGGTTGGTGCTTGCTCTCAAAGAACTACAATTTGTACATAATCAACATGTTATAATCAAGATCAATTTAGTTAATTAAGCTAGCATATGATCTATTGTAAATAACCAAATGATTACCTTATGGGAGAGTTTACGAGCAAGCAAAAAATCATGCATGTAACATATTACATAATAGTTACATTGCATATTTTCGAGCTATTTTAGGCATTTCAATAAAACAAAAGGTTAATTTGATTCTATTGATGCACAATCTTCCAAATTAAATATGATATAATGTTATTATCAGCAACATACTTTGACTTTTACCCATTAGAAAGCTCTACCCAACCTTAATTTCAAGCCCTACTTGTAAGTTATGGTTAGAGCTTCTTCTAACTAAATCTTCAATATAGATTACACATCTCCTAACAAGAGATCCATTTAGTAATCTAGTAAATAAACCTACTTTTTAGTATTACTATGTAAGCATCCAATGACGACTACAATATAATAACATATAACTAAGCTATCAAAATCAATTTAAGGAAAAAATATTATAATTGATGCATAAGTGAAACTTATCCCTTATGATATAGTATAAAATAGCATTTTTTCTTAGACTCATGTAATAAACTCTTGACAATGCATTTTTTCCTTTTTAGTCTTGATTAGCATAGATTACTCATTACGTTAATATAGATATAAGAATCTATATGTAACATTCATCAATGGTAAGATGTCATAGCAACACTTACAGAAGGATTGATGTGAACTAAACTTATATTCAAACAGTAGTTCAATTAATTGAATGTAAACTTACATAATCTAAAGTTAGATGCAAGTCACATCAAGCTTCCTGAACTTCAATAGTTATTTGTTAAAAGCTTTTTCTATTAAAATTAAATTTTTTAGTCCTGCCACTTTATCCTTATTAAGGTGCACTGCAACTCTCTCTAAGTACAATTAAGAGATCACTAAAATATAAATAATTATGATTAGTAGTTTTACATAATAATGCTAAAATAACTTCAAAAAAATAGATAAATAAGTTAATGATTAGGGAATAAATGATGATATTCCATTAAGTATTAAGTAAGGATCATTAGCTATATAACGAAAGTTTCATGGGTTTTATCCATTATTCAAATTACAACATTTGGCACTGGTGCCTCAATCTTTATGGACCAAGGGCTTGTTGACTACCATGTTGACTTAATTTTTAGGAAATGGTTAATAGTATAGTCGATGGCCTATTAAAATCCACCCCTACCATAACCTTTATTAAAGGTGGTCTTGCCACAATCAAAACACATTGAGCTTTACCTTGTGCATTGTGAACCTCCACTATAGGAAACCTAAATCATTTATAGACATATATGAAAAAAAATTTAGGATTAACAATGACATTTACCTTTAGCATAATTTTTAAAAGGTTTTCTATCACAGGGTCAGGTATTATAAGTGTTAGCACATCCTTTTTGCTAGTCCTAAGAAGGATTGGCACCCCCTAATTAGGACTCTACCTAATTAATTGGGCATTGGTTATAAGAGCTAATTCATCCATAAAATAAATGGACCCATAAGCTAGCTAAACAAATGCCACGGAACTTAGAATTGCAGTATACTAATTAGTAATTTACTATTACAAAATACAAAGTAACTTAGATTATTATTATATTAGCTACTACACCTATAAGTGTTACTCCTTTATTTGTTCTAACCTTATCTCAAAGTCCATATTAAGTTTTCATACCACTTTTTTAGTGGCCTCGCTTCCAAGAACACTAAATTAGCACTCCACTGTATTATTAAACAATGCCTCAATGGGCTAAAGACCTCCTTATGTCCAACACCACCTTTAGCAACCTAAACACTATCAAATGCTCTTCACTTCCTAAAGCTAAAGTTATTATGTCATTATTTCTAATCAGTCCAAACTTATTTTGGAAGGCCTACTATATGATAGCATCTTATAGCATTCAATAAAGAAAAGATAATTAAAATAAACTCAATTAAAATGGAAGCTTCAAAATTAAACAATATATTTTAATACAAATCTTAACACTTACAATCATTTCCATAATAGCCTAACTCTCTGAGGTCATGTATTTCTTTTACTTGTTTACTCTCTTTTACTTTCATAATTTTGTGTAAGAAATAAAAGATATTATCAGCCCTAGGGTCTTATGTGATGAATTTTGATGATGACAAATAAGTACTTATAATAGCATTTCATATCTTTATACAAAAATGTTATAAAATCTTTAATAGACATGCTAGATTATGGTTATAATAGCAATACTTGATTATGTACTAAAAGAGTTATATTTTATGCAAGCATCATTAAGCATATGATTAATGAAAATATGTGTTATGATGATTATGCATGTTTTTGGACTAATTTGTTATATATATATGAATTATGTATATTAATATCTTGATATATTATATTAGACTAACTATATACATGGTTTGCAAAGCTTATGTCTATTATGCAGGAAAGTTCAAAATGAAGAAAAGTAAGCATTGAAGTAAAGCAATTAAAGATCTTGTCATGCTCAACTCAAGAACAAGGAAGAAATGAAAGAAAGAAAACGTGATCCAAGTATTAAAGGATGGGAAGATTAAAGTGTTTAAAAGCCTAAAAGCATTAAGAAAAGCTCAAGGACTTGATTAGTATAGTTTTTTATTTTAAGGTTTAGATTTTTTTGTAAAATAGAGTTTTTCATAATATAAAACTTAAACATATTTTTTATAATCTTAAATTAATCAAAATATTTTAAAAGATAGCCCATAATTATATTTTTACAAAATAGCCTATCGGGTCATTTCAAAAACTAATGAAATGTGAGGTTTTAATATTTTCAATTTTGACCTTTAGTCATTCTTTTAATCATATCTCATAAAATATTAATGATTTGACTGTTAAACTTTTTTCATATGAAAATAGACTCAAACATCTCTTCATAGACATATCATTGACTTAAAGTGATCAATATATGAAGATCCATGACTTTTTTAAATTGAATCTAGAAATTAATTTTCTACATTTCAATCTTTTTTGATATATGCCAATTGTTTTGATCATATCTTAAAAATTACAAATGACATGAGCATTAAATTGTTTTTACATGAAAATAAACTCAAACAACTTTTTATGGATAGGTCATTTGCTTGAAATTACTAAGATATGAAAGAGTTATGAATTATATAATTTGAGTCTTAAAATTAGATTTTTACAAATTCATTGTTTCTAACCTTTACTTATTTTTTAAATGCATGTTAAAAATTACATTAAATATTAGAATGAAACTAGTCTTACTTGAAAGTAGACTCAAATAGCTTTCCAATAGGTCATTTACTTAAAATGGACTTAAAATAAAGAAGTTATGACCTTTTAAAGTTAAGTCTACAATTTTATCTGTGTGAATCGATTCACTAATCGATTTTGGACATCCTAAATCAATTCACCAATCAATTCTAACTATTCGGGTATGTGTATAATAGCTAATAATAGATAGTTTTCATTCCTAACTACCCCAAAAAGCTATAATACTCTATGGGATTCTCATGTAAGCTAAGAAACATCAAATACAACTAAGAGAAAACCTAAACTTTAACTGAAGACATCATTTTACTAATTCTTTCATCAAATTATGATTTAAGCTCTAATTTGTGAAATTCTTCAAATCTAGGAGCTTCATTTATTTCATCCACTCTTTAAGAGAGTTTATTTGAGTTAATATCTATCTTGTATTACTTTCTAATTGTAAAGGGTGAGGTATCCCTTAGAGAATCTTTGAGAGGGTGAGGAATCCCTTGTAAAGAGAGAATTTTCTTAAAGAAAAGCAAAAACTTTGTAAATAAGCTTCTTTAAGTGCTTAATTAAAACTTGAAAGGATAGTGGATTGAAACACAATCTTGGCAAGTTGGGAGAGTGGATGTACACCTTGAAATGTTAGATCTTTAAGGCTGGAACTATTATAAATTCTTGTATTTGATCTTTCTATCCTATCTCTCTTTAGTTTTATGCATATGCTCTAACTTTATTAGGACATGCTTTGTTTTGTTGTTATTATTTATTGAATATATTATGCTTGAATGCTTATATTGATACTTAGATGATTAAATACTTAAAAATAATATATATATATATATATATATATATATATATATATATATATATATATGCATATGCTTCTTATGACTTGAATATATTATGCTTCAATATTGATATTGATCCTTGAATGATTGAATGGTTGAAAGAGAAATTCATCTATGTATTGGCTTCTTGATTCTTTATACATGCATAGTTGAATGAGTTACTTTACACAAATATATTATATTATTATATATTTTTTGCAAATATCTTTATTAGATTATCTTGGATTTGTATTTTGATAAATTTTTTATACATAGATGAATAAGTTAATTTGCACTTATTCTTTGAATTATCATATCTTGAGTGCTAACATCTTTATTGAGCTCTTTTGGAATTATTTGAATTAAAATTATCATCATAGCTTCCTAAATAAAAAGGTTTTCAAAAGGGACTTCAAGAATGTTAAAAGTTTTAAAAACACCTAATTCACCTCTTTTTAGGTATGGGTTGCCAAGGCCTACAAATGCTTTATAACATCCTCACCTTCCTCAATTTTGGCATGCTTTTTAGCTAACAAGTCCTTCTTTAACTTCTTGTAGCCTTTCCAAGAAAGCCTATGTGGATATGTATTTTTCCTTCACTTTTTGTAGTTAAACCTCTTTAATCACTATTGATTAGTGCACATATTAGTTCACAAATATAAATAACATACAATCATAATTAACTAAGATAAACTAGATGTTAGGATGTAAAAATCTTACCTTGAAATGCTTATTCATGCATTATTCTTGGAATTTCTTCCACAATTCTTGGTTAATGTGATTCCATCATTGCATTAGGCCTATTTTTTCATAATCTTAGGATTGATGTATTCCCACCTTAATGTTGACTTGAAGTTCTTTAATAAGATTATCCCATACAATAATACTTTTCTATGCTTTAGTTTTATGTTAGGAACATGGAAGGAACTCTATAAGAAAAAAAAATACATATGAAAGGTCAAATTATATGTGAGTATGTTACAAATATATTTTTTAATATCTATAGCACAAAGATATCCAAATTAAGTGTACGTACAAAGATCTTCTCTTAAATGTTATCCTTTAATCTTAGGGGGATTTTCTTCTAATAAAGAATAATTATTGATACTTTGAATTGTACAACCACTTTAATATAATTGACATATTAGTTAGCATTTTCTCTATTTAGTTGTCATTTCCTATTGAACTCAAAATGCAATTTATCACCCTTAGACATGTTGCAGTAATGCTTTTCAAGGTCATAGAACCCCTTATGTTTCTCTCTCTTGGTAGAGGTAGTTGTTTTTCCAAAAAGATCTATATTCTAAATTTAGCAAAAAAACTAGTGTCAATCATGTATATGTAATAAAATTATAAATTGACATTACTTAATGATAAACAAAATAGCAGATATAAGATTAATCCTTATAATAAATGTTGCATTAAATTGTATAGCAAAACACATAACTTACATAACAAGTAATTGAACTAAGATTACATTAGTCATCATAGACTCCTCCACTAATTTATGTAAATATAGAACAAACTGGAATCATTAAAATATGTAATAAATGTAATGTCTTAAAAAAATACAATAGCATACAATGGTAAAGATTGCAAGCAAAAATGGTAGAGACATTATCAAACAAATCATGCCATAACCATTTATCATGAGTGTCATTGAACCATAAAAGAATTACTAAATACAACATATAATAAAATCTTAAACTTAGCGATGAATAAGGATGTCACAATGTCACTATATACATATATATATACATTCTAACTAGATAAAGCCAGATTTAACCATTTAATATTTTAAAATATAACAAAAATGAGAAAAGAAAATGTACTTGGAAAATTTGTTAATAACTAGAATAATTACAAAGCTAACTCTAAGTGTAGGAGAGATGTGGTGAAGGTTTCGGACTCATTGTGGAAATTTTGATTGCAAAGATGATGCAAAAGAAAGTGGGTTTCAAGAAGCAAAAGTGATAAGAAATAGAAAAGCAAATGTAAGTTATGTAGATAAACAATTACACATTCATTGCTTAATTGATAATCAATATTTTAGATAAATAACATCGGATCAATAGAAAATAGGTTTATAAAGCTAAGATAATATTTATAAAAATACCACTAAGCAATCAATTTCAACATTGATTCTTTGAATAATTGACATCTTAAGTTCATTTTTCCTTTCAAACATAATGGTTCGCATTCACTTTTGACATCGATTATGCATGAAATTAGTGTCTTAATATCACTTCTATTGTCAAACATGTTGATTAAAAAAAAGACACTAATTTTTAATTTAGTTATCATTTTAAGTTCTCATATAAATTTCAATAGTGCTACTATATAACTATAAATGTTAATTTTTATTTTCATTAATTATTGTTTTATTTGTTCCAATAATTTAAAAAATGCTACCACATTTATATAGACATTGGTTTATTTTATAACTAACACCTATCGATCAAAGTAAAATAACAATCTTATAGTAATGACCCCCAAGATTTGAGCATTAATGGATTCCTCACTCATAAGGAGTTATATATGAAATTCAAACATTGTTGGCCTTTTCTCCTTTTATTTCCAAACTATTTGTTACGTGTATTGGTGTATGATAATATATATATATATATATATATATATATATATATATATATATATATATATATATATATAATAAACTCATACATAACTAATTAATTTTATTAATGAATTATAACTACATAGTACATTTTTTCTTACACTTCTATTTACTAGCTGTAATCTTCCTTATCACTTGCATTTAACATAAGTGATTGAATTTGTGTAGATAATATTAAAGTTTGATTTTATACATAATAAAACAAAGTACTGAAATAATAAATAATCTTTTAGATGAGAAATTCCAGAGAATTAAAATATTAACGTATTTCTCCCTTTATAATAAGTTATTTTTGGGATTTGAATCTCTCTCTATTTACAAATAAAATTAGCCTAGAACTAACATACTTTTCACTAAAAAAATACTTTATTAGTTAAATAATAAATAAACTAACTCAATGATTTATGTCATGTCTGTATCAAAGCTTACTTTGTCTATTAAGATTATTTAGCTCAAGTTGCAATGATCTCACTTGAAAGTTTTTCCTTCCTTCATATCTTGGATTCAATCCTAAAACTTTATGTATGTGTGTCTAATGGCTTGATTACTTTTACCATTACCCAAAGAAAAAAAAAAGCTTACTCTATCTTAGGTGCGAACACCAATTTGGCATCTATTAAGTGTTCCCTAGGAAAGCTTTAATTTAGGGGTGACAAAATTTCAAATTCGAGCTTGTCATATGTACTTTTGCTTTGACAAAGGATGGATATAATATGAAATTTGATTTTGTACTGACTAAGCACAAATTTGATATGAAAAATTATTTTATGGGATAAGTTTTTAACCTTAAGTAGATTTGGGGGATGGGGCAATGGTATCATCATTTGTCTTGTGGAGCTCTACAATTTCAAATTTGTAATTTTACTATATGATTGATGTATGTATGTATCAATATATGGAGTCTTCTTAATAATTTAATTATTAAAATTATTTTTTAAAAAATTATTTTTAATTTTTTAATTTAATTCTTATATCCAAACTCAAAAAAGTATTAAAAAGTAAAAAAAAATTAGCAGCATTGTAAAACCCTAGTCGCCCTAATTGATTAAATTGGTTGAAAGAGGACCTGATACACAAAATGGGACAAATAGGCCTGTTAACCCAAAATATGTGTGTATTCATATTAGCCTATCTAAACTAGATTAAAACCCGAATTAATTGTTCAGTTGGGGTTCAAAGTTTTCCAACAAAAACTTCACGAGCGTGCATCACAAGGATCTTGAACACTGCACCCCATACCTAGGAATGGTAATGGGTCGGGTCTGGACAGACTTGGCCCGGACCCGACATGACCTAAACCTGAAATGGACCTGAAATCATAGACCCAAAATAAACCCGAACCTGAGGACCCGAAGCAGTTAGACCCGAAACAGACCTGAGTCAGACCCGAACCAAATTTACCTTTTTAATGGAATTTTAACAGTTAAAATTAACTTTTTTTTAATGAAATTTATATGAAAAATAAACTTTTTTTGATGATATTCAGTCTGTAAGGGTAACTGGCGTTTGTAACATCACAAAAATAATGAAACTCAGGGAGCAAATAACCAATAAAAGTCATAACTTCCATTGGAAGCTATGTCATTATGCTTTTCCAACTGGAAGTCTTCTTAATGCAAGAAATAGCAGATTGCCTAAGGTTTGTATCTTCTGTTGACACATAAAACTAGCTACCATATCTTCATTACATGCAACTTTGCAATAGCAGTTTAATCTGAATTCATACAACTTTGCAAAATAAGAAGAAAGCATCAGATGGAATCATACGACGTTTAACATCAGCTAAGTCACACAACTCTATAAAATATGTCAATATGCTAAAGAAACTTGTGAAGATATACTCAATGATAACTCGCATTAATATAAGTTTTGTTTGTGCTTCAAAGGTCCATTAAGCAAGGCCTATTGCAGATACATAAAAGTTGTTAGCTTTGTAATTAAAACTCAACTATTATTTACAAAATCGAATAAAGTAAGCTCTACTTGATGTACTTTGATAATGTTCCATCAGTTTGTTCCATTTCGACTTGACTGGTTATACAAGAAATAAAGTAAAATTAGAAAACTATAGAATCAAATAAATGGTTGCAATAATTAAAGAAATATTGGAATTGAATAATGGCATGTTGCTTGCTGCAGGATGGATAATTCGTTAGGATATAAGCAACCCTTCTTTCTCTCCCAAATAGATAGCAACTTTGGTGTATATATAGGGGCTCTATGAATCATACATGTTTTTTGAGCAAAATTAGGTAGAAACTAATAGAATTCAAGAAAACTATTTTTCATTTATATCCATTGGAATCAAAAGTAAAAACAAGAAAAGATTTCAACAAAAAAATTCAAATACAATAAGAATCAATAATAAATTATAATAAAAAATTTTAATTTAATTTAAATAAAAATTATATTTTAATTTAATTTTATAATAAAAATTATATTTTTATTTTTTAAATACAATAAGAATTAATAATAAATTATAATAATAAATAATAAGCATGGAGTATAGTAACAGCAGCTTCTGTCCACTTCTTTTGTGAAACATGATTTAAATTTTAATTTAATAACTCACTTAGTATTTTTTAGTATATCATGGCAAGATTTTAAATTACAAGCAGCAACCAAACTCCATTAAATCTACTAGCACAATTCTTTACAAGAATACTAGGATAAACTTATAGAAAACTTAGCAAATGTACTAAAATAAATATACTCAAGTTAAGGATTTGGAAAATTACCTAATCATCTTCCTCCTCATCATGTATGGTAGCACGTTCTTCACCTAAACCTTAGAATAAAGAAAAAAAGAAATTAAAACAAAACTTAACATTAAAACAAATAGAAATCTTATTTAATTAAAACATAAAACTGACCTTGATATTCCTTAGAGCATATCCAATCTTGAACACACGTTAATGCTTTCCAAAGTGTTTAGATGTAGTCTACTACGATGTGAGCTTACTAGTTTCCCACTAGTACTAAATGCAAATTCAGAAGCCACAGTAGACACATGAATACTCAAAATATCCTTGGCAACGGCTTGCAACAATGGAAACTTTACTCCACTTATTTTCCACCATAATAGTATATTAAAAGATGAGTTTCTCGGTAAGACATCCTCCTCAAGGTATCGCTTAAGCTCTGATTTGAGTCTCATGATGTTAGACCTCTTTTCATTCATAATAAATAAATCATATGCATTTAGTGTATCTTGAGAACCACCATCAATTGCATCTAGTATAACTCCACTAGATTCACCCATTGTGTCAGTTATATTATTTTTGAGTTAGTATTCAAGAACCAAATCTTCACAAAGTTGCTTGATCTTCCTAACTTTATAATCAGACTCGATATAAAAAATTTATGGATAGTAGAACTCAATTAGCTTCATTTTATATCTTGGATCAAGTACAATTGCAACTCCCATAATACCATGAATGACACTCCAATACTTGTTAAATTTTACTAGCATGTTAGAGGCCATCTTTTGAATATTAGGATCTGGAGCTTGAAGCCACTTATTTAAAGTTAACCGAATTTCACATATCTTAGGGAAATAAATATTCGTAGTCGAATAGTTTATCCTAGAGAATAACTCGATTACTGAATAGAAGACTTTAAATTTTCCACAAATTTCTTTTGCAAACTCCCATTCTTCATTAGTGGGAAGTGACTTGTATGATGATTCACATTGCTTCAAACGCCTAAATACAACTTTATATATCAAGGCAGATTGGAGCATTAAATAAATAGAGTTCTATCTTGTTGGGCAATCCAGGACAAGCTTTTATGTGCACGAAATAGATAATTGTTTGCATAATTTCTCAAACATTTCCTCCTTTTTAGGTGTAGCTGTCCAAAACAATACACTTTCCTTTATCTTTTCTATACTACCTTTAATTACCTCAAGGCCATCCTTAACAATCAAGTTTAAAATATGCGCACAACACCTCATATGAATTAGCCTTCCAAAACACAAAAAGGAGGAAGGATCTAATTTGCCCGATAAAGTTTCAATCATTTTATCATTAGTTGAGCAATTGTCTAATGTGATAGTAGAAATTCTTCCATCTACATTCCACTCCAAAAGACAACTTAAAAGCACATCACACAAAACATCATTTGTGTGTGGACAAGGCACATAAGAAAATTTTAAGATACGACTTTGTAAATTCCAATCATCATCAATAAAATGTTTTGTGATAGCCATGATTCCCCTTTTTTTATTGTTAGAAGTCCATATATCAGATGTGATAGCAATCCTTGCCTTGTTATTTTCGATAAATTGCATTACCTCTTTCTTCTCACAATCAAATGCCTTTATCACATCATTTTTAATCATATTACGTGATATCATTTTAAATGATTGCTGTAGCACATTCGAATATCTCTGAAACCTAATATGGTCCACAATAGAAAAAGGATACTCATGTCTAATAATCATATGCACAAGCTCTTTTCTTGTTGTATCAGGATCAAATGAAGAAACTGTAACCCTTGGAGTTCCTTGACTTGTCCTTGTTGACCCCGATCTTTGAATGGAAGCTCGATCAATGGCATTACAAGTCTTTTCTATATGCTTTCGTAAATAGGAGGTACTGACTTTAGAATGCCCAGCTATTTGAGTATGACAATACTTGCAAATAACCTTTTCCTTACCATTGATAACTTGCTTGTCAAAGTGTTCCCACATATCACTCCTTTTTCTTTTTCCCAAGGATGGTTGTTCATTTGGCTCTTCACTTGTTTCAATAGGATGGCTTGAAATTGGAGAATGTTGTTGTGAGATGCCTTCAACTACATGTGAAGATGTAGATGAGGACATTGTATGATTGCTTGAAATCTGCATCAAATTCAAGATCACTTCTAGAATTATATATAGTATTAAAAATATAGACTATTCTTCTCACCAAAAGTGCAGCTACTTCAACTTATATAATTGACTTTCTTCTTATTTTGTATACAGTTCATAAATAATATAAATAACACTATTTAGTAGCAGAGAAAATAATATAAAAAATAAAGCTAATTATAGTAATTGTAACTGACTTTATCAAAACCCTGCATATAATATTTTTTCACTTAAAATACCCAACTAATTTTAAAATTTTACCTAACTAAGACATAGATATGATGATTTTAAAATTTTACATATTTCAATGGCAAAAAGAAGACAATGGAAAAAGTAAGGAAAACATATATGATGAACAAAAACAACTCCATTATAGGATTACCTGTGTTGGTTTACAATACCAAGCAGATGTAAGTAAACTTCTCTATGTATCCAACTTCATCCTTTTCGTTTAAGAAGTTTATGCAAACTGTATACGTATGGAACAAAGAAGAAACCAATTTGCATAAGAATAGACATAGACAATTTTCAATAACTTTCTAAATAATTGGAAAAGAAATAATCTAGAATGAAGTTTGACTACTATTAGATATTTTGCTCACTGCTGTTGATTTTTATGAAAATAATATTTTATGAAAACATGCAACAAAAATTCCAATGAAGAGCAAACTACAAAGCCAATAAGAACCAACAGACCATCAATAAGCAACCTTACGAAGTTAACTTACATATCTTAGCTTAGCCCAAGCACGGAGAAGCTCGTCCCAACAAAGAAAGAGCCCATTATTATTCTTTTGCATCAATCGGTGCAAAAGGATACAAAGTCACCCTGTTTTAAAATTTTAAGTAACCCTTCCCTTATTGATATATTTTTTTAGCCAACTTCCTTTATTGATATTAAACAACCCATTATTATTCTTTCTCTTTCCTAGCTCTCCTGTCTTATCATTCGTGCCATCACTTCTTTGTTCCATCTATGCGCTGACACACCAATTCATTTGGAGACCAAACTAGATTATACAAGAGGAAACTAACATGTAAAATTCTACAACATTCATTAGTTAGAGACATTCCATTAACTTAGGCATCTCACTGAAATCAACCCATGCATCTTCATCAAAATTCTGGCCTTTATCAATTTTCTCACCTCTTCCCACTTCAAGGTCCTCAACAAAGTTTGCTAGTTTATTATGAACACATGTATATCATTTTAATAATATTTTGAATGAACTTTAAAATTGAGATTATTTATTATATCATGAAAATAATTTTAAACTTTCCAATGAATATTATTTTAAAATTAAGATTAATTATTATTTTTTAATTTTTATGTATTTACTTGTTTAGTAGTTTTTTAACTTTCAATATACTTCTTGTTGACCAAGCCTACCACTTCAACGAGAAATTTGAACCTTATAAGATCAAATGAAGTGAACCAAAATTCAAACATAAAAAAATCAACAGCAATAAGCAAAGCATAAAATGGAAAACATGTTATTTCTTTTACAATCAAATGACAAGCAAATGAATTTTTGGAAAGTAGAGTTTATTTGATAAGCTTGGAAAGTTCATGGCTTGTGGGGATGCATTAATTATAAGCAATATAATCACCGAAACCATCTTCAGCAGGTTCAATTTTTACATTAAAAATGGTTGAATGGTCATATGTTGCAATTTTTAATTGGTGGGTTCATATGTTACAGTTTTCAATAAGTGGGAATAGAAGAAGATTTTTGCACAAAGCAAAACCAGGGAATATTACTAAAAAGTTTTTCCATTGAATTTTACGAAATGCCAGGGAATGACTACTAAATTTTACTAAAATGTTTTGCCATTGAATGGTAGGCTTTTGAAAAGCCAGTTGCTCTTAAATTGGAAGGCATATGAGGCAACTGCAACATAAAACTTGTACATGGCTAAAATGTCTTAACTAAAAGAAAAGATTATTAAATGGTACAAATGGGAACAAAGAAAAGATACTAAAACCCTCCAATAACAAAGGACATTGGAATTTGGAAAGTCAATTTATGCAGAGAAGTGAAACAAAAAATCATATCTTGCTATATGTTCATTATTAATAAAATAGCTCTTTATCCCATGGAAAGATTATATAACAATACACAACACCTATTAACATAAGCAGGATTTCCTAATACAAACAGGAAATATTATCAAAGACTGACCGTCCAATTGTATTATTCACACGGACGAGCATCCACAAGAAAAGTTTAATAGTCACTGAACTAGGAAGCTTCTGATATTGAAAAGATATATTTTCTAAATAATTATAGAGAAAATTGATATCATGAAAGTGAATGTTTAAATCCATGCACACCAAAAACTTCTAGAACTAGTTAAATAAAGTAAATCAAAGAAAACTTACTTTTTTACAACTATCAAGACTGATATCAAAGTGAGAATGCATTCTGTTAAATCCTGCAAATTGGTCACACAATATTAAATTTTCCTCCATCAAAATGCATTCTGTTAACCCATGTTAGGTATTCAGAAATTCCTCATGCTCATAAATAAATATAGCCATTAACAAAATAAGAAAGAAGGTATACAGAATGCAGAGACCTTTATATGCAGGTCTTTAAAAGTGAGGAGAAAGTAATTCGTGAGAATATAAGGTATTTGATATTAGCTGCAGAATGCAGAGATGCTAAGAAGAAGATAAACTGACCTGCTTCAGATGCAGAGATCTCAAATTGCCAAATCTTCAAGGAATTTGATATGCATGTGAGAATTATATCTTAGCAAAATCAAAAACCAATGTCAATCTGATTAATACCTATTAAAATCGGAGCAAGTTTTGATGAAAATTTCTACCAAAGCTTGTTAATAAGAGAGAAATAGATATATAAATCTATCTCAATAATTTAAAAGACTCTTTGAAGAATTTTTTACAAATGTGACGAAAATGTGGATTAAGGAAAATGGACAAAATAGAGAAGCACTTTGTTTTGATTCATGGAGTAAAAAAACCCATTTCGGGATTATGAACATATATCAATATCTAGAGCTTTAACATTCACCAATATTAACCCATTTAACAAAATCACTAAAAAATATTAACCTGATTGAAGTAAAAAATAATGAAGCAGAGATCACTTACTCTTTAATGCAACAATGAAGATAAAGCAGAGAAGCAATGAAGTGAAGCTCAAATCAAGTACTATTGTTTGAAATCGCAGATCCTAGGTTAATCATAGCTTGAAGAAGAAAACCCAAGAACAACTTCAGAGAAGTAGACGTCTCAAGTACCCGTAAGACACTGAAGGAGGGCTACATTTTGAGTATCCAACAGGACCCAAAATCCATTGAATTTGGCTGGCGAGACCCGAACCCAAACCACAAAATTTTGAGTTTATTTCGGGCCTAATCCACTGAGTAAAATACCCACTAGTTTGGGTAAAACCCAGTGAATCTAAGCCTTTTTGCCATTCCTCCATGCTTACCCCATAAAATGCTTAACGCTTTCGCCATATGGAATACGAATAATATATTTACCATATAATTCAATAATTTTTAATAAATTATATTAACTTTCTATTAAGTGTAATTTTAAATATTTAACTTCAAATAATTAATTTATTTGATCTCACATATTTTAAAATATGAGTTAATTTGATTTAAATTATATTATATGTATTATTATAAATAATAATAGTAAAAATATGGTTATTTTTGTAAAATCATGACATGAAAGTCTAAATTTTAGACAAATAAATTTATAGCTTCTAACATATTATTTATATTTCATAACATTAATACACTTTCAATGACCAAAAATATTGATATATAATGTAACATATTAAATTTTTTATCATATATTATTTATAAATATGAAAATGCATTAACTAATTTAACTACTTGGTTATCTAGCTAAAGTGGTCCAATTTTTATTCAAGTCATCTCATTAAGTTGATAGTTGGATTGGATTTCAAAATATTGATTTATAATTTGAGATTGTTGAATAAATTATGTGTATATTTCAATTTATGTTATCACTTTCAAATATGTAAAATTTAAGTTTTTAACTAATTTTTTTCAAAATTTTTTATTTTCTCAAAATTTCTCGTGAGATACCAATGTCTTACAAATCCTAGGAATGATGTCCTAAATTGCCTCATTAACCCTCATGTGGGTAATGGGGAAAATGATAGGAAAATAAAAATGGGGTAGTATGAAGCCAGTCTATTACCACTTCGCCTCATTATCATTCCTGCCCTAAATATTGAAAAAAGGAATAAATTATAGTGTAAAAAGCATCTACTTTGATTAATTCAATGTAAATGTTATTCCAATCGAGTGAGATTCTTAAATATTAGTTGATTAAGTTACCATCAAGCGATATCCATAATGAGGATCTAGAAAAATAAAATATTTAGAAATTAAATAATTAAATTATTATTAAAAATAAAAATAAAATATTATTATTTTAATAATTTTTAATATGTGTATCTATTTATATAATAAATGAGATTTTAAATAATTTGTATTTAAAGTAAAAAATTTTTATTCCAATTCATAGAGAGAATAAATGCGAAATCAACCTTATATAAATGGGGGGTAAGATATATAATTAATACGAATAGAAGTAGATATATAGTTAATATGAATAGAAGTTAAAAAGATCTAGGAAATATAAAATATCTTCTTCAAATTTGGGTGATTGGATTTTATCCCTTCAACTTTAAAAATTTAAAAATTACTTTCTTAAATTATATAAAACTTGAAATTAACATCCATTGCTAAGGTAATTTATCATTTTATTAAATTATATGACTTTTTTTAAACAAGAATTAAAATATTAAAGTATGTTTGTTCATCTTATTATTTTTTTGTAAATAATTTCTATGTTATATAATTAATAGGAATTAAATTAGATATATAGAGTTTTAATTAAATAATAAAAAATAATGTGAAAAATGATAAAATTAATCAATGCACTATAAATATTGTGATTATTTTTAAAAGTTCAATAAAAATTAACATATTTTGATAAAATGATCAATTAAATTAGCAATGAGTGCTAATTTCAAATTTTATGAATTTTAAAAAGGTGATTTTCAAGTTTTTAAAGTAAAATGACACTTAATCCAACCATTCCAAAATTAATGAGATATTTTATATCTTTTCCAAAAAAAAATTATTTGTGAGGACAATTGCACTCATAACTTGAAATAGTGATCCATGGCTACATATTGGCATATGTGTTAACTTCCTTATAAATATTTTTTGCTTAGAAAAAGAGAGAATAAGGACAATTAGAACTGGTTATTTTCATTGAGCATTACTATGAGAGTACTCTCTTATTGTAAAATATTTAATTTAAATCATAAATACTACCTAAAAAGTGAGCCTATTACTACAGTTTCACCAAAACATTAACAATTCCAAAAGTCTTTTACTTGTTTATTGGCTATAAATTCATGCCCTCTTACATTAAACTTATGGCCTCTAAATTGAAGTAATGACCTAATAATATTAGGGTAACTATCTTAGTGGTGTTCTTAAAATATAAATATATATAAAAAGAGTTGATAATATATTGAACAATTGAATAAGTCATTTAAAAAGAAAAGTAGTAATAAAAAAATGTTAAACATATGATGGCATTACGACATTTAATGTGCTGGAAGTGTAAATATAATTACACTTCTAATGCACAAAATATAAATATAAATTATATGTGTGAGTGCATGTGTGTGTGTGTGTGTGGTATTCTAGATTAGAAGTGTCAAAACAATTTGGATATAACGAATTAATTTGAAACCAATATAATTTTGTTTAGTCTAAGATTGAAATTAATATAGAAAATGATAATAATAGTCTAACTTAATAAAGAACTAAGATTAGTTAAACTAATCTGATAAAAGATTAAGACCAGTAAATGTTAGCCTACTGAGTTATTGAGTTAATCTATTAGTCTAATGGTAAGAAATAACTATGTATTACATGGGTTTAATTAATTTTAATTGATAATAGTTTGTAATATAAATTATAATTTTAAAATTTAAATTATAAAGTCTTCAAATGATTTATATAAGATATGTTTTTATGTTTAAATCAATTAAATAACTATAAAATTGATATAATTATATTTAAATTTAATAAAAAATGTATTATATAACCCATTGCTAATAGATAAAATGGTTATTTTATTGTAATATTATATTAATAATGATCATTAAGATAATTAGAAGGATCCATACATATTTAAATATTAAAATAAATTAAATTTAGAAAAATGACATAAAATTATATATATATATATATATATATATATATATATATATATATATATATATATATATATAAGAAATAACATTTATTTATATGAAATGGAATGTGTATATATCCATCCTTAATTCAAATGTATATATATTTCAATTTTTGACAAAAAAAATTGCATTACATACCTTCTTAATATAGAATATGTAAAGCTCTTTTATCTTATTAACTTGCAATGAAAAGATGAATGTACATTAGCTTCATGTCACATCTAAAATTATAAAAAAATAATTTATTGTATATAATAAATTTACTTTACAAAAAAAATTGATACAAATTATAAAGAAGAAAATGATATTGGTAAAAGAAAATCAAAGAAATAGAGAACTATTTCTAAAAAGATTAATAATCATTGATTATCAACCATAGTAAAGAAACATGCTAGAAGGAATCATTGAAAGTAGCAACCATTACCTACTGAGATGGCACTACAATGATTCAATGAGTAAGTATTATTAATAGTAAAACAATGTCACTTATAAACTAAATGACTTGCATGATTAGAGTTAGAACTAATTATAAGTTTTAGGGTTTAGAATTAAAAAACATGAAAGGGAGAAAGGTGAGGTAAAAGAAAATCAGTCAAGAGGAAAAAGATAAGGTAAAGAGAATATTAATACTTATTTAAAATGAAAATTGATGATAATATATATAGATAGTAAGAGTTTGCATATTTTTCGATGATGTAATAGAAATGTAAAAATGAAAATGGCAATCAATTAGAGATGAAAGTGTGACTTTTATTAGAATAAATGAATTATTTGTTAATAGATAATTAGTGCTCATAAAGATCAACTAGTGCTATATAAGGAAAAAAAATTAGGGAGATTATTTTGAAAAGAAAGACAAACCATGAAAATTTGAAAAATTTAGTAAATTGAAAAAAAATTAGAGAGATTATAAAATTATAAAAATACAATAAATAAGAGAAAAAATTAAAGAATTATTTGAGAGTTTTTTTTCTTAATTTTAATATTAAAAATTTGAGAGTTATTTGAGAGTAATTATGAAAATATAATAAATAAGAAAAAAATAAAAATTATTTTAAAAAGGAAAAAATGCATGAAAATTAGAAATTTTGGTAAATCAAGGAAAGAAATTCGAAAGATAATGAAAATATAATAAATAAGGAAGAAAATCAGGAAATTTTTTAATTTAATATAAATTGTTATGTATAAATAAGAGATTCAGACCTTTATATTAATTGTAGAAGTGTGACTGCTATAGCACAATATTCATTGAAAAATAATAAATTAACATATGGTAACTTATAGAAATAACACTTAGTATAAAAAGAAATACGAAATATCACGGTTAATATATAATATAAAGATAAATAATTAGTTTATTGTTGTATGTATATCTACATATATTAAGATTATACTTTAATATATATAATAAAATTATATATATCAGTATTAATAAATCATTTTTAATATTAAAATTAATAAATTTTTATATTTAATATTGTCTACATAAGAAATATTTTACAAAATTAGTTGTTAAATTAGTTAAAATTATAAAATGACATAAAAGAATATATTAATATATATATATATATATATATATTAAATCACATTTATTTAAAAAATAAATTATATTAACACAAACTAAGATATACAAAATAAATATATAATTGCCCAAAATTTAATTAATTACATTTTATGATCTTATATATTTATTTACTTAACCTTGCATATTTATTTATTTTTATAATTTTTATTTAATTATTATTTATAAAAAATATAATTAATTATATTTATGATATTATGTATTTATTTATGTTTGTATTTTTATATATTTATATTTTAAACTAAAAATATAATTAATTATATGTCATCATACATTTATTTATTTACTTTCTTATTTTCATTAATCTAGAGTTTAGATTAAGAAAATAACCACTTAATATTTAATTAATAATAATTTATTACATCAATTATTTATTTATTTGTTTATTTTTATTTAATTATTTATTCTAAATGTATGATATTATAAATTTATTTGCTTACTTAATTAATTTTTTATTAATTTAAATAGGAATATAATCATTTATCAAGGGTAAGAGTTATAATTCAGTATTATTACAGACATTTTGATCATTCTTTTACCTTTTTGAAGAAAAAAACAAAGATAGAAATCAAATAAAGATAGAAAAGAGATATATAGAGTGAAAATAAAGTTTACAGTTACATTTTTTATTGTTGTTTGCTGATATAATTATTAAATACTACAATTCATTTAAGTTCAATTATACTTGTGCAATAACTAAGCTTGAGTTTAAAATATGCAAATTCAATGAGTTTAACCTTGAATTCAACCTCATTTATTTTCGTTAAATGCAAATTAGAATAAACAAATGTTTAATTCAACTTATCTTATTTACGGTTTCAATGTTTTTACCTTACCCAAAAACAAATTTAATAATCTTTCTGGCCCTCTTAAAAAAAGTCTTACCTTCCGCCCAAGTTTGCAGCCCAGTTGATAAAGATTTTTTTTTTCTTAATCTTGTAGATCATTGGATGGATTATAGCAATCGACAATCAAATTAACAATTTTTGGTAGTATCAACTATTGGTTCTTTTAATAAAACTGCGTATATTTTTTTAAATTTACTTTTTGCTTAGTCCCTACGCAAAGATGTAGAGCTCAAAGTTTTGGATCGACAAATATACCAGGGAAAAGGGAACATAAAGTAAACTTGAAAAAGTGAAAGTAATATTAATTTTTTTTAATTCTTGAGATGAAGAATTTAAAAACAAGGAAAAAATGAATGGGAAGCAAATTTAAAAAAAAAGAAAGTAATATTAATTTTTTTATTCTTGAGATGAAAATGTTAGAATTTTTATATGAACTACCATTAATTATAAGTATTTTATTTTTTATAAAACTAGTTAATGATAATTCAAGAGATTTTTATTTTCTAAAACCCAATTATTAAAAGTCTATACCTTTGTTGCCCGTAATAAGAGAATCTGATAGAGTTTTATTTATATTGGTTAGGTCCTCTCTCTACTCATAACTTAATTTATTCATTAACTTGTTTCATTGAGAGCTGCACACTATAAGAGAAAGAGAGGAAAATTTATACCTATAATATTTGTTTGAATACTATATTATTTAGGAGAATTAAATGTACGATAAAGGTATGCTTCTAAATTAATTTTATTTTCATGGTGTCCTAAATTTTATACAAATGTTGATTTTAATTTTTATATATGATATCAAAGCCTCCTTGTATAAATTTAGGATCCAATTATATGTCATCATGTATGCAAAATACTTAACAATAATTATTCTCTATTTTCAATTTTGAATTATTCATAAATATTAAGTTGGCCACAATTGAGGGTTTTGATTCAAGTTTTTTAGTTTGTTAAAGGAGAAGAAATTTCGCCTTTTGAATATGTCTGACAAATAGGATTCTAGATATTATATATATGCATGCATGCATTAAATTTAAGTGATAATATATAAAGTATTTATAAAATAATGATTCAACATTCTTTATTTTACTTGAATTCAATTTTTATAATTGGATAGCAGTAGAAATAAATTATAGAGAAGATGATGAAAACTTTATAGGTTATATAATTCTCTTTTATGCTAAACATTATATGCCCATATGATTAAAACAATAGTATTAATATATATTCTAAAATAAACAATAATTATTACTATTTTGAATTAATTATATATATAATGTATATAATTAAAAAATCATCTCTAATTGATTTGATATGAATGACTCTTATTTTATATATTTATTTTATCATTTTTGTCTAATTAATTTTATCATATTATTTGAAATTATCTTCTATTTTGATTTAATTATTTGATCAATTCTATATGATTAATTTTTACGATAACTTTTGGATAATTTCATGATCGTAAAATTACAATAATCTAATATTATTATTTTGAAAATTGATTAAGTAATGAACAAATCCTAATCTTATGATTCCATAAGGTTGTTTGATTTCATTAGATAACTTGAGAAAATCTTTCAAAATTATTTTGTGATAAATTTGGACTTGGTGTATGTTAAGTTCATCAATTATAATTTTTTTTATCATAAATACTCTATTTTAATTTGTGCTTTTTATGAAATTTATTATATATAATTTATCCATTAATAATAAAAAATGAATTAGGTTAATCAAGTTCTAATATATGTGCGTGTGTGTGCGCGCGCGTGATTTTTTTATTTTATTTCAATGCATTACATGCCATTGAAAATTGCATTTTTTAGATTGGATTTTGTTGTTTTTGGCTAAACTTGATTTATGCTTAAATGGTAGAAAGTCAAAAGAAAATAGGAGATAATATATCAAAATTACTCTTATCTTTTTTTTATTAATTCATTATTTTAATATTAGTTTTAAGTTATCTACTTTGGAAGTAATACAAAAAGCTTTTTAGTTAGCTAAGATGTGTGCAATTTAACCTATATATATTTAAATCATTTAAAATAATTATTTAAATATTCATATTGAATGAAGCTTAAAATTATGAAATTTAATGTAATTTAGGACTCTTATAATCAACATAAGTGCAATGTGTATAGTATCTTATTATGGAATGATCACATTTTACTTGTTATTAATTTTTTTTTAAAAATATTTGAATGATAATTTTAGGCATTTTTTATTATCTCATATTTTTATTTAGGAGACTTTTAGATTGATTTTGAATAATTATCATTAAACTGATCTTATTAATTTATAAGATCTTTGAGTTATTAATATTTATGAGATTAATTTTTCATTATTTAATACAATTATATAGAACAGTTGTGTATTTTAATTAGAAATTAACTTATTAAAATATTTTTTGGACATGCTTTATTATAAGAATTTATTTGCTCAAAGAGGATAAATTGTCAATATCAAATTATTATTTTGATTGACTTCAATGATAAGAAGATCTTTATATACTATATTTTCTATCCAAAGAGGAAAGAATATTGTAATTTTTTATATGCTCCTAAATATTTTATTATCTGTTTGCCCATGAACTACCATATTGCATTTTTTAATATTATGCACAATATTTTTTCTTTATTAATTTACTTTTATTATTAAAATTATTTTGGATAATTACTATCTTAAAGAGAATCTTATTAGTAAAAAAATTATTATATTTTCAATAATTATCTATTAAGATTCTTATTTGCTACTTTTAATATTTAATGCTAAAATAATTATTATATGGAGTATAGAGTGAAGAAAATATTATACCTTAAGTTGGTTAATAATAATTTACTATGTTTGCTTGATAATAATTTACCATAAGTTGGTTTCATATATTATTAATTTCTATTTCATTCTTATTATGATAAAGTGATGACATTTTATAAAAATCCTTATTTAAAATAATTTTAGTAATATGGTATTGATAATCAAGCAATATTTTCTTTTATTAAAAAATAAGCTTTGAGATTGTGTTGTAATATAATATAATTTTAATGATTAATATTAGTGTATATTATTTAGTATCCTTTGATGGATTGATCATGTTATTATTATATTTAATAATTTAATTTGTAATTTTGGACATAACTTTAATATCCCAGTTCTTTTGAAAAAATTATGAGTTAATTTAGATAATTATCATAAAAGTAAAATTATTTAACATTGATTCATATGTCTTCAACTATTAATAAATACTTACGAAATTAATTTTTAATTATTTCATATATTTACTTGCCTAAAGGGAGTAAGTGTGTATTATAATTAAAAATAAATTTAATAAAATAATTTTTAATTATTTCATACAATGACCTACTCAAAAGGGATTACTATATGTTGTAATTAGAAATAAGTGTAATGAAGCAATTTTATTTTTGAATTGTATATTTTATTTACCTAAAGGGGACAAATTTACAATAATAATATATTATTCTTGTTAGCTCTAATTTTAAAAGGATTTTTTACGTATTACATTCTTTACCCAAGAAGAGAATGTGGTGATATCTTATAGTTCTAAACATGATTATTTTGCTCAAAACTAACATATTACATTTAATTTTTTTTACATAATTTTTTTTCTATAAATATATGTTATTAAACACATGGTATTTATGAAATTTTTTTTTGTCATTTTCATACATGATATTTATGTTTATAAACATTTTTCATTTTGCTATGGGTATGGATCAAATAAAGTATATTATTGAATTATATTAATGTTGTTTTGAATATTTTTATTTTGATTTAAAAAATTAATTTATATTACTAAAAGAAACATATTAGAAGAATCTAGTTAGAATTATAAATTTATTTCCACATTAATTTTGATTCAATGATAGCTTTAATTTTAAAAATAAATGTGTATTTTAAGCCTTATTTTTTTAAAATTGCATAAATTTAAGATATGTTTATGTGCAAAAAGATTAAAATTGAGGTAATTTGGATGTAACAATATGTTAATCTTGTAATCATTTATTATTTTACATTGGAATCGATCACATGTTATTTGTTCTTAAAAGATCATTGCTTTGGATAATTTTTTATATCCTAAATCTTTTGAAAGTTTATGATTTATTGTGGATAATTATCACTAAAGTAAGATTATTTATATTGATTATAAAGTATTTAAGTTATATTATACGTGATTGATTTATAATTATTATATGCAATTACCTGCCTAAAGGAGGTTGTTACATATTTTAATCAAGGATATTTTACAAAGCATATAAATTTCCAAAATTGCTTTGATTTTAAAAATATGTCTATCCAAAGAGGACATGTTTTCAATACTAAGGTATTCTCTTGATTGGCTTCGTGATTAGGAGGATCTTTTATATGTTATATTTTTTACCTAAAAGGAAGATCGTAGTAATGTACATTACTCCTATGTCCATAAACTAAGAGTTATATTCTTACTTCTAATATTTTTTTTTATTTTTATGATAAAAATACTATCTCTTTGATTAGTTATTTTTTTGAAGGTATAATCAAAATATGTTATTTTACTTTAGTTATAAGAGTAAACTAGTCTAAAAAGTTTATTTATCCAAAGAAGATAGTTTTTCAAATATCATATTATTTTCTATATAATTAAGTTAATATATTGAAAAAGAACTTAATAAATACTATACATTCTATGCAAAAGAAAATTTATAATTATGTATTGGGAACTATTATGTAAACCTTATTTATGTATAAAAAAAATTCTTTTATTTATTATGTGTTGTTAAATGATTTGTGCAACTAAATTTAGTTCTCTTATATTTTGAAAATTTATTTGATGAATTAATTTTAAAAATGGTATATACTATTATGTAACTTTAATTACATGTTGATAAATTGAATTTTATATTACTTATGGCATTATGACACATTAGTTATCAAATATAATTTTTTTCTTTCCATCTTTGGGATGGAATTATATATAATTTTTTTAAAAAAATTATTAATCAATTAGTGTAAATAATTATATTTTGAAATAGTGTACAATTTTTTTTTGAGAATTGTACCAAATTTTCACATTAGTAGGAGTTTGATTTAATGCTATGAAATTTTATTTGTATTACAAAGTGTGGTACCTATATTTAAGAGATTATTTTGATTAAAGATTTATTTGATGATATTTGAAATTGCTTTATTTTGTAAAAGTATAATTAAATATTTAAATTTATTTAAATAGTTTAGTTTATAATAACTTATATGTTATTTCATACATTTGTTTGTTAGAAAATATGTGTGAGAAAGAGGTACAGATCTCATTAAATCTTCTTTTATGTATATAATATTTGAATTTTAAACTAATTTTTATCAAGCATGTTTTTACTGATAGTAATGAATTTGACATATAAGTTATTATATATTTGTTTGAATATAGTATAAAGTAACTTATAAAGTTCTTGACATATATATTATAAATCTATTTTTTTAAAAATTTTATAAGATACTTTTTTAGTCAATAATGAATGTTGCTATCATGAGAATTTTCTAAATAATTTTTATTTGTACTTGTTCTAATAATCTCTAGAAATATATTTTAAAAAATTCTCTTGTTACATCAACTTAGTATCAATTTTAATATTTAATTTTAATGGTCATATGAACAACCTACTTGAGATATCAAAGTTAATTATATAATTGATTTCTTTTGATTATTAATTTGTTTTACTATATTAAGTTGATAATTTAAGAAATCATAATTTTACAAACTCTTGAAATATGTATGTGAAATTTAAACATTTTTCTTCTAAACTAAGAATCTTATATTTATAAGATGTTTAAAAGCCTGTTAAGATATAGGCATTTAATTTTATTTTTCTTATAATATACTTAGTCAGTGGGAGTTCTATGTGATATAGAATATTTAATCTCAGTTAATAATTATAATATGTTTATTGATACATAAGATGCATATATCATGTACATTATTACACAATTTGTTAATATTTATTATACTTGCTCTTGATCATATTGGTATATTATTATGCATTTATATGTGCAATTTGTGAATTCTTTATCAATACATGTATCTCTATATTGTGAAATGTACTAATTATTGTAATTATAAATATTAAGTTTTAGTTCTGGTTGTTACCTCCTGAGTTTATATATATGATTTTTATGAGTAACATATTGGAATAATGAAAATTACTTTGATAAAGATGAAATATCAGGTCTAGTATGTTATTTTGTATGATATCTTATTATGACTAAAATTTGTTATTTATTAATTAGTTTCTAATATATATCTTTTTGTCTTAGTTGATACCATTTTTAAACTTTAAGGTATTCTAACAATAGATTTATCAAGACTAAGATTTTATATCAATCATTAGTTTTTAAATTATATATTTGTCTCTTAATTAATATTATTATAAAACTTAAAAATATTCTAGCTAACAAATTTATGAGGATTAAGACTCAGTATGAGTCATTAGCTCCTGTGTTTGATGTTTGTCTCTTAATTGATATTATTTTGGAATTTTATCAAGACTAGATTTATCAAGACTAAGATTTTGCATCAATCATTAGTTTTTAAGTTATATATTTGTCTCTTAATTAATATTATTATAAAACTTAAAGACATTCTGGCTAACAAATTTATGAGGATTAAGACTCAGTATAAGTCGTTAACTCCTGTGTTTGATGTTTGTCTCTTAATTGATACTATTTTGAGATTTTAGGATAATTAAATTTATTATTATTAGAAGATTTCTCTATTTTATTATTGAGCTTATTATAAAGAAATTATTGAAGATTGACTTGAAAAATAACATATTTTGTTAGATCACACTTTTAATGCTATTTTTCTTACTACACTTTCATATTAATGACTCATATTTAAATAGTTGATAATATATGTAATCATGGAAGGTCTTGTGTTGATGATAATACAATTATTGCCATGATTCGATATTATTGATTGCTTAAGTATGAGTTGTGTTTCAAGTATCATTTTTTAGATTGTATATTTTTAAAATCATAACTATGTATTCAAAATTTTATGTTCAGTTTGAGAGTCATGTTCATATAAAATATTTTAAAATAAACTCTTTATAATTAATGTTGTCCAAGTAGAAGAATGTTAGAATTTTTATATAAGCTACTGTTAATTGTAGATATTTTATTTTTGATAATACTAGCTAAATAATTATTCAGGAGATTTTTATTTTCTAAATCTTAATTATTAAAGTAATTTATTACTTAGGTTTATAAATACTTGACTTTATATTAACATGTTTAGTGGCTAAAGTGTATGCTTGTACCTTTCTTGACTTATAATAAGATGACCTGATGGGGTTTTATTTACATTAGATAGATCTCTTTTTCACTCCTAACCTAATTCATTGATTGACTTATCTCATTTAGAGTTGCTCATTCTAGGAGAAGGGGAAGATGATCTATGCCTATGGTATTCATCTAAATATTACATTGTTTAGGAGAATTAAATCCATAATAAAAGTACGCTTCCACATTATTTTATTTTCATGATGTCCTAAATTTTATACAAGTTTTGATTTTAATTCTTATAGAAAAGTTTAAAAATAAAACAAGACTGATTGATTCAAAAGACAAAGCATGCCATTATTATTTTTTAATCAATTTGTATGATATTTAAATGTTGTTTAACCTCTTGAAATTAATAAGGATTCAAACATGAGACAGTGATAATGAAAGACAAGAAACTTCACCCATGGGTGACTAGAATTGTGGTTCGGTCTGTGGACCATTCGTAATTTATGTAGACTTAGAAAAGTGAAAGTCTTATTTTGTAAATAAATGAGTTGGAGCGCAAATTAAAAAAAAAACAAATACTTTAAAATTTTAAACTTTTAAATAATAAAAATAAAAAATTTTAAAGTGCAACATATATATTCAACAATAAGTTATAATACATTTAATACTCATGTATGACTTAAAAAAATTATATATAAATAATTAAATCATAAAATATCAATAAAATAACTTGTTAAAAATAAAAAAAATATAAATGTTATATACAAGTAATTCACAATACTGTCTAATATAATTAAAAATGAAAAAAAAGAGTGTTATTTTATTTAAGTAGAAAATTAGAACCTAAATAAAAAGTAAAAAATTAAGACCAAATGAAATGAATTGCTGGCGCAATTCATGCATGAATAAATTTACATGTAAATGAACCTTTATTTTAAATATCCAAATCCGCAAAAAATTCAAGGATATATAAGTGGCATTTAGTTCACAGAATGTTTTTAACATTCTTGGGAATGTTCTAAGGGAATATCACATTCCTATATTTGGTTCAAGATTTAAAAAAAAAATATTTGGGAATATGACATTTTTGAGAATTTTTTTGGTTCAACATTTTCCTAAAATATTTCCATGGGAGAGTTGGGTATTTCAAATTCCTATGGAATGGGAATGTGATATTAAAATATTCTTAAAAAAATTTATAGTAAATCAAATATAGAAATGTTACATTCTCATTAATTAAATTCCTAGAAATCATATTCTTAGGAATGTACATTTTCCTGAAAATGTAAGATCCCGTGAATCAAATGCCACCACAAGTTAATATGTAAACTAAAGCTTCGTTTCATATAATAAATAAGCTAACTTATAATTTATTAACTTAATTAATAAGTTATAAACTAACCTTTAAAAGTATTTCTTATACTAACTTATTGAGAAAAATAAATTTTAATTTAATAAGTTATATGAAATAATTTATAACTTATAAGTTACTACCTCTTCAAATTTTTTTCAAATACATTCTTATTCTTTTTATTAATTTATAACTCATACCCTTTATAATATAAATTTAAATATTTTTCATCATAAAGTATAATTAATTTAATTTTAATATAATTATATCGTAATTTTAAATTATAATTGTATGAAAACATGTATGTAAATAAATAATATCATGAAATATAATTAATTATATTTTAAGTAATTATAATTTTGTTATAAATAATAAAATAAAAAGTATGTAAGTAAATAAATATACAAATTCATAAAATATATTTAATTAAATATAAATATTATATTTTTATTTTAAACTTTTAATTATGTTAATATAATTTAATTTTTAAATAAATATAAATTATTTTAATTATATATTTATTTTAATTAATATGTTCTTTTATATTATTTTATAATTTTAATTAGTTCAACAACTAATTTTATAAAATACTTTTTAAATAATTAGTTAACTTATCAATTATCAACTAATTTATTAGTTATTTATATAAAACGGCGTATAAACCCATTTTAACAATTATATTGATAATGCCTCTTCAATGAATAGACAACATAGAAGTGAAGACACCTTTTTAGCGATATGTTTTTAATATCATTTTATAATAATATATTAATGAAATAATATTTTGTTACTACGTTTATCAGTAAATAAAAACCACGATGAAATTTGAATTATCACTTTACCGTTTCCCCTTAAAAATAAGGATGGTTTTTCCCACATATTCAGATAAAAAAGAATTGCAGTGACGTAACACGAATAGCACATGACATTACTATCATCCAACTATAGACAATGACATAAAAAGAAACAAGACGACAACTTGTTTTCGGAGAATTCTTCCAATTCCCACTATTTTATAGCAAAGAAATTTTTATATTTCCATCATAATGTAACATTGATATTATGTTTTTTATTTGGAAAAAATGCACAAACCACCCTTGAAATTTGGATGAATGTCAAATTTGATATGTAAAATTTAAAACCCTACAAATTATTCCCTTCAACTTAAAAAACAAAAAGGAATGAAAAACTTATCTCCCGTTGAAAACAAACGACAAGAGCATAACCCATTTTGTACCTTATATTTCTTCTTTCTCAGCTGCCCTCACTTTATTTTTGAAAGCTATTCCTTTTGTGTTATATACACAACAAAAGCACAGAAATTAACACTTTCTTGTATTTAAAAAAATTGTGCTAATTAAATAATTGATTAATTTTTTGTTTATCATTTTGATTTTGATTTATTTATATAATTAAATTGTTGATGCAATTAAAACTCTGATGGGTTTATAAAAATTCTATTCTAAATTTAATTAAAGGGAAATGTAAAATAACTTTCCATGTTATTTTTGTCAATCAAACAACAACTTAACTTTTCATTTTATTAGATTATGTGATTTTTTTATAAACTTTTGAATAAAAATTACAAATTTATAAAATATTGTCTATCTCATGTTTTCATGTTTTTTCACACATAATTTTAGAATTCATTTTTAAGTATTTAATTACAGTTCTAGATATTCAATTTAATTTATATTAATTGTATACTATAGAAATTTTGTGCAAAAAATAACAAAATAAATTAATATATTATAATATCAAGATTTTTTAAAAAATTTATGAAAAAGTACTTGAGTTGATAAAATAAAAAAATTAGATCGTTAATTTTATTAATTCTAAGCTTTGTTCAATTTAAGTGGACAGCATCCAATTGTTCAAAATTAAAGGTGCAAAAATTTAATCATCTCAAAATTTTGCATTTGCCTTTAATTGAATTTATTATAGCATATAATTTTGTGATTTTTATTCAAAAAGTTCTTAAAAACTACTTAATTTAATAAAATTAGAAATTAAATGATTTTTTTTACCAAAATATCATGGAAAGTACAACTATCTAGAAAGTATGATATAAATTGGTTGATTAATCACTAATTGTCAAAATAGAGGACATATGAGAAATTGTTTACTTGCATTCTCTTGGCAATGTCGTTATAGATAGAAATAAAAAATTATTCTTATTTAATTTAACTAATAGCCACTTTAATTTTTTATTATAATATGTTAATTTTTCTTGTTATTTTTTACACATATTTTCTATATTATATAATTAATAAAGATCAAATTTAATATCCAAAATTATAATTAAATATTTAAAAATGAATTGTGAAATTATATGTAAAAAATGATGAGAGAGACAAAAAATTTATAATTTTTTTTATTTTTATTCAAAATTTTAAAAAAATTATGTTTAAAAAATTAAATGGTCATTTAGTTGATAGAAATAGCATGAAAAATTATTTTACATTTTCCTTTAATTAAATTTATGACAAAATTTTATAAACTTACAGGAGATTCAATTGCTCCAACAATTTAATTATAGAAATAAATCAAAATCAAAGTAATAAACATAAACTCAATCAATTATTTAATTATGCACAAAACATTTTTAAGTACTAGAAATTGTTAATCTCTATGCTTTCGTTTTGCATATAACACAAAAGGAGTGACTTTCAAAAATAAATTGAGGGCCAAGAAAAAGGAAATTTAAGGCACGAAATAGGTTATGGTCACGCCGTTTGCTTTTATCAGGAACTAACTTTTTCATTTTTTTTTATTAGTTGAAGAGGATAATTTGTAAGATTTCAAATTTTATGTATTAAATTTGATATTCATTCAAACTTTAAGGGTATTTCATGTATTTCCCCCTTTTTATTTTAATGCAAGCCATGTCTTTGAAAAACGAGTTTGTGTTGTTTATTCGCATGAATTAATGTCGATAGCATGAAAAGTGGTTCATATGTTTTAGTCAATGTGAGTATTTATTTAGAGCGGATATGCTTTCTCTCACATTTTTTTTAAATGCAAGATGTGTTTAAAGGGATAAAATGAAATATCAAATGGATTATCAGAACTTTTTATTAAGAAAATTAAGAATTCATAATATAATAAATAATGACAAAATTTAAAGTAATAGTAATTTATAATAGGCATTCCTTTGATTTTTTTTAATAAGGGATTGTAATATTTCCCTTGATTCTTTAAAAAACATGTTATATAGTAAAAGAGATTAATTCGAGAAGTAGATACAAAAGTTTGAAATTTGTTAAGTATTAAAATGGTCAATCTTAATAAAAAATTATGTCATTATCTTTTTAAAATTGATAAAAAAATGGAATTAGCAAATAAAAATTTGAAGGAATCGTATCTATAAAATAAAATATAAATGTTGAACCTGATGAGGACATGACAATTGTTGTCCTTTTTTTTTATAAAAAAATAAGTCCTTCTATTATTAATATTTGGATCAGGAGAGGAATCACAATTTCACAAATAAATAAATAATGGATTTGAAAGGGTTGTTTCTTTTTTGTACTAATTTTAATAACCTCGAGGAGTTATAAGCACTATTGATGTGGACTTTTGAGGTTGGCATCAAAGATCTATCCAAGGATTCCACGTGAAAGACGTGAATTGAGTTTTAAAATGTTATACTCTTTTAAAATAATTTCGTCTTTTTCGAAGTTTATTAATAACAAAATACTTGAAAACATTATGTAGGTATTTTGCTTTGAAAGCAATTAATTTTAAATTAGGAAAATCAAATTATGTGACCACACCATCATTTATATCACAAATATTCTGCAAGAAAAAAAAATTAAAGAGATAGTGCACAGAAAAATAAATATATTATGTTTTTAGTAGTTTGGCATTTAAGATCCAATACTCCAAGAATTATATTCAATACCAAATTCACTTGATTTGGATCTTACTAATCTACTCTTTTTTCAAGTTTGAACTGAATACTTGAAGAAGCTACTTACAAATGTTTTCTTGAATACAACGAAATCCCCTTGAGTCTCCTCAATGAGAACATTTTCTAATCAAGGGATACCTTACTCTTGGAAAGTCTAGGGATATCTTATCCTAAAATACAAGGAATGTGCATTTAATACAAGAAATTTGTAGCTTAACATTCTCTAAAGTAGATTATATAATGAAAAGTTAAAAGAGGAAATTTGAATCCTAAGAGCCTAAGGCATTTCGATCATTGGAGAGCCAAAAAATAAGTTTCTTGTGTTAAAGAACAATCAAGCTTTTGAAAATTGAGTTTAATTCATATTCTAGGCTCTATATAAAAGTTGAATGTCTTAAATGTTTGTTAGACTTTAAAAAAAGTCATTATAAATGCATCAACACATAGAGAATTGCTTTTGGAAGCTATTCCTTGTGCTTGAAATTTTGAATTTTCAAAAGGGGGAAGTGCTTCACGAGATCCTTCTGAACAAGCAAAAGCACTTTTGGAAGCAATTATATGTGGGGATTTTCATATTTTTGGAACCACAGACACTAAAGTTGCTTGTACAAGGGATTCAAGCCATCTAGTAACTCTTTGGAAAGGGTGAAGCACTTTTGGAAGTGATTCTCCCCATTTAGAATGCTTTTGGAAGGCAGGTATAATAGTCTTGTTGTTAATAGGTAATTTAGATATGCTATAGTATAGTAGAATTACTCATTAATGATGATAAAAAGATTTATTAGTGGATGAAAAGTTTAAAAAATTAGAGCATCAAATGGCATTTGGGTAATTTAACTAATAAAAAAGGATAATTAAGTTAATCACAATTAGAGTGGGCATAAAAAAAAGCATCTCATATATGCTTGGATTAGAGATAAGATTTGGGGAGACAAAGAAAGTAAAGTTAAAAAAAAAGTAAAACTAAGTAAGATAAAAAATAACTAAATAATACACACACACACACACCATCTATGCATATTTAACAATGACTTGTCATGCAAGTTAACTTACAAAGCAAGTCAGAGTGACTTGCGAAGTCTGAAAGGCTCTATAAGTAAGACTTTCATAATTCATTTAAACATTAACATCAAAGAGAAGAAATAATATGCTAGTTTTTACATCTTGTGAGAGAAAAGTGGGGTGAGTAAGTGTGATACTTGAAGCTTTTCATCTTTTTCTTCATTTCTAGAAAAAGAAATAAAGTTTCTTGAGAAATCCTTAGAGAATTAACAAAGTTTTAGCCATTAAGGTTATCTTGGATGAGGTAAGACTCTTTAAACTTTAATGAATTTTATTTATTTTCTTAAAAACTTCTAATAGCTTTGTATTAACTTTATATCATTTTGGATGATAAATCTTGGATACTAAATAAAGAGCAAAAGTATAAGTAGTTTTCAAGGGTGAATAGATAATATATATTCTAACATGTTTTTATATTTTTCAACTACTTTTATATTTTCAAATAATTATTTTCATTATTTATTGATTTATTGTTATAATTTATTCATATTTTACTTCCTTATATATAGTAGAGCTCTAGGTATTCTTGGGATAAGTATTTTGAAAATCCTTTTTTAAGTTATAGTTATAAAAAATGTGGTTGAAATGATAGTATGATGATCTAAATGGTTTATGTGATTATTAAAAAATGAGATGCTTTTAGAATACACTTGTTTGAATATATTGAAAGCCCATAATTTTTAAAAAAAATGATGAAATGGTTTGAATTGAGGAATATGAAATGATTGATATGTTAAGAAATGAAGTATAAAATGGGATGATGATTGCAAGGTTAGAAATCTTGATAGATTGTTTATGAACGATTTATGGGTGGCATTCATATAGATTGTATAAAGATAAAACTTTTATGGTTTTGAAATATATTTTCACCATAGCTAGGTTATTTGAAACTTCTTACCTAGAGATTTTTTCCCTAATTATTATTTCTACTATTAAATAAACTTATTTTGGAAACTTGTTTTAAGAGGAGACTAGTTAGAAAACTATAATTGGTGACAATGATGACATTAGCTTTAATGCACCATGGTTAAAGACCCAGTTAGTAAAGGTGTAGCTAACCCCGTGTGTTAGACAACATATGTGGATGGAACTTAGTAACTTGATGGGTTACAACTGATTAAATTGAAAGCTCTATACATCACATTAGGATGAGATGTAGTGGTTAGTTTACCTTATAAGCTATGTGCTCAATAAGGTAGAAATTTGCCACTAGTTTATCATTTTATTATAGATTCTTAATTACTATATTTTCAATTCCTATTTATGTTGAAACTTCATATTTATTTTTATGATTCAAATACTTGCATTTATCTTTCATAATTAGAAACTCTTTATATTGTGAATTGATAACTATAATCTTCCTAAGGTAACTTGTCTTCATTATACATAAGCTAAAAGTAAATTTTAAGAATTCAATGAAAATTTTATGCCTTAACTTATCTGATTTTTGTTGGGGTACATTTTATTTGCATATTGAGTTAATGGCTCACTATTATGTTTTCTATGTTTTTCATACAAGAGTGAAGTTATGGGTTCATTATCTTCAACATCATAGATAGATGAACACTATATAATGGTATGCTATACACATTATCTATATGGGTAAAAGAGTTAAAAGTTATTATTTTATAATAAAGTATATGTTTGAACTTTTAAAATTTCTCCATAACCCACAAGTAGGATTTACCTTCCTTCATGTTGTAACTTGTTTAAATTGTAAGAGAATATGTTTACATAAATGTGTTTTACCATTGAAATGTTTCATGATGACAAAATTATAAAAGTCTATGATAGGACTATTAACTATGCTAATGACATAAACATAATAAAAAATATGATGTCCATGTTTGGTATATATATATATATATATATATACACACACACACACACACACACACACACACACACATGTGTAATAGCTATCAAATTATAGATTGTCCAAGTGTTATAGAAGGCTTGCATGGCCTACTTTATGTATATTTTCTTTAAGGTCATATATTGGTTACGGTCCTTAGTTTATGTGAGAGTAGGAATTGATTACAAAATCAATCCTTGACCCTAAAAGGTTATTTTTTTTAACTTAAAACCATTTTCAAACTTAAATCATTTCAAAACAATATTTATGTTTTACAAATCTGATTTTATGTATTTCAAACCAATGTTTTACCCTACTTGCACTAAATTTTATGAAAATACATTTTAACACAAGAATTTAACTTAGAAAAACATTTTCTCTAATTCAGAATAATATTTTTAAGCTTTGTTATCTCTTTTACATTTGAACCAATTAAATAAGATCTTATAATAAGGATCTTCAATATCTTTTAAGCTCTATCCTAGGTTCAATGCAACAAATGATCTTAAAAAATAATTAATCACATTAAAATATGTTGTTATCATCAAAATTGACATTTAAATGAGGTTAAGACTAACAATTTCTCCTTTTTTAATGATAACAAACCATTTTTAGATTAGTTAAATTTAAAATAAATTCCCTTTCATTATGACACTCCCCCTAAATCATGCATACATTTTAACAATTTCACCTTAAACAAGCTTAACAATTTTAGCATATGAGGCATGTTCTAATCCTAATCAATCTTTTCATATTTGTCATTAATCAAAGGACAAAATAAAAGAATAATTTGCTTTAATTAATAGCATAATAAACTAAAATGAGGTATTCTATAATAAAAACCATGAAATATTTGAAATACCCAAAAAATATTTAGCAAGAAAAACTAAGATGAACCATTATTAAAATATCCATAAAAATCACTTTTTTTAGTTGCATAATATGCTCAAGTGTGTCTTAACAAAATTACACCATTGTATAAAGTTCCTATTGCTATTGTGTCAAATCAAGGTACTTAATTCACTTCCTATTTTTAATAATTATTTTATCAAGCATTAGGGAAATAGTTGCATTTTAGCACTGCATTTCACCTACAAATAAATAAACAATAAGAGTAAACCATACCAAGTTTTAGGGGATAAGCTTAATGCATGCACATTGGAATTTGAAAAGAGCTAGGAAAATTACCCCCTATTAATTGAATTTGCATATAACAATAGTTACTAGTTAAGTTATCAAATGGCCATTTATAACATTTTTGTTAGTTGAAAATGTAGGTTTGTAATAGGTTGGTTTGAATAAGGAGAAACAAAACACTTGGGACCAGATTTAGTATTTAATGTATTGGAAAAAGTTTGTATAATTTGAGATCAATTGTAAATGACTTAAGATAAGAAGAAATCTTATGTAGATAAGAGAAAAAGAGAGTTAGAATTCCAAGAGAGGGACATGATGTTCCTTAAAATGTCACTAATGAAAAGGGTTATACAACTTAGTAAGAAGGGAAGGTTAGCCCCTCAATTTATTGATCTTCTTTTAATCATCAAGTGCATCGGAATGGTCATGAATCACCTAAAATTGCCAGATAGCTTACAAGCTATACATTTAATATTTCATGTTTCCATGCTCTAAAGGTATATACCGATGAATCTTATGTAGTTTGAGATGAATTGTTATAACTAGCTTCCAAGTTAGCTTATGGGGAGAAAACATTTAAGATTTTGGATCGTCAAGTTCATAAATTAAGGTAAAAGAATGTGCCTTTAGTAAAAGTTTGTTAAGAATACATAGAGTAGAGGAAACCATTTAGAAACCTAAAGTAGAAATATGATAGAAATACATTTACTAAGCATTAGAATTTCATTGGTTGATTTGTATTACTTATTAGATCAATGAACTCTTAAGAATTTGAGGATAAATTCCTTTAAAAAAGGAATTATTATTATATCCTAGTAATAATTTTAAAATCTTTTATTATAAAAAGAAATTATTGAAATAATTTTATTGGTAATAATAAATGTGAAAAAATAAGTGAGAATGGATAATTTGCAATAATGTAAATTTGGAAAAGATTAGAATGAAGAAATTAGAGTCATAAATGTGTAGAAAATATAGTAAAATAGAAAGATTAAAAGTTATAAGTACTTAGAAGTAAGTATGTAAATATAGATGAATTTTAGGATAAAATTTCCAAAATACCTCTACCTATATACCTTAAAACACAAACCCATTTCCAATTTCCCTCAATTTTACCCACTAGCTCTCAACATTTTCATCTTCTCTTTCCATTCTTCTCAAGAATTAAACAAGAAGATCAATAATATTCTTCAATTTTTCTATATAATCAAGGTAAGGACCTCAAAATTATCTTTTCCTTTAAGCTTCTTGACTTTCTTTTTGAAATTAGGAAAAGCCAAGTCTTAAGTTCTAAAAAGAAAAAATAAACCTAACACTAAAATTTAAGATTTTGATTAATTAAGAACCATTCTTCATCAATTCTAGCTTCCTCTTAACTCCTTCATACTAAGTGAATAATCATCCTAAACTAATTTGCTTGATTTAATTGAAAATTATTATTCAAGAATATTTTGAGGTTTATGAAATTTTTGCCATAAATGATGAGATTTCTGATGTTTAAGTTGTTTTTATGTTATAGATGACATAAACAAAGTGATAATTATATAAAATGATGTTAGGATGATTGGTTGTTTAGAAATAAATGAAATAGGATGCATTACTAACCATTTGAACAATGTTTTTGAAGCTAAACTTTCTAGAAATTCAAATAGTAATTGACTATTACCTAAAGAATTGCTCTCAAAGGTCCCATTATTGACTATATAGTCAGCTACCATAAGATGAAGTTCACTTTTAAAAGGCTATACTTGAGTATATAATCAATTATGGCCAAGAGCTTTCTCTTTGATAGGACATAATTAAGTATATAAGCAACTATTAAACAACAAGTTTACCTTTGAATAATTATGTTAACTATTTACCTTTGAATAATTATAGTTAACTATATATTCAACTAAGCTACTTCTTAGTAGACTCATAGTCAACTATAGCTACATGTCTAATAACTTATAGTTAAGCACATAGTCAACTATACTTAGGGAGCTAGCCCTTAAGTTACTATAAGTTAAGTATAGCCTTTTATTTTTAAGAAAAATGAGTTTTTAAAGTCATGTTTAGGATAGATATGAGCCTAGAAGGCATCATACAAATTTTTAAGTATATAAGTAAGAGAAAATGAGCAAACCAATTTATGCTGTGACTTAGGAAGAAAGATTTATACTTTTAAAAAGATATAATAGCGATTGAATTAGATGTGAATATTGCCTATTTTATGAATAAGATTGGAATTGATTGAGAAAGAATTATATAATCTTATAGAATTGAGAAAGAAAGACTTAAGGCTTAAGGAAATGATTAGGGGGAATATGAAATATTATATCTTATTGACTAATACTAGTTTGTGAAGAGACAAGGTAAACCTTGGAGGAACAAGGCAGAAGTTTGAACGGACAAGGATAACCTATAAAGCACAAGAAGGTTAGATTACTATTCGAGTATATGTCATTGGTTGGTAAATAAATGATGTTATTGTGATGGATTATGTAATAGATGCTCATAAGACTTTGATATTATATATGAAACTTAAAGATTAATAATGTCCTATTCAAATTATAATTGTGAGTTGTAGACATAAATTAGATAGTAAGGATTGTTCTATATCCTTACCCTTTATTTAATTATATTAAGATGATTTACTCATTAAGCCTATACTTATTCTTCCATGTTTCCTTTTGTAGATTTGTAGGTTAAGTTCCCACTACTACCATTTCAAAGTTAAAGTCACTAAGAGCTCTACAAAATGGTTTGGTAGCATCAGATGTTTTGGTAACTAATGTTAAAGGGTTTTATTTTGTATAAAGAAAAGGGGTAGAGAACATGTAACTTATATTTTATGGACTAGTTAAATTTACTTATCCTCTCCATATAGAGGAACTAAGTAGGTTTAACTTCCTTTTATACATAAACTCGTTTGATAAATGAAATGCCCTATTTTCACCCTCAATGAAATATACTTGCTTAAATGTTATAATTGAATACATGATTAGAAGTTTGATTGAATGAATTAGGATTAAACTGGTAGAAATTGGATGATAGATTTCGTGTTGGTCATGATTTGGATTAGATTGTGATACTAGTGTTTTCAAATAACTAATTCATTAAATGCATATTAAAATTTAAAAATACCATTAAATTATATAATAATGATAATCCTTTCCATTCATTATTTTATTAAAAGTGGTAGTAAGAAAAGTTGAACTCATACTTATTAACATATAATACCTTGTACTTAACTACTATGCTATTATATACTTATATATGTAATAATATAAGATATTCTAGAATAAAATAGTTCTTTGTAAATAATTATATAATCATTTAAATTTTTATTATTTATATTTACATAATAAAATTAATATTTTAACAAAATAATTATTATGTTAAGTTAAAGACTTTATTATATAATTATTTAATGAACTTAATTTTTTCAATCGAAAGTAAAAATTAATAAGATTAATTTGTATAAGTATATTAGACCTATATACATACACACATCTATACTCAAATAAATTATAAAATATACTCATGCATTTATATGTCATTTTATGTGTAAATAGCTAATTTTATAAAACATCTTTATTTAAATAAATAATGTTATTACTAGATAAATTAGCTAATACGATCAATTATCAGTTACTAGTAAATTGCTAATCCCTAATGTGATCAAATAATTGCTAAATAGTGCTTTTATACTAAAAACAAACTCATGACCCTTTAGACATTAATGATTAAAGGTTTATTTGATTGGGGGGAAATGGTTTTTGGAAATTTATTTTCTAACTTTCCTATGTTTGGACATCCAAAAAAAGTTAGTCAATAAGAAAGCAAAATTTAATCAACTAGAAAGTTTTTTCTTAAAGAAAGCAACTTCCTGTTTTTAAAAAAAGAAAGCATTTTCCAAACACTCATTTTATGTATCCTGTGCCTAAGCTGAAGCCTTTCCTCCTTACCTTCTTACCTTGCTGCCTTACTATCTTGCAATTACTAGTCATTCTCAAGCTTTTGTTTTAGATCTCAAATTAGGTTTTCTCATCTCTCATTTATTGGTATTCATTTTTTTTATCGAACCCCTATTTTATTTCTCTATTCTTCTATGTTAAGCTTTCTGTATTAGGGTTTAGTTTGAGACTTGAAATGATTTTGTATTCTAAAGCTTCTACTTGTTCACTATCTTTTCTATTTGCATTAAAATTGTTCCAATTTCATGTTAAAAATGATATTATTATTTTTCTATTATTACTTCATTTATGGGTACTTGTATAATGATCTACTAGTTTATAGGCATTTGTATGATCATCTACTAGTTTGAAACCTAATACAAATACTTATTTGCATAGAATGCTTGCTAGTGTTGGATTAGGAAGGATTGGCAAATTAGTCTTTCTTAGGAAGTTGTACTAAGATAAATACATTGAACCGTATAGTTCAATTGTGTATAACAATCTAGCTAAACCAATTAAATTCAAATAAAATTATAATTATTACTATAAAGATTACCCTAGTTGTTAATAATACCCATCATCTGATGTGTTTAATTGGTTTTAATATGATTTTCATTATGAATGGGTTTTTCTTTTTTGTTTCTAGTTTTCATAGAAAAGTCAAATCTTAAGTAGTAAAGTGTTTTCACTATTCTATAACCAAGATTAACCATATTCTTGTCCTAGCCATTTTTCATAGGTAGGATGCTCTTTTTTCATTTTTCTTACTTTTGTATTGATCTCTCTATATGCATGTGAAAACATGCCTTAAGTCTCTTTTTATATTGCAAATTTCAACATTGGTGCACACCCACACTCTCTTTTTATAAATAGTTTACAAAGTCCATGTTTGTTGAATACTCTCATTTTTCATATTTAGTGAAAACATATTTATTCATGTATTGTGCTATAATGTCAGTAGGTAATATATTTGTGAAATTCTTATTATGAGGAATGTTGGAGATATAGTAGATACAAATATCTGATTAATGATTCCTTTGGTGGCTTCAAGGTTTTGTATGGCCCATTATCTAGTTAAATTTATCATTGCTATACTCTATTGATGCTTATGGATTCTATTGTATGAACAAACAAATGACAAATTTAAATGCTATTTGGTGTTTTGTTACATGCTATTCCATTTCTAGTTCATCTATGAGCAAATATGCAACTTAGTGCTAAGATTATGTTAGCTAAGTGAACTTTTTGTATTAATCTTCTGAATTTAAATTTATTGTAGTTTTATTATTTATGTTGTTTATTGTTATAGATTAAGCCAAAAAAGGGTAAGAGTGATATTAAATTGATTAAGAATGCCATGCTTTTAAAATGTCCTCTTTATTATATGTTAGATCAGATTAAATGATATCTTATTTTAAAAGTTATACCAAACTTTACGCTCTACATTGATAGTTTAGAAAGTTAATTATTTAAATGAATAATAAATTATTAATCCTTAAAGAAAATAGATAAGATCATACTTTGAATTGTTAGTGTTTGGTTAAAAGTTTTTTGAAATGAAAAATGTAGAAGTTTAAACAAGTGACAAGAACCTATGATTCTTTGTTTTCCATGGCCCATTTCCACTACTTCTACCTTATTAATGCTAGGCTACTAGTTTTACATTGTAGCTAACAAGATGTGTTGATATTTAAGCAAGACTCTATCATTTTTGTTGTTCATATTAGTCCCTACATTATTTTCTCATATTAATCTTTTTTCACCAATACATGATAGTTAGCAACATAGTTTCCTATTACTTTATAACTCTTTTATCACCATTCATTTAATAACATGTTAGATTCATTAGATTTATATTAATGACTACCTTTTGTATAGGCACATCCTACACATGAGAAATATTTGAATAAAAAAATTGAGATGTACAATGAGATGTCAAAAGGGGTTAGAAGGGATATGGCAACCAGAAGTTTTGCCAAGTCTTTAACTAATATTGATGCTATAGAAAATAAAGTCAATTCTATTAACATAAAAGATGACAGTTTTACGAAAAGGACAACAAGAAAAGCTACATCCTCATGCCCAACATTAAAGCCTTAATAGAAGAAATCTCGATCTTCAGCTTCCTTTTATAGGTAATTGGAAGAATTGACAAAGGCTATTAACAATCTTAGCTAAAATTAATTGAATATGGATAAACTTTATAACAAAGTGATAAAGATGGAAGTTGCCTTTCATTACTTGATGGAAAATATCAATCAAGCCAAGGCATTTATTGCAAAAGATGATGACTTAAAAAAAGTTTAGTTTATTAACTTTTTTCTATACAGAGAAAATAACTAGATGAGTTTACAAAAATCTATTAAGTTAGAAGAACTATGTTGTACTGTAATCTTGGTACTTAATAATTAGAAATATATTTAACTATTAATTAATTACTTGATGCAACTTGAGAAACTATCACATATTTTGAAATCATGTACAAAAAGCAAATGAAGTAGTGGTGTGCCCTTTTTGCATTCTAATGTGAGGATAGTAAGTTTAATGCAATTTGAAGAGAATTTGCAAGGTTTCATATGCTTCTTTAGCCATTGATTTCTTACATCATCGGAAACTACAATTTGTTTTATTTTTATTTGTACAATTTGAATAGAAGTAGATGCAACAATATGTTGAAATATTATATTGTGATTATGATATTATTTTAATAAAATAGGAAAAATTTTATATTTTTTTAAAATTTATAACAAGTTGTAACTTTTTTTAAAAAAATATTTTTAAATTTATTTTTCATAATGTGATATTTTTTATTGATAAAAATATTAATATTTCCTTTCATATTTGATGTAAGTAAATATAAAAAAAATTTCCTGAGTATGTGTTTATTACAAAATTATTTTGTTAAAATTGTATATATTTAAAAAATTTATTGAAAGAAATTAATTTTTCTTTATGCACTAAATATCAAAAAATATTTTTTTATACACTAAAAAATAGAAAATTAATTTATTTTCTAGAAATATATTTTTTTAAGAAAGCATTTTCTAGAATTTTCATTTTCTTCTAAACTAAGTGGACCTTAAATCTAGATCATAATAATAAATTATTTAGCCTAATTTAAATTTGGTCAAATAAATACTTTTTATTTAAGGTTAGTATGGAATCAATTTTTTTAAAAATGATTTTATTTTATTTTAATAAAAAATATTTCAATTCATTTATGAATGGATTTTAATATTTAGAAATTACATAAAAAATAATGATTGTAAATTATTTGCAAATAATTTTTTATTCAAAATATATTGAAAAAATTCATACAAATTAATTAAAAATAAATTTTAATAGTATTGTGATAAATAAAATATTAGGAAGAGGATAGAAGTTTTAATGTAACATATGTTTTGAATCAAATGGAATAAATTTTAATAAATTTTTTGTTAAATTTAATGAATTTCATAATAAGTGTGCTTGGTAAACAATTTTTTTCATAAGTTTTTAGTTGATTGAATTGGTTTATCATCTATATTTAGTAAATAGATGATTTAACTAATTTAGTGTCCTTTGATTAGTTAATTTGAAAATGTTAGGATCTCAAAGTTTTCAAATAATTGATTCATTAAATATATATAAAAATTCAAAAATGTCTTTAAATTATTTAATAATAATAATTCTTTACACTCATTATTTTATGGAAAGTGCTAGTAAAAAATGCTGAACCAATGCACATTAACAAATAATACCTTATACTTAACCATTTTGCTATTATACACTCTTAGTTATATATGTACTAATATAATATATAGTAGAATACAATAGTTCTTTGTAAATAATAAATAATCATTTGACTTTTTATTATTTAAATTTACATAATAAATTAATATAAAAATAATTATTATAATATGTTAAATTTTTTTTATATAAATATTTAATAAATTTAAATTATTTTTACATTAAAAATAAAAATTAATAAGATTAATTTATATACATAATACACGGATATCTATATTAAAATAAATTATAAAATATATTTATATTCTTATATATTAATTTACATATAAATAACTATTTTTATTAAATATCTTTATTTAAATAGTTAATATTATTAGTCAATCAAATCAATTAATATAATAAATTATCATATAATTGCTAATAGTAAACAAGGCTAATAGCATAAGTATAATTGAAATTGGACTTATCAATAAAATAAAATAAAATAAAATATCTTTTTTTCTTAAAATTAAATATTATTTAAAAATGAAATTTATTCAAAGATAAAATAAAATCTTGTTCTCAATCATCTCAAGCAAGTAGTTCATTTAATTTCCATCAAATGTATTAGATGTAGTTATTATTGTAGGCTATGTTTAACATAAATAATTGATATATTAATTGATAACTAATAAATTAGTTAATAATTGATAATTAATGGTTGGTATCTAGTTATAAAAGTTTTTAATAAAAATATATTTTGAAATAATTGAGAAAAATATAAAATAACATAAAAATACTTTTTAATATAAATAAATATATAAAATTTATATTTATTTTGGAATCTGATACAATAAATATATTTAAAATAGAAATATAATTATATAAAATTTAATTAATTATATTTTTCCAATTATATTTTATTTATTTATGTACTTAGTAATTATTTATTTATTTATTATTCATAGCAGGAATGAAATATCTTAAAATATAATAAAGGCCATATATTAGTTAAATTTTAAAAAAATTAATAAATTATAAACTATTGAAGATAATTTATTAGATTAAAATTTATTTTTTTCAATAAAGTAGCATGTTAATATTTCTAAAAATTAATTTATAAATTATTGATTATATCATTAATTAATTATAAGTTGACTTATTATTGCGCAAAACATATCCCTGCCAAGAGGAGGGGAAATGGGAATGGGATGGGATGAAAATTCGTGTCTTGTCCCTTCCGATGCCACAAGCCCACGGGCGGTAAAACTCAAAGGTTGCTATTTGGGCTGGCCCAAAGCAAGGGTTACTGGGCCACACATACCATCGAGGACTTGCTAAGTGTTTCAACCAGCCTTTTGCCCTGTGCTTTGGCAGTTGGCTCTCGTAAACTGGAGGCTCCCCGCTCTTAACGTCACATTGTTGTCATCTAAATTGAAAGCAGGGGTAGAAAATTGCATAATTTGAAAAGTCAATAACAATATTCACACATGCTAAATAAGCAAACCCAATTTTCTAAGGTAATACTTTCCGCAAATTTTTTTTTATTGAAAGTTATATTTTTTTTTATAAATTTTTTTGAAAAAGTTTACAACTTTTTTTATAAAGCTCTCAAACAATTTTTATGCTGCAAGATTTTACGAAAGAATTGTAACCTGAAAGCTTGTAACTTTTTTTTAATAAAAAATTACAAGTTTTTATAAAAAAAAAGATAATTTTTTTAATAAAATTACCCAAATTTCTCCAAAGCTGTACTGAACCGAAGGAAAACTTATCACTCTTACCACAATTTTATTCACAAAGAGAGAAAGGAAAACAAGGATTCTTGCTTCCTGCGGGCTAATATGCTTATGTGTAACAATCTTGTCTCTAGTATTGTTGCATTTTTATTTTGATTAAGATATAAAAATATTAAACTCGTGACTCACGCCCGTCCAATTTTTTTTAAAAAGAATTTGTTATATAGTACATTTTTATTACATTTCTATACACTGGCCATAATATTCCTTACCACTGGAGTTCAATTATATACAAATTAGAGCAAAGTCCTTAAATAATAAATAGTCTTAATCTATGATTTACTTTGTCTTGGGTACAAAAGCCCACTACGCATTCTTAGACGTAACTCTGCTTTCTAAATATAAATTATAGAATTTTGATCTCTAATTTGAAATAAGTTATTTTGATTTTTTTGAAATATTTAATTGGTACAGTTTTAATTTTATGAGTTTATTTTTATTAATTTCTTGACTTTACAAAATAAATAATTTTCACTTAATATTTACTCTATATTAACTTGAAATGGTTTCTTTGTAAATATAAAAGGAAATTTTGTTATTTATATTAAAAATTTTATGCAAAATCAATGGATTATATATTAAATTTTAATTTTTTTGAGAATTTATTATTTATAAAAATTATGAAAAATATGTTTTATTTAAAAAATAATACAATAAATCTTTAGAAATCAAATACAAGTTGACAGGACTTGATAGAAATATCTCAAGAAAACAAAAATTTCACTAATTAAACATTTAAGAAGACTAAAATAAATTAAATTAGAAGAATTAAAATTACATAATTTATATTTTGAGAAATCTAAATTGGATTTAAACATACTAATTATTGGTCCCTTGGAGAACTCCAAATGTTGGGGAAGTGACAAGATATGGTGTAAAAGCATCAGCTTTGAACGATTCGAAGTAAACATTATTTCAATTGAGAGAGATTCTTAATTATTGATTCAAGTTACCAATTACCATCAAGCTTATATGCTGAAATAAACATGTAGAAAAACTTGAGAACATATTCAAAATGAGGAAATAAAAATGATCAAAATTCTAAGCAGTAGGCCCCCATAAAACACTGTTGCGCATCTCATGATTTGTTGTATTTATTTTATTTTATCTTATCTTATTATATTTACAAAATATTATCAAGCATATAACAACATATTAGTTTGTTGTTGATGTAAATACAAGAATTAGATGTTCAGCGCATGAAATATAAATATATATCCTATATATAAATGGTATCGTAGATAAACATTTTTGCATTATTGTTCAAGGCATTTGTAAGCAGAAGCATAAATGGATCAGACTTCTCATAAAAAATTTAAAATTAGTTCAAAAAAAATTCTATTAAAATTTGATTTTAAATGAATTAGTTAAACTACATTAATGTATGAGTTGAATTTAAACTTTATATTATTCAATTTAGACTGTTTATAAATTTAAGTAAATCTAATAATAAAAATATTTTTATATTATAAAAATAATATTTTACATATTATATATAGGAGAGAATTTGGATGCAGCCAAGGGTTGCAGCCCTTCGTCCTAAATGCCGACTTTCCATCCTGTTATAATTTTAGACATTTTGCTTCCTCATCTAAAACCTTCTTTTTATTATTTTTTATTCTTTTCCCGTTTTTACAATTCTTTTCATAATCCAATCCCGCTTACATAAATTTTAAATTAAAAAAATTAATTTTTAAATTCTATTTACATTTTATGAACTAACTTCTTCATTTGTTAACATATATATATTAAAATGCAGACGTTAAGTACCTAAATACTTGTAATAAATAAATGTGGTTGAGTTTTATATGGATCAACTTAAAAAAATTTAAAATTTATCAAATTATATAAAACGTCAAAATTAATATTTATTGTTCAATTAATTAAATATATATTTAATTACACAAATTTTTATGATCTTTTTTAATAAGCATCACAATGTATTTAAATATTAATTTTTCTCTTTATTTTATTTTATATAAATTAAAACAAATATAAAATTTAAGAGTAAATTACACAAAACTCCTTTCAACTATTTGCCACATGCACATAACTCCTAAATTATAAAAATGTACATATAGCCTTACCTAAATTATAAAAATGTAAATTTTGAAGATGCAAAGATATTGGATTAGAATTTCAAAATTCAAACATGGTGGATCTTAATGATAGGAGTACATTTGGTAGTGTTAATTAGGCATGTAATAAGAAAACAATTTATTTCGTCAAGTTTAATTAATAAAAGGGGTTAAATGCATAACTTATAAAGTTTAGGAGGGCTATTTACAATTGCACATTTTCATTATTTATAGGGTTATGTACACATCATGAATAGCTGAAAGAAGTTTTGTGTATTTTACTCAAAATCTAATTATGAATATTGAAAATAAGTTTTAAATTATGTGTGAAAAATATCATGGTAAAATAAATTTAAAAATATTTTTTATTGAAGAAATTCAGAAATAATCACACAATTAAATGAATCTTTTAACTAAATAAATGCTATATGTTAATTTTGATATTTTATGTAATTAAGATTTTAAATTTAATGAAGACAAAGTCCAATTATCAGTCAATGATAATTATATGAAATATCAAAATAATTATATGTTAATTTTGATAGTTAAAAAGAATCTTATGCGAAAATGTAATTTGAATTTAAAAAATTAAAAAAAAAATTGAGTTCAAAAATTCATGTAAATAAAAAATTTTTGTATTCCACTATATGAAGAAGTTAGTTCATGAAATGGAACTTGAATTAAAAAATCGAAAAATTATTGAATTTAAAATTTATGCAAGCGAATTGGATTGGATTGGATAGCGAAATGAATTGTAAAAATTGAAAAAGAATTAAAAATTAAAAGATAATGAAAAAAAAAGGAAAAAATTTTTAGATGAGGATGGAAAAATGTTTAAGATGTTATATATACTACAACGGACTTGGCAGCTAATAAAGAAGGGCGCAGCCCTTGGCCGCTGCTGCCAAGGGTTGCAGCCAAATTCTGTCGTTATATATATCCAGTAATTTGTTTAGGTTGGTAAGAATTCGTTTAGACTTATTTGTGTTTCGAGTTTGAGTTCGTGCTTGAATATTTCGAGTTAAATAGAGAATTTGAATTTAATAATATGCAACGAGATTGAATTTAAGTTCAAAATGACTTGATTAGTTCAAGCTCGATCAAATTTAGGCTTGTGTATCATTATTGAACTTGAGTTTAAACAAATACAAGTTTAGATTGGCTTAATTCTTTTGCACTGTTATTATTGAGGATTGATTTTCACTTAATCTTATAGATTATTGGATTGGATGGATACAAGCGGATTAATAATTTTTTATAGGATCTATTTTAGTTTTGTTTTTTAATTTTTATGGACAGATTATTTCATTTATAAAATTTAGGCTTCATGTTATTATTGAACATGAGTTTAAAGAAGCAAAAGTTTAGGCCGGCTTAGTTCTTTTGCACTGTTATTATTAAGGATTGATTTCCACTTAATCTTATGGATCATTGAATTGAATAGATACAAGCGGATTAATAATTTTTGATAGGATCAATTTTAGTTTTATTTCTTAATTTTTATCAACAAATTTAAGAATAAGATAAATTATTTAGTTCACTATTTTTTAGCAACATATAATTATATTTATAAATTATTTAATCCGTTGAAATCAGTAGTGATAAAATTTAAATCTATAGCAGGATAGTAAAATACAAAAAACTTTACTTCTCCATAACAAAGTGCCCACCTCTCTAATGAATTGTCAACATAAATTTGTAAATTCATTTCGGTGGCTGCGTATTTTTTATATAATTTTATAATAACGTAATTAGACAATGACACAAAGGAAATAAAATATCAGTAATTAGTTGAATTAGTAAAAATAAGTTAAATATCAAATTTTTAGTAAAAGATTTTAAACTTAATCTTTGAAGACAACTAATTATCCAAATAATTATTAGGCAAATGATATGCACAGCTAATTAATTTTTTAAATCAAGTAGCAATTATATATTACATTTTTTTGTGACATTTCAATACACTAGCCATAATATTCCGCACTACTTGCATTTAACATAAGTGATTGAATTTGACTAGACAATATTTAGTTTGATTATATACACAATAAAACAAAGTATTGGATAAATATTCTTATTCTACGATACGCATCAAAGCTTACTTTGTCTTGGGTGTAAAAGTCAATCACGGATCCACTAAATATTGGTCCCTTGGGGATCTCCAAATGTTGAAAAAGTGATGAGATGTGGTGTACAAAAGCATCTAATTGTTTGACCAGTCCGATGTAAATAATATTGTTTCCTTAATTGATTCTCACATCGAAGTTACCATCTAGCATGCCGGCATATGCGCTGACTTCTCAATATCTTAACCTAAAATATAAAGCTAATTACGTATGAGAAGACTTATTAACAACACTGAGAGAGCCATTCAAAAAGAAAAGCAAAAATCAACAATATAGTTGTATTTAAATTGACACACAAAATATTGCCACATGTCTCTTCTTCTTCTACGTCTCTGTTATTTTATTATACCTATAAAAGAGTATTGAATATGTGATATTATGTAGTTCCATTTATTTCAGCGAGAGTTATATTTTGTAGAAATATAAGAATACAATATTAAGATTATTTAAATGTTAAATGAAAGAAGTTTGATAAAAAATAATTTTTTCTTCTTTTTCAAAGTGGAAGTTAATTTTTTCTTTTATCATGATTCTATATAATATTATCACTACTATAGAATTGGCTTTTAACATTAGTTGTTTAACACTTTTGACATCAATTATTACTATATATATATATATCATTAATTGACATATTAAAAAACGTTCTATATTAAATTTTCGCTAAAAAATCAACAGCTATTCTTTCAAATATAATTTAATTTTTTATGTTTACATTAACTTTTAGTAAAAAAATTGACATGAAATATTTATATAATATTTTTTTCATGTTGGATTTTTGCTTCCCCACCAGAATATTTGCACTAAAGTTGAATAAGTCTCACATTCTATTAAAAATATATATTTTGAATTAAAAAAATTTAAAATATTATAATTTTATACTCAATTATTCATTTGGAGTAAATTTTATTTTAATTTTATGTAACTTTTCAAGATTTATTCATTTATAAAAGGCCAAAGGACTTTTGTTTGGCTTCCTGAAATAGTAAAAAAATGTTTGTTTTCATAGTTTTTTTTTTTCACCTTTAATCATTTTTTGATTAGTTTTGATCTCTATTGCAATATTTTATTAAATATTTAATAAATATCTAAACAACCTTAAAAGTTGTACAAAAGAAATATAAATAAATTATTCCACCAGGATATGACATTTATCTTTATAAAGCCTTGCTATAATATATACATGCTATTTAATCCTTGAAAATTACATACAGTTGGATTTAAACCTCAAAAAAGGAGTAACGTAACAATAAACCTTATAAGAACGAACTACTGCACCTCTCCGGTGCACACACTGAACATAAATGTACAAGAGTTTTGTTAAAGACACAATCTATTCAGGCCTTGACATTTCGGAAGTGTTTGCTTCAATTTGTCGGAATAAAATCAAATAAGAGGGACAAAGGAAAGAAAATTATTATTTTTTAAAATTGTTTGGTTCATTTAGACCATAAAATCATACTATTCATGACTTCCCTTTTTATTGTTTGATTCGTTAGTCAAGGAATGGGATCACATTAGTATTTGTAATTTCTTTTTCAAGGGTGGCGATGATAATGTTAATGGTAGTAGTGGTAACAATAATGACAATAGTGGTGATAGTGCTTATAGTGATAGCTAAGATAACAATAGGGGTAATAATAGTGGTAGCAGTAATAATAACAATGATAATAATGATAACAATAGTGGTGATAGTTGCAACAGTGATGATAGCAACCATGGTAGCAATGATAATTGTGAGAAAGAAGTGTTCTTTGCTTCTTTCTGAAAGGAATCAAATGAAAGGAAGAATAGCTTTATGAAAAGAACGGATTCAAATGAAAGGAATCTATTATAGATAAGGATAATGAATTTCACTACACATAAATCCATTATTACATAATTGTGATACAATGTCAATTCTTTAACAAGTTAGATATCCATTATGAATTAACATATATACAGGTGATATTGAATATTTAAATATTTGATATCGGCTTCTTAACTACTATAGAAAATAATAATAATGCCGATTCAATTACAAGAAAATTAATGTATTAAAAACATAGAAAATGTAAAGCATTGATATGCATAGTCAGTTGTCAGTTTAACAATTGTTATTATTATTTATTTAAAATGTTAGTTATTTAATCATTATTAAAATTTTAAATCCTTTCCTATATGACAATTGATATAGCATGTAATGTCTAATGTTTAATTTAATTTTCATACACTACTGATCTTAGAGCAGTATTCATCCAAATCTAGTTATAGACAACATTCAATCATATTATTATACATCCAATACAATATTCAAGTCTTATCTTAATACTTTTATGATTTAGACAAAGTTAATCTCATCTATTCATCTAGACGAAATCAAAAGATATGTTTTAAAGAAAAGTTATGGTGTGGTAGGGAGTAAGATAATCAAGAGTGAGAACAAATTCAAACCACTCACTTTTAATTTCATCATTTTTCCTTTTTCTTTTTCTCCTCTAATAATAAATAAAATGATTTGATAAACTTAAAAGCTCAAAATGAATATTCTAGAGTTTTATAAATTTTTAATAAAATTATTTACTAAAGTCTATATAAATACTCTATAAATTTTCACATTTGTAAACTTTAAATATATCTAATTCTATAAAAGAAATATCATAAAAATCATTCAAAGAAAAATTTGGGTGTAACATAGGTACTACAACAAATCATCATTTGTGACATGATCAAGATCAAAATTTCTATGGCTATATTTCCTAGCCACACGAATATTGCTTGGATAAAATTATAATACAAGTTAGCATGATAAAGAAATTGCTACAAAAAAAAAAGATCTTATGACATGAATAATTTTTCTTGTCATAGGTAAATAAACTATGGCTAATAAATCCTTTTAGTTATGTATACAAATGTGACAAAAAATCTACATCTGTAACTAATAGTTTATACCATCACAAATAGAATCATGGTAAAAAAAATAAAATAAAATTACTACAAAACTAATATAGATATCTAAATAACTTTTATATATCCAAATTAACTTAATTATCTAACCAATTTGATCAAGTGCTAGCCTATTATCTGATTTACACATTTGATGAAACTTGTTAATGATTTAGCCCACATCAAACCAATGGAAATTGTGGAAACTTTATCCATCTAAAAATTGCAAATTGTATTTTTTAGGGGGAAATCGAATATGAATCTCTAAGCTAAGCAGTACTAATATTATTGCATTAATTTTCTTCTTGAGTATCATAATATGATATATTTTATGCAAAATTTTAGTTGATTGGTTGACTTCAGAAATAAAAATACACTTAAACGGCATTAATTATATAATAATAGAATATTACATAAGTATTCACAATAAAAATACAATCATACTAAAATTCTTTATGACTTTATTTTTCAAATTTTTTATAGTAAAAAACTATTTGTTCTGTCATTAATTTTGCTTACATTAAATTTGTGTTTTACAAATATCTTGTATTAATTTTATCTCTTACAAATAATAAATTAATTAAATTTATCCCTTTGTTAATATTTAGGTTAATGGGTTAATGACTATAAAAATAGAATGACTAAAATAGTGGATAAATAATATATAACAGATGAAATTGATATTGAAATTGTGTGAGATACTAAATTGATATAACTTACATTTGGGAGGAATATAATATAAAAAGACAAATTAAAAGAATTATTTAACTATAATTTATATTGATTTTCAATATACTTTAAATATACACTTTAAGGTATACATTACTCTACAAATAAAATATTTGAATTTATAATTATTTATTTAAAATTATATATGCACGCACACAAACTTACAAATTATATTTGTATGTAATTTTTTTAAATATGTATAGTTACAATACACATATTTAAATTATTATGAAATAAATTCAATTTTAAAGTAATATATTTTTTCATTAATTGTTGTTAATCAGGTTATTATAAAATAAAAGTAAATTTTTACATCTCTCAAGCAATTTTCTTTTATTTTTCAAAAACTATTTCAATAATGATTGAATTATATGAAATAAATACCCACATTAATCATAACTTAAATATCATGCATATTTAAATTTTAATTATAAATTTATTTAAGTTTAATTTTTTATAATTCTTAATTTTATTCTTTATAACTATAATTTAAATCATGTGGTCATCCACAAATTTTTACTATTATTTTTATTTGTATATATTATTCATATCTTATTATTCTCCTTGAAATATCAATTCATTAACTCATTAATAAAAATACTAATGAATGGACTGAATTAATTAAATTATTATTTATAAGAAAATAAATTAATATAAAATATTTATAAAGAATGAAATTGATATAAGTGAAATTAACGAGGAACTAAAATTTGATTTTAGACTATTTTATATATACTATGGCATTAATAATTATTTACTTTAATATTTTTCAATTTAATGGTTTATTTATTATTAAATTATATATGATTTTATATAATTATTATTTTTAATTTTTTAATAAAAATTTTCTTAGTATTACAATAATGAATGCAAAACTTATTACAAAATAATTTAATATTTTTAATATCCATAATACATATTTTTATATAAATATATATTATATCATTAATTCTACCTTTTGATTTAATTTGCCTGATTATGATGGATCTACCTCAGTAAATTCACCAAATGGGCTTTTATAGATAGTATATATATCTATTCCTTTAAATTTTATTTTATGCTTTCAAATTTTAAGAAGGAAATTCAATCAATTTAGTAACTTTTTTATGTATATTAATCATAGATAATTTTTTTACTTATTTATTGTAACATAGGTGATACTTTGATATTGGTAAAATTTTCTTATTTATATTGTAGTACAAGTGATATTTTATCATGATAAAGTATTCTCATAACTTAATTCATACTACAAGTAACATTTTGTCATAGATAAAATTTCTTGTAACATAACTTTTTGAATTTTTTATATATTTATCTAAAATTTTTAATCAATTATTCTGTAATAGCATTAATTACATAAATTTAAAAAGATATTTTTTTAACATGTTTAATAATGAATTGATTATACTATAATTTCAGATTATAGAATTATGTCAGAGGTAATTGTGTAATATAATTATATTTTTAAAAAAACTATATATAATGCTCATAATTTGACATATTTTTTAGTTTAAAATCATATTTTAGTGCCACTGTGGGGTCGTGATTCCCTCGCTGTTATCGATGGTAACATGTTCCAAATGAGAAGTTATTGTTTCCTTCAATTGTAGCACATATCTTGTTAGTCTAACCTAATAAATTACAAAGGTCAGCTGTTAACTTCTGTCATTATAATATTTTGAAAATTTAAATTTCACACTTTTAATCTATATGAATTTCATAAAATTAATAAATATATAATAAAATTAACGATTATTTTTTGATTGATTGATACTAAAAGTATATGTTATACTTATAGTATTTAAAACTTTTTTATTTTTGGCATCATTTTATTTTAACATAATCCATTGACTAAAACTACATTTTAATTCTTATAAAATTAAATTTGTATCAATTTAATCACTTATTAAAAATTTATATTAATTTAGTTTCTATAAGATTAACTTCATATTAAATTTCAATCCTTTCTTATTTGACCCGGAGTTATTAAATTATTATAAAAATTAAAATTTAGTATAAATTTAATTTTATAAAAATTAAATTGATATAAATTTTTAATAAATGACTAAATTAATACAAATTTAATCTTAAAATAACTAAAATAGCGTTTTAGTTTGGTCCATTACATTACTATCGTCCAACCACCATCGCATGGGGAAGACTTTTCTTTCTTTTGATGGCTTTATAGAAGATTCATATTATTTTTCCGTTTTTATTGCTAAAAATATATTAATTTTCTTTTAACGCAATCAATGTCGTTGAAAACGAGTTTGTATTATATACATTCGCAGGAATTTGTGTCGGCCGCATGAAAGGTGGTTCGTATGTTTTAGTCGATGTGAGTCCAGCTAAGGCTAAATCAATACGTGAGGCTACCTAGTTTGATTGAATTTTTAATTACATCTTTAAATTTAAAAAATTTGAATTGAACTCTTACATTTATTTTTCACTTTTAGTTAGATATTTTATGTAATTTTTTTTGTAATTAGCAACTATATTTTTTTATGTGATTTAATAATTATTGATGTATAATTTATTAAAAAATTTATATTTAAGTGACAAATAACTTCAAACAAATTAAGACATTTTATTATATTATTTCATTTTTAAAGTGAAATGATGAATCATTTGTTTCCGACTCCATAAAATACTAAGAGAATATTTTATGTAGGTCAATTGTTGAACAAGAAAATGATAAGAAATGTTGGATTAGAAATGAAAAGGAAATATAAGGATATTCTAATTCAAAAAATTTAAATTATAAGAATTTAATTGGAAATTAAATGAAATTACAAGAATAACAAAATAATTTAACCTCCACATAAAATTATATAAACTTATATTTCCATCCTTTCCAAAACAAATTCAAAATATAAATTTAGAAGAGAAATAAATATTAAAATTCAATATAAACAAAATATCCTAGTAAAAGATATTATGAATCCAACTAAACTAAAATTAAGGATTATTTTTTTATTTCTCTGATAGAAATTAACAAATAACATAATTGGCGAATCCAGGTAAATAAAATATGAACGTTGGACTTGTTGGGAACATGGCGACTTAAAAAAAGAAAAAAATTAGCCTTTGTTATTAGGAATTTAGGATAATGTCAAATCACCTGAAATCATGGTACCGAATCTGACCCGAGGTTCCCTTATTAGTTTAATACTTATATTTTTGTTTATGTTTTTTTAATTAAAATTGCTAATGGTATGTCTTTTGGTCTTTTGAGGCCACTTGGTATCGATAAGCTTTAAATCTCAAATATTTGCTGCGTGATTTTTCGATTCTTAATTTTTGGAACCCAACGTAGGGTGAAATAGTAGTACCTGTATTATTAGTATTGGATTGGAGAGGCGTCATAAATGAAAAATAAATGGTGGATATGAAAGGGCTGTTTCTTCTAATACTAGTCTGAATAATCTTGAGAAATCAAGAACTATCGGTTGTTATCTAAACGATTAAAAAAAATGTTGACTTTAAAATGAAATTTTGGCTACAAATTGTTCCATATTTTAACCGTACTAAAGTGCATTCCAAATTCATATGGGCAAAAAGTGTGATCGTAAATTAATAAACAAAGCATATTATTAAAATAGGAAAAATAGCCAGAGGACTATATAAATTTATTAACGAGATTTGATGATAGCTAATTTATATTGTATATATGAACTCATAATTTTATATAAAAAATAAAAAACCTAAAAAAAAGTAAATTAGAAAACTTGTAATTAATTAAGAGTTAAATTTATTCCTTTTTTATTTGTTAATAACACATAGGTTTATTGAACCAACTCAATCCCAAAAAAGAAGTCCAAAAATTAAAAAAATGTAAAAAATTAACTGGTCGATTTTTAAAATCAAATGGATCTTTTCATTTTTCCCAATTTTTGCCAGTTTAATTGCTAAAACAATTCTTTGGGTTGATTCAAACTGAATAATACAACGATTAAATGTCGGACAGATTAAATCATTTGATCTCGTCCAATTTTTAAAACAATGATTGCATTTTTCTTTCGTCCACTTCTATTATTTATAATGCGTGATAATATATTTTCTTTTTATTAAAAATATTTTAAATATATTAAAATTTTTATTCAATTGAGTCATTTTATTATATAATTATATTTTTAACTCATTAATTTATGACAAATCATGCACACACTTTTCATCTTCTTTTTGTTTGCTCATTCATTCTTTTTTCTTTTTTTATTTCTATTTTTATTGTTTACAGCTATCCAATTTACACACTATCTTCTTTCATTTTATAAATTATATTGTGTTTTTTTCTTTTATTCTCCTATTTGCTCTAGTTATTTATAATTTAAGCACCAGCAAGTAATATAAATACAAAATAATATATTTTTGTTATAAAATATTATTTATAAGATAAAGATATTATTTAATTAAACTAATTTATTATATATTATATTTTTCAATCTAATTATTTTACAGTTCATACATTGTTTTTCTTTTTTTTTGCTCTATTGCATTTTTTTATGTCCATTACTAACCTGGGGTAAATTGCCTTTTCTTTTTATTAAAATTGAATTTCAATTTATAGAACTTGAATGTTTTGTATAACAAAAATCGAGTTCTAAGTATACTATTAGAAACTTTAGTGTAAAAATAATGTGTTTAATTCGCAATAAATAAATTAAGCCTAAAAATGTTTAATTCACACAAATTAAATGCAATTAATAACTATAAATTATAGATTTTTTAAATTAAAACTAAGGTTAATTAGGTATATTAAATATATATTATAATGAAATTGAGTTTAAATATGCCACTATAAATCCTAAAAATCTAATTAAATAAAATTTTAAAAAAAATTCAATAAAACTTAGGAGATATATTTTTATTATAAATTAAATTAAATAAATTATTTAATGATTGGAATCAATAGGACTTCAAGCATTTAATAAAAATAAATAATTCATTTTTTAAAATATGATTACATTATTAGCATTGTAATTTATCTTAAATAATTCATTTTTTAAAATATGATTACATTATTAGCATTGTAATTTATCTTAAGCACATTAAATGAGCAAAGTGTTAAAAACATACAACTATTATTTTTTTGGGCAAGTAGATTTATTAAATTTTAGAATCTAATTAAACAAGCTTTTTTAAAATCCAATTGAACAAGCTTTTTCAATTTCATTTTAGAACCTAATTATTACCACAAGCATTTAAAATAAGCTTCTTGCTCTAACAGTCTTGCTTGCATTTGTGAATATCATTTTACACTAACTTAAGAGGCAATTTTCTCAAATACTTATGGTCCAAACTACCCTAAAGCAACATGGGTCCACTATAGGGTGGGACCTGTAAATACAGCAAGGTAAATATACTTTTTAGATTCAATGTTGACGATGAGAAGTATCAGTAATTTTATTATCATGGATATCTGGACAAATTTTAAAATTTAGAGCTAGATTAAATTGCAAGGAAGATTAGAATAATTTATCTAAAAGCATAGGTATATTTTATTGATTTTTTATTGTGTATTATTTATTCATTGAATTTTATAAAAACTCATTTACTCTTTTTTTTTTTTTTTTGAGGATTTCTACGTTTAGATACCCAACTACTATTGAATGGATCAAAAGTAGGTATCTTCAAAAATTTTGGCACGAGATAAACTTTGGGACGATTAGGATAGTAGTGTATGAAAATTTAGTTTACTTATTTCATAATGGATTTAAAAAAAATAACTACTTATTCATAAAAAATATGAAAGCATTCAGTAAATGTTGATAAGCTGTCATTCAGAACAATTTCTCATATTGATCACGTGCTTTGGAGTAAGTTATTACAAGGGCAGAAAGATTAATGGGGTTCACAGGGGATGTTAAAGTTAGTAGGTTCATGTTGTTTTCTCTATCAATGGGATTCATAAGGGTTGAGGATGAATTTTGTAAGGCCTTAATAAGTTACGAGTATTAATGACAATTTAATTGGTTTTAATAGCCATTTACGTGAGTCTGATCCATTCACAGGAAAGTAAAGAATGATTTTGCAGGAGCAGAATACGGCCTCCGGGCATTATTTATGGGATTTGGATGATTGGTTTGACAGTAATTTGAGCTGATGGTGGGGTGATAAGGTTGTAAAGGGTTCCCAAAGGCTAGCATTTCTTTACTTCTGGCCATCATGTTGGTATTTTTGTTTAGAAAAATAATAAATTATTATCTTAAAAAATAAATCAGTTATTTAAAATGAATATATGTGTCTTTTAAAAAAATGTAAAATTATATTTCTTTTATTAAAAATTTATGATTTTTGTACATAAAGCTTTGTGTTTTTTTTTTTAAGTTTAATATCATTGTCTCTTCAATGGAAAAATTTGTGCCTTTTCAAAATTAAGACTTATGTCTATTGAATAAAATCTTTTAATATTTTTAAATATTTTAAAGTTTCATACTTTTAAAATATGAAAAAAATAAGATATTTTAAAACATACTTCTTCTTATTTATTTATTTTTATTTTAGCTCTAAAATACTTACAATCATTACGAAACTTTTTCAAAGAGAAGTATAAGAAAAAATTTTGGTTTTACTTTTTGTAATTTTTCAAATTTCTATTATATTTTAAGAGGTTAAATTGCATACTATTTTCTTAAAATAAACTTGATTCAAGTAAATGTTAATATTTTTTTTTAAATTAGTTTATTTTACACCTAAAAAATTCTGAATCTTAACCCATAATTTCCCGAACACATTGTGGGTCAGTAGACAAGAAGTTAGAGATAACATGCCCATTTCTTCATGATTTGTGATGAAACCTCACTCCATTCGTACATCCACATTTAGATGGTGATTCCCGAATGGGTTGGGAGGAAATGACTCTTCTGAAGTAACCACCATCCTGGTGGTCTACTTGTTTATTTTCTTTACCCAAGACGCCACTTTGATACATATGATATAGATCAAGATACATTATTTTGCCATGCATCACTGATGTAAAATTATTAAAATTTATTCGGTTTGTACAATATTATATGAATTAATAAATTTAAATTTTTAAATTTAATTATGTATGATAAAAATGGTATCTCTTAATTGTTGGCATTAGATATTTCTACAGGTTTTATTTATTTAGATTTCATGATATTTGAGGTAACTTTTGGTTCACAAAATTTTATATTTTTAGAAAAGTGTACATTCCTAAAAAATGTGATTCTTAAAATTTTAATTAATAGGAATATAACATTCCTATATTTAATTCACTATAATTTTTTTTGAGAATATTTTGTCAAATTCCATATATGTTATATTATTATATTTGATTCATATTTAATATTTTCAAAAATTTTGAAGTTATTTAAAAAATATTCTTATTAAGTTTTTCATTATAAAATATAATATAATAAATTATATTTTTATTTAAAATTACATAAATAATTAAATTTTTTTAATGCTTTATAAATTAAATCTTAATATTTAACGTAAAAAAATTATTGAAATATATAATAAAATGTTTTATACTTTATTATATTTTAATATTTAATGTATCATATATAAATAATATATTAATTATTAAAATATTATATGCTATTATTATTAGATCAATTTTTAAAATTATTATTATTATAATATGCTATTATTATTATTATTATTATTATTATTATTATTATTATTATTATTATAGTATTAAAGATACTTGACATTTCTCCTTTTACAAAATTATAAATTTTACCACTAAATCAATATCATATTTATATTTCATACTTATACTATATTTTACATTATAATTTCTTCACTAATATAAAAAATATTATTTTATATTTTTATATATAAATATGCCTTTTTTTAAAAGAAAGTCTATGTCTATTATATTATTCTTCAAAAAAAATTATATATATAAATATATTAAAATAATCTTTCAAATATTAGAAATAATAATAAAAAAGAAAGTACATTTAAAAAATTTATGTCATTATATTTTTTAATGATAAAAATATTTTAAAATGAAGTGGTAATTATTTCTTTATTTAAATTAAAAATTATTTAATAAAATGATAAATAAGAGAAAATATTAAATGTGAAGATAATTTTATTCTTTTATTTTAATATCAATATTTTCATGAAAATTTGATATTTTACCTCTTTTTATAAAAATATTTTAAAAAAATATTAAGTTAAAAATATTTTCTGTAATATAATATTTACTTTTTTAAATTTTAAATCAAATATAAAAATGTAATATATTTTTAAAAATATTAGAAATATTCCCCGAATCAAATAGTGCAGGTGTTACACCTGGTAGCTTTAGCTCTGAGCGCGAGGGCATGGGAGTCTAAAATATGATATTTTGGATTACTAGTGATTTGGCCTATCTGATATGGGGGTTTCACGTTGGCAGCATTGAACATGGGTGCAAGGGCTCGTGCGCTTAAATTATGATTTCTTTGATGGTGAATTTTGCTCCGAAGATAATATTTATCTTTAATTTCATTTAATAAATGATGAGTAATTATTAATTTAGTGAAATTTATATATATTGAAATTTATTTTTTTAATAAAAATTCATAACTATTCTTTACTTATTATTGAAAAAAAAATAAGAATACGTATTAGTATTATAATTAGATCATAAAAACTTGT